>CM062820.1:582354627-582827127 GCA_031772625.1 Pinus tabuliformis
TTGTCAACATCAGAAGACAAGGAGGAGGAGGAGGGGGATGAGTGTTGGGATCACAGATTATCTATATTTTTGGCAGATGGTGAAGAAGAATCCAATTATTAATTATTGATATCATTGTTAGATGGTGAAGAAGAATCCAATTCCTGGTGATGCAAGTGCATTGATATTTAAATATGAAACATATTGATTGAATAATATTTCTGAGATTACCCCAGGAGCATGCTCCGTACATGGTCAATATTACCCACCTCGTCACCTACTTAGGGGAATGTTCCACACATGGTCGATTTACCACACCTCCTCATAATCGTGATCACCGCCTGGTGATGACCTATTGTAGGGGCTCTTTAAGTTTATTTCAATTATGGTCTGTATACACATGGTTTGTTGTAGGGGGTCCTTAAATTTCTTTCAATTATGATTCGTCCATACTAATTCATCATTCTATATGGTCGTAGTAAAATTGATATAGATTTCAAAGAGTCTCTAATACAAAATTTAAAAATGTGTTATGAGTAGAAATGCTAGGCGAGTTAACCTACCCACCTAAGAAGTATTAATGCCATGCACAAGATTGATCAAACATCAACTTCTTAACAAAATACACCATTTTAAAATCATCCCTGTTTTTAAGCATGAACAAAAAGGGCATATATACTGGTATATATTACACTGTGAGCATATATACTGGTATATATTACACTGTGAGCCATCTTAATGATAGAGGGATACTAAATACAAATATATTTTTTTATGAAACTTCTTATAAAAGGGGAAGTTTGAAAAGGGAAGAATTTGATCCTCCCATCAATTTCACGTCACAGATTTGGATATATTACAAATATTATCAGTGTATTTTACCATCTCTTCTATTATGACTCTAAAGAAGTGTGTCTAAGCAACCAACATACTAGCCAGAGTTACTGGTCATTTGCACAACCTAGGGCATTGCAGGAATAACATCGACAACAAGGATCACGGTGAGACCTTAGACATTTCTTCCCAAAATTACTTTTGATTAAAATCAATTGACATTGCTTCCCAACATTACTTTCGATTACAATCAACTGACACATTGTTATGGCAATGCATGCTTGCCATATGTGTCAACGTTTTGTTATGGGTACATTAATTAATAATTTTTGGTTTGGAAAGTGGAGTACCATATTATTCTTATCTAGTAAATACAATATTATTCTTATCCAATGGATAAAATGGAAGTGAAGAAATAATTGGATCACTACTTAGTGATTTTTTTTTCCAATTGTCAATTATGTGGCCTCACAATGCAACTCATCTTTACTTTATTTGTCCTTGTTCATTAAATGTCATATTATTCCCATCCAATGGATAACATGGAGTGATAATGAATTGGTATTTCCATTGAATACCACTTTATTACCATCCAAAAGATAATATGAAAAGGAAATGATCCAATCATAAGCTGAATGAATGGTGTCTATTTTTTACCATCGAGGGTATGGATACCTAGAATGTTGGCGTAATAATGGAATATTCTCCAAACAAAAGGCTTTTAACAACAATCTTCCATCATCCTTACACAATCACATTGACACATGATTCATAACAATAATTATAATATTGAGTGTCACCATGCTCGTTAAGTAGGAGGTATAATATTTCATGTTGTTCCCCATCTCTTCCTCTATCCTTATCTTGATTGCATATTCTTTGAATATTCCAAAACAATTAAGATAAGTTCATCAACTTTGCTTTGTCCTTCAGATTCTAAAGAATTTTTAGAATATGTAAGTGAGTTAAGTTCATCATATTATGAGGAACTTAACTAGATTATAGATTCTCAGAATATTTTGGAATATAATGGGCATAAGCAAATGTGGTTGTTTGACCTCACACCTATATTTCAAACTATGAAATATTTTAGAAATATGTAATCAAGATACAGATCAAGGAAGGTGTTAAACTTAACTCAATTTTATATTCCAAGAATATTTTAGAATCTACCAAACATAAGATGAGTCAATTTTTTGACATTGCACCTATCTATCATATTATGGGATATTCCAAGAATTTTATAATCGAGATAAAGATGGCCATAGGTGCTGAAGTTAACTCGATTTCATATTCTGCGAATATTCTAAAATCCAACAAACAAGAGGAAAATAAATTGTTTGACCTCACTCCTGTTTATCAGATTTTAGAATATTCTAGGAATAAAAAATAGAGATAAGGATGGCCACCCAAATTATCCATCTTATTTGTTCACTTCCATCTTATTATGCCAACATTCTATGCAGACATACCCTCAAAGTGTAAACAATAAGCACCATTCAGTGACCTTATGAGATGCCTTTCCATATTATTTATTGGATAGAAATAAAGTGGTATTCAATGGAAAAAACAACCCATTATCATTCTGTGTTACGAATTGGATAATAATAATATGGTATTTAATGAAAAAGGCCAAAGAAATTAAAGATGTGTTATTTTTTGGGTGAACTACTTGACAGTAGGAAAATAATAAGCACTAGGAAGTGAGCCAATTATTTGTTCACTCCACAGAATGTTGGCATAATAAAGCAATATTCTCCCAGGTACAGGATTTCACCAACAATATTCCATCATCCTTATATGACCACATCATATGATGCATCACAATAATTATAATATTAAATAGGAGGTATTATATTGTATGTTGTTCCACTTCTCTTCCTCCATCCTTATTTTGATTGCATATTTCTCGAATATTCCAAAATATGATAGATAAAAGTGAGGTCAAATAATTGACTTTTCTCTTGTCCATCAGATTCCAAAATATTCCTGGAAGTTGTAGTCGAGTTAAGTTCATCACCCAATGATGAAATTAACTCAGTACAAATTTTGAGAATATTCTGGAATTTGCTCAATCATAGAAAAGTCATTTGTTTGACCTTGCTCCTCTATGTTAGAATCTAGAATATCCTAGGAATATGAAATTGAGATAAGAATGGAGGAAGGTGTTGAACTTAACTCAATTGTAGATTCCAAGAATGTTTTGAAATATGATGAACAAGAGCAAAGTCAATTGTTTGACCTTTCTTTTTTATATTAGATTTTGGGATATTCTTAAAATCTACAATCAAGATAAGGATGGTCGTAGGTGTTAAAGTTAACTCCAATGTAACTAGAAATAATCTAGAATTTGAGGATAAGAGAAAAGACAATTATCTGACCTTGCTCCTATCTATTAGAGTTTATATTTTAGAATATTATAGGAATCCAAAATTGAGATAAGGATAACTACCATCCTTATCTCAATTTTATATTCCTATAATATTTCAATATCTATCTGATTTTGAGTTTTCTCTTGTTCAAAGAATTGACTTTTGTCTTGTTCGTTAGATTCCAAAATATTCCTAGCATTTGCAATGGAGTTAAATTCAACATACTCGTACTTAAGAACATGCACATTGAAAAATATTATATGGAGGAAAATGTGAACAACGCTTACCCTTCCATGCAATAAGGTGGCCAGTGGTAAGGCTTGGCCATTTAATTTACTAGAGGTGAAAGGATCGATCCTCCCAAGATGGGTCCTCCTATGGTGGTGGTAGTTGAGAAGAGATTTTGCATTCTTGTGGAATGTAGTATAAATTTCTTCCCGACCTCCAAGAATCATGAATTTCTTAGGATTGCAATCATTTGACATGTTGTTATGGTAGTTCGTGGCTGCCATATGTGTCAATGCTATGGTCAACGCTGAGCTAGCTTCTTTTGTTTGGGTGTATTGAATTGGTTTAGAATATAATTAAACATTTGTGGTTTGAAAAGTGGAGTAAATCATCATGAATGGAAGGATGAGTAGATCAAATTAGTTTAAAACACAATTAAACCTTTCCAGGTTTCAAGAGTGGAATACAAAGTCATAAATTGAACAATGTCTCCGAATCATTTTTAATCTCCACTTGATAATGTTTCTATTGAATATCAAGAAAATAACATATTAATGGCAAAAGTAACAAATTGTGTGTCTTAAACCCTAGAGGTAACTCATAGTATATATATTTAAATTTAAATCAATTTTGAATTTTCATGCTATGAATGAATTCCTAGCCAACTCTAGGAGAATCGATATCGACATTCACTAAATAACCACGTTATAAAGGAAGTGCAAATATTAAATGTTAAGGAAAATTAAATACATTATTTTCATTTACTTTTAAAATGCTTTTATTAAAAAATTATTTGAATGTCATTTTAAATTTATAAATTAAATATATTAATATAATTCATAATAATTTATTAATTTTTTTTTATGAATTTAAATATTGATTCATATTTATTATATTAAGTAATATTTAAAAAATAAAAGCCCTTACGTGTGACAAGTTAGCAGTGCAACTTGCTGGTAGTGCAACTTCTTGTTAAGGTGTTGATGGGATTGGGCATGTCACAAGTTCAAACCTCAAACTACGTGCCTCGAAGGGGTTGTGTCTTTGCACCTGAAGGTTATAGTAGCAACACATGGTAATTGACCTTGTGTCACGCGAGTAGAAGAACTTCCCAACTACCGACTTAGCCAACACAAAAAATAAAAATAAAATAAAATAAAAATTTAAAAAATAAAAAATAACATTAATATTAATCAAATAAATTATATTAAAATATAACACACAACCATAACAATTCTCCATTACTAACGGAATGACATTACATAACTCTAACCCAAAACTAGAAAAAAACATACAACTATAAGCTCTGGAATCTTAACAACTTTTAGAATCTTATACAAAAGAGTACAAAAGTGTTTACATCCTTATAGATTCCATAAAGGAAAGGGGAATTAGGTATAAAGGAAAGGGGAATTAGGTGTAGAGGATTTATATGTTAATTCCTTATTTTGCAAATACTCAAGATTCTATGAAACCACATACTCAAGCTTCTATTGTCTTACTATTTATGTACATTGGTCTTCCGATAAACTTTATTCTACACTAGCACTTAGCTTAAACTAAGCCACAACACTTTCTATGGTTTAGAAATTTCCAATGATTCGTAGTTTTCTATAATGAAAATTTGCATGAAAATTATTATTCCCATGAATAGGTAATAATGGATTATTCCTCAAAAGTATACATGGAAGCAATGCCATCTCTTCATAGTTCACCTATTTTTTGGAGTTAGAATTGCATGAAATTTGCTAAATTTTTCTAGTATAATTAAGAAAATCCAAAAGCAAGAAAGAGTGTTAAATCCCTACCAAAAATGGGGAAGAATGATTAGCCCCTATTGTAGGGATTTCATGTTCCATGACATAGTAGCCGACAAAGGGGAAGGGAAATCAAGAGATATGAAGGAAAAGGAGAACGAACAATATGTACAACATTATAGCATATTGTAGTGTTTTATAGCTCCATAGTGCATTTGGTGTTATTTATAGTTTCCATTATACTCTTTGATAAAAATATTCCCCTGACAAGGTAATAATGATTATTCCTTGCAAGTATATGTGAAAGCCATTATAAGTATATGTGAAAGCAGTTACAAATTTCCAATGATGAGTAGTTTTCTCTAAAGAAACTTTGTATGAAAAAAATGATTCCCATGACTACATGGGGAAGAAAAGTGATCTCTTCATGGTTCACCTAGTTGAATTTAGCACTACATGAAATTTACTAGAGTTTTCTAATAGAATCAAGAAAACCTGAAACCAAGAAAGAGAGTTAAATCCTTAACAAAATTGGGGAAGGAGGATTAGCCCCTATTGTATTGAAAACCAAAATCCAAGAAAGAGAGTTAAATCCCTATCAAAATGGGAGAAGGAGGATTAGCGCCTATTGTGGTGATTTCATGTTCTATGAAAGGGGAAGGGCAATAGAGAGATATGAAAGCAAAGGAGAAAGAACAATATGTACAACATTATAGCATATTGTAGTGTCTTATAGTTCCATAGTGCACTTGGTATTATTTATACTTTCCATCATACTCTTTGATAAAGATATTCCCTCAACAAGGTAATAATTGATTATGCATCAAAAATATATGTGGAAGGAATGCCATCTCTTCATGATTCACCTATTTTGAGATAGTAATGCATGAAATTTTCTAACGATTTCTATACGAATCAAGAGAATCCATCTTAAACCTAACAACCAAAATTAGGTTACTAGAGTCGATTCTTTCATCCTTTTGTAACTTAAAAAATAATAAACCTATTTTGAGATAGTAATGTATGAAATTTTCTAAGGATTTCTATACGAATCAAGAGAACCCATCTTAAACCTAACAACCAAAATTAGGTTACTAGAGTCGATTCTTTCATCCTTTTGTAACTTAAAAAATAATAACAGTTAAAATTAATTGTGGTTAAGTTATTGATGATTAGGAAAATATTCAAAAGAGGAAATCGATTTTTCTGAAATGTCATATGGCATAAAATTCACAAAATTACTAATATTTAAATTGGATTCAACAATTTTTTTTATGGTATCTTACAACACATTCATTTGGCTTTACATCTTGTGTACGTGGAAAAGTCTAAGTGAAATAACTAATGGGATAGCATTATGAGATAAAATTACAATAAGAGACTAACATGTAAACATAAGGCTCTTTCCTTATTTATTTGTATCCTAATTTAGAGGGAAATGACTCAAAATTAAGACACTAACATGTAAACCTAAGACTGTAATTTAATACATGGCATACCCAGTTTATGTTTATTCTAATGTAAATCCAATGACACAAAAGTAAAAAGATAGGATTTTGTTTCATGATAAGTAAATAATGATTATTGATTATTTTTAATTATTTGTACATTTTAAGAGATGGGTGAGGGTGAGGATAATTATCACGAATGGTAGCTTCCGTCCATGTTGGATAGATAAATGAATTAGCCAACACTATGACCATATGATAATCCAAACATGTGGTTGTTTCCCTGCAAGTACCATAGGTAGAAGTTACACTATTAGATGGAAATTTCATTTGTCTTATCCATAGAACTTTAATCAATCAACATTAAAGGAAAATGAGCTCTTAAATTACTAATATTTAAATTGGATTCAACAATTTTTTTTATGGTATCTTACAACACATTCATTTGGCTTTACATCTTGTGTACGTGGAAAAGTCTAAGTGAAATAACTAATGGGATAGCATTATGAGATAAAATTACAATAAGAGACTAACATGTAAACATAAGGCTCTTTCCTTATTTATTTGTATCCTAATTTAGAGGGAAATGACTCAAAATTAAGACACTAACATGTAAACCTAAGACTGTAATTTAATACATGGCATACCCAGTTTATGTTTATTCTAATGTAAATCCAATGACACAAAAGTAAAAAGATAGGATTTTGTTTCATGATAAGTAAATAATGATTATTGATTATTTTTAATTATTTGTACATTTTAAGAGATGGGTGAGGGTGAGGATAATTATCACGAATGGTAGCTTCCCTCCATGTTGGATAGATAAATGAATTAGCCAACACTATGACCATATGATAATCCAAACATGTGGTTGTTTCCCTGCAAGTACCATAGGTAGAAGTTACACTATTAGATGGAAATTTCATTTGTCTTATCCATAGAACTTTAATCAATCAACATTAAAGGAAAATGAGCTCTTAAATTACTAATATTTAAATTGGATTCAACAATTTTTTTTAGATCTTACAAAGACTTCATTGGCTTTACATCTTGTGTACTGGAAAAGTCTAAGTGAAATAACTAATGGGATAGCATTATGAGATAAAATTACAATAAGAGACTAACATGTAAAAAAAGGCTCTTTCATTATTTATTTGTAAGCTAATTTAGTGTGGTCATGACTCAAAATTAAGACACTAACATGTAAACCTAAGACTGTAATTTAATACATGGCATACCCAGTGATGTTTATTCTAATGTGCCAATGACACAGTAAAAAGATAGATTTTGTTTCATGATAAGTAAATAATGATTATTGATTATTTTTAATTATTTGTACATTTTAGAGATGGGTGAGGGTAGGATAATTATCACGAATGGTAGCTTCCTCCATGTTGGATAGATAAATGAATTAGCCAACACTATGACCATATGATAATCCAAACATGGGTTGTTTCCCTGCAATGTGGTTGTTTCCCTGCAAGTACCATAGGTAGAAGTTACACTATTAGATGGAAATTTCATTTGTCTTATCCATAGAACTTTAATCAATCAACATTAAAGGAAAATGAGCTCAACATTAAAGGAAAATGAGCTCTTAGCTAACCAAAAAAATGTTAGATCTTACAAAGACTAAAATACACTATCAAAAAATGAGCTCTCAGCTAACCAAAAGAAATGTTAGATCTTACAAAGAGTAAAATACACATTCAACTTTGATAGTATTAGAAAAAAATTCAAAGTTCATTGTGGCCATTGGTGAAGCTACTTCTAGTGTGGTCATGTGCTTTCTAATAGAATTTATACTTAATCTCATGTATGAGACTAGATACTACCCCAAGTGATGACTTAATCTCTTGCCTATGACACAGTGATAAATTCTAGATCTTTTGAACTTAAATTAAAATTTTACATTTTTCTTTATTTATGTTAAATTGTTTAGCACTCAACCTAGAATAATAAAACTAAATAAACATAGAGCCTTAAAATTAATATCCCAAAGTTATAAATTAGAATTTGACATTTTTCTTTATTTATGTTACATGGTTTAATATTCAACTTGAAATAAGAAAATTAAATAAAGATAAACCCTTAAAACTAGTAATTATAAATTTTAGTTTAATTATATATGGAACAATATAGATATCGTTGAGTGAAAATGATATGCATGTGATATTTCATTAAATTCTTTTACAATAAAAAATTTAGACATTTAGATATCATTAAATGAAATTGATGTGCATGTGATATCTCATTCAATTATTTTAAGATAAAAACACTACACATATGTGAGATAAAAACACTACAGATATGTGACCCCTTAACATTCAACTTGAAATAAGAAAATTAAATAAAGATAAACCCTTAAAACTAGTAATTATAAATTTTAGTTTAATTATATATGGAACAATATAGATATCGTTGAGTGAAAATGATATGCATGTGATATTTCATTAAATTTTTTAATTCTTTTAAAATAAAAAATTTAGGCATATAGATATCATTAAATGAAATTGAAGTGCATGTGATATCTCATTCAATTATTTTAAGATAAAAACATTACACATATGTGACCCCTTATTTGTGAAGAGGAGACCCCTCAATGCAACACTTTGACTACTTAGTCAGGGGTGTACATACCCTACAACTTTGACTACTTAGTATGAGGTGTAGATACCCTATCCGTATGGGGTTACAAGTATATGTAAGAACCTTTATCATTATAACCAATGCATAGCTTCTTATTTAATCTATCTTATTCAACCCTAAATTACAATTACTTGAAACAAATGATATATCACCAATATTTGTAGTATAAGAGATCCCTCGATGGAGCACTTTGACTACTTAGTATCAGTATTAGGTATATATACCTTACCCATATAGAGTGACAAATATATGTAATAATCTCTTATTCAACCCTAAATTACAATTACTGGAAACAGATGATATATCACCCATATTTGTAGTATAAGAGATCCCTCGATGGAGCACTTTCACTACTTAGTATCAGTATTAGGTATATATACCTTACCCATATAGAGTGACAAATATATGTAATAATTTCTATCATTATAGCTAATACATGGCTTCTTATTTAATATATTTTATTCAACCCTAAAGTACAATCACTTGAAACAAATCGTAGATCATCCTCATGCTTATTTTCCAAAGAGGAATAAATATAGCCATATACCTCCTCATGCTTATTTTTGTTTCTTGAAATATTTATCCAAGAGGAATAAATATAGCCATATAACTCACTACTAGTAGTGATATTAGTATCTAGAGGGTTAATGAGTGGCCGAAGAAATTAAAGATAAGTTGCATCGTGACAGTAGGAAAATAATAAGCACTAGGCAATGAGTCAATCATTCACTCACTCAAACATTGTCTTTCCATCATGTCCATTAAATACCATATTATTCCCATCCAGTGGATAAGATGGAAGTGAACAAATAATTTGCTCACTTCTTAGTGCTTATTTTTTTCTTACTCTCAAGTAGATTTCCTCACAACACAAATCCTCTTTACATTGTCTGACCTTGTCAATTAAATACCATATTGTTCCCATTAAATGGATAACATGGAATGATAATGAGTTGGTATTTCCATTGAATACCACTTTATTCCCATACAGTAGATAAGATGGAAAAGGTATGATCCAACCATAATATCACTAAATTATGATTATTATTTACCCTTGAGGGTAGGGTTGCATAGAATGATGGCATAATAATTGAAAATTCTCCAAAGGACAAGATTTCAACAACAATATTCCATTTTCCTTATGCGATCACATCACATGACGCATAAAAATTGATCACACGACGCATAAAAATTGTTATAAGATTGAGTGTGGCCATGTTGGTGAAGTAAAAGGTATGAAATTTTATATTGTCCCACTTCTCTTCCTCCATCCTTATCCAAATTGTGTATTCCTAGAATATTAGAATATATGATAGATAGGAGTGATGTTAAACAATTGAATTTGTTCTTACTCATTAAATTCTACAATATTCTAAAAATATTCAATCGAGTTAAGTTCATAACCTTTGATTTTTTTTGTCAAATTCTAGAATATTCTTAGGATATGTAACTTAGTTAAGTTCATCACTCAATAATGAACTTAACTCAATTGTATATTTTGAGAATATTTTGGAGTTTGATGGATAGGAGTAAAGAAAAATGTTTGACCTTGCTCCTATCCTTCAAACTTTGGAAGATTATAGGAGTATGTAATTGAGATAAGGATGGAGGAAGGTTTTAAACTTAACTCAATTATAGATTCCAAAAATATTCTAGAATTTGACAGAAATGAGCTGAGTCAATTATTTGACATTTCTCCTATCTGTTATATTTTTCGATATTCTAGGAATCTACAATCGAGATAAAAATGGTCGTAAGTGCTAAAGTTAACTTCGCTGCAAATTATAGGAATATTATGGAATCCAACAAACAAGAGCAAAGAGAAATTTTGACCTCACTCCTATTCATCGTATTTTGGAATATTCCATAAATCTACAATCAATATAAGGATGGCCAACCATCTTACTCATGTTATTTGTTCACTTCCATATTATTATGTCAACATCCAATACATCCATACCATGAAAGGGTAAACAATAAGAATCACTCAATGAGATTGTAATTCACTCGTTCCCTTTCCATATTATTTTTTGGGTGAGAATAAAGTGGTATTCAATTGACAAATCGACTCATTATCATTCCATGTTATACATTGGATGGGAATAATATGGTATTTAATGGAAAAGACCAAATAAAATAAAGATGAGTTACATTATGATGTGACCTACTTTACATTAAGAATATAATAAGAATTAAGTGGTGAGCCAATTATTTGTTCGCTTCCATAGAATGTTGGAAAAATAATGGAACATTCTCCAAAGGACAGGATTTCAACAAAAATATTCCTTCATCCTTATATGACCACATCACATGACACATAACAATATTCATAAGATTAAGTAGGAGGTATGAGATGATATGTTATTCCACTTCTCTTCCTCCATCCTTATCTTGATTGGATGTTCCTAGAATATTTGAAAATATGATGGATGTGAACAAGGTCAAACAATTGAATTTTCTCTTGTCTGTCAGATTCTAGAATATTCCCAAAATATGAAATCGAATTAATTTCATCACCTTTTCTTGTGTTCATCGGATTCAAGAATATTCTCAAAATCTATGTTTATCACCTAGTGATGAACTTAACTCGATTTCATGTTTCAAAAATATTTGGAATCTAATGGACAAGAAAAAAGTATGTTGTTTTACCTCACTCCTCTCCATCAGAGTTTGGAATATTCCAGGTATATGCGATGGAGATAAGGATGGAGGAAGGTGTTGAACTTAACTCAATTCTAGATTCCAAGAATATTGTAGAATTTGATGGATAGGAGAAAAGTCAATTGTTTAACCTTTCTCATATCCATTAGATTCTAGGGTATTCCATGAATATACAATCAAGATAATGATTTCCATAAGCAATGAAGTTAACTAAATTTCATATTTTGTGAATATTTTAGAATCTAACGAACAAGAGGAAAGTCAATTGTTTGACCTCACTCCTATCCATTAGATTTTGGAGTATTCTAGGAATCTACAATTTAGATAAGGATGGTCGACCCACATATCCATCTTATTTTTTCATTTCCATCTTATTATTCCAATATTATATGTAGATATACCCTCGAGGGTAAAAGATAAGCACCATTTAGTGAGCATGTGATTGGCTCATTGCATTTCTATCTTATTCGTTGGATTGGAATAAAGTGGCATTCAATGGATAGATCGAATCATTATCATTCCATGCTATCCATTTTATGGGAATAATATGGTATTTAATGGACAAGAACAGAGCAAATAAATATGAAGTTGTGTCATGAGGTGACCTACTTGATAGTAGGAAAAAAATAAGCACTACCCATTATCGAGTGAACCAATTATTTGTTCACTTCCATAGAATGTTAACATAATAATGGAGCATTCACCAAAGGAAATGATCTCAGTATAAATCTTCCATTTTCCTTATATGACTACATCATATGATGCATAATAATAATTATAAGATTGAGTGTGTCCATTCTTGTCAAATAGGAGGTCTAGGACTCTATGCTATTCCACTTCTCTTCCTCCATGATCTGAAATGGAGTAGATTAGTAATGTTGTGCTAATTCCCCATTCATAATAAAACCCAAGATGCTTATCATTTGCTTATCAAGTGCTTAAGGATTCAATATTTTTGCTTAATTGACTGCTTCCCATGAGAGTTTCTTATGTAAATGTTAGAAACAATTTAACATAAAACATATGCTGAAAAAAAAGAAAAATAACAACAAAGAACACCAAAATACAACACACATCAAACACATGATAAAGGAGTTCACCCCTCTTGGGTTATGTCTCCTTAGTCCAACTTCCAATGGCTTACACCTCTCTATTATGCTCAAAATGCAAAAAAAGTGTGTTTACAATGCTTAGATGCCTTTGAAACCTATCTCAATGATTTTAGAATACTCAAAAATGGTTATCTAGCCTCTTTTTGCAACCAATTTGGATAATAACTGAAGAAGTTATGTCTTCTCCTAGTTCTCTCACTATTTGTTCCACAAAATGCTCCAAAACCGACATAATCCCACAAATTCGCTCCAAAATCTGCTAACTGAGCGTGAATTTGGCCACGCCATGGGCCATAACCTATCGGCCTTATCATAAATCGCAATCAGTGGAGTCCCACAGTCTTATGGACTGTGAACTAGGTGGGTGATATGTGATTGCGATACAACAGACCCGCCGGGAGTATTAAACTTAACATATAAATTATCGCATCCGGGAACCCAATCACAAATCGCAATCGGCGCTTTCCATCAGTGGATACCAAAACCCATACCACTGTGGACCCACCGGGATTATCAAACCTAGTCCATAAAATATCAGGTCTAGAGTCCCATCGCAAATCGCAATCGGTGTTTTCCCCTAGCAGATATCAAAGTCCATACAACTGCGATATCAATGGATCTTTTGAGCCATGAAATATAGTGTATAACATATCATGTTTGGGGACCTTTCACAATTAGATGAGTACTAGGGGTAACATAAATATCAGCAGGGTTTTGGTGCGATATGCGATTGTAATTATCGCCAATCGCAACCCAACCTGATGGGGGCCGATTTTCATAATACCTTCCACTTGCGATATACGATTGTGATTAGATCACATCGCAGCCTGTCTATGCCGAGGCCAATTCTTTACCTGCATCCTCTATTTTTCCCTGATATACAACATGCAGGACCCAATGGAAACCTACCGCTTGGTGCTTCCCCATTCGTTGGGACCTTTTCCATCTCATCCAATCATGCCATGTGTCCAAGCCAAACCTAAACTTTGACTTGCCCTAACTTCTACATATGAGCTCAGATTTGAGTGTCATTTGCACTGTTGGATTCAGAATGACGAGCTATTTGATATGACACTGAGTTTGACAAAATTATGACACTTCAATTTTTGAGCATAAACTTGAGCACCTGATCACTCCTCCCCATTGGAAGCCTTTTAGACCCCAAAAGATTATATTCAACTATTAAACAGATGAGGGTATTGTTCCCTCACCTTCCCCTCATCAATCCATTTTTCCTTTGATGGATTTGTACCTTTGAGACCCACTTGAAAATAGTCAAAATTTCCCTTCTTTGATGACCTCGTTCTTCTGTCCAGTATGGTGTCTTGTTGAAGCTCATCAAGAATATCTAGAGAAAAATATTCAATTGATGGAATCTGTACACTTTCTTGATCTTCAATCAAAGGAGGCTCATATAATCTCAAATTTTCAACATTAACAACGAAATAAATTTTCATATATGAAGGAAAATCTAGCTTAAAAGCATTATTACCAATCTTTTCCAGAATTTTAAATGGACCATAACAAATTGGTTTCATATTTTTACCTTCACCTAGAAGCCTTTCCTCACTAATGTAAAGCCAAACTTCATCACCTACTTGAAACTGATGATCGACACAATGCTTATCATGTCTTGCCTTGACTCTTTTATAGTTGTTCTTGAATTGTTTGGTGAATCAACTGAATTTGCTCAATGAATTTCTTTGCTCTATCTATGTCACTATTTCCATCTATAATTACATCTTTCTCAAAGATGAAATCCAAAGGCGATATAGGAGAAAAACCAAAAAATGCCTCAAAGGAGAAGTTAGAGTAGAAGAGTGTTTTGTTGGGTTGTAAGCATGTTGAATATAATGGAACTGTTCATCCCGCAACTTAGGATGTAATAATTGTCATGTTAACCACTTCAGTTTGACCATCTGTTTGTGAATGGAAGGTTGTACTTTTCTTCAACTGGGTGTTCATTAAGTTCCATAAAATTGACCAAAAATTTCAACAAATCGGGAATCACGATCACTTACAATAGAAGTAGGTAATCCAAAATGAACCAATACATTTTGAAAGAAAAGTCGAGTTGTCTGTTCAATTGTAATTTGTTTTTTACAAGGCATTAATATGCACATTTTGTTGAACCTATCCACAATTACATACAAATAATCATAACCTTTTGTTGATAAAGTAAGACCTCCTACAAAATCCATAGAAACACTTTCCCATGGACGCGAAGGTACTGGAAGGAGTGTGTACAATCCTAGTTTCTGATTACTATGCTTACTAACTGCATACAATGAAAAGCCTCTGATAAAACGTGACACACTTTCAAGCATATGAGGCCAGTAAAAATACCTCTCAAGATTTTCCACTATTTTACTTACACCGAAATGTCCAGCAATAAGAGAAGTATGTGCTTCCCTTGTGACGTTTACTCTCTCTCCCTATGGAACACAAAGTTTTACCAAATGATAAAAAATATTATCATGTACATGGTAGTCTAATTCCTCAACTTGGTGGCCTTGACTCAAGTTTGAATATACCTCTTGAAAGTCAACATCCTGTGCATATTGTTCAACATAAATTTCAAGCAAAACAAAATTATTCTAGAGTAAAATGGCTACATTTACAACCAATCTAGAAAGCATATCAGCAACTCTATTATAAATACCTTTCTTGTAACTGATTACCAAGTGGAATTGCTGTAAAAATCTCATCCAACAAAAGTGCCATGATTGCTACAATTTCATTTGAGATTGTAGAGGTTGATTATCAGTGTGAATAATGGTTTCTTTACCCATCAAGTAATGCTTCCAATTCTTCACACTTTGCACCAATGCGTAAAGATCTTCGTCATATGTAGGATAGTCAATAACAACACCATTAAAAATATCAAAATGAAATGAAATGGGTTTACCATGCTGTACAAGAATTGCACCCATGGAGTAGTCACTTGCATTTGTTTGTATTTCAAATGGTTGTTTCAAATCCGTCAATGCTAAAACTGGGGTTGAACTAATCTCTTGTTTTAAAGAATCAAATGATTTTTGTTGTTTGCCTCCCCACTGGAAGAAAAAATTCATGCTGGTCAAAGCATGTAGTGGAGTTGCTATGGAAGAGAAATTAGAAATAAACTTCCACCAGTACTATGCTGCTCCCAGAAAACACCTTACTTGTGTGACTGATTTGGGTACTGGCCAATTCACAATTATCGAAACTTTAGAGGGGTCAATCTTCAGCTCACCTCCTCCAACTATATGGCCCAAATACACTAAGGAAGTTTTCCTTAATTCACATTTAGAGATCTTTAGAAATAATTGTTCTTTTCTCAAGACATCCAACACTTTCCTCACATGCTTGATATGCTCTTCTTGTGATTTTCTGAATATCAAAATATCATTTAAATAGAAAATTACAAACTCATCAATAAAGGATGTTAAAATATCATTCATAACTCTCATGAATGAGGTTGGAGCATTGCAAAGACCGAAAGGCATAACCAACCAGTCAAACAATTCCTGTTTGGTTTTAAAAGCATTATTCCAGATATCCTCCTCAGCTATTCTAACTTGATGATATCCACTTCTCATGTCTAATTTAGTGAAATATTTTTCATTCTTCAACTGATCTAGCAAATCATCTATTCTAGGCAGTGGGAATTGATTCTTTACGCTAATTTTATTCAAAGTTCGATAACCTACACACATGCTCCAAGTTCCATCTTTATTGGGTACCAAAACAATTTGTGAACCACATGGCGAAGTAGAGGGATGAATTACACCCTTATCTAACAATTCCTAGACTTATTTCTTAATTTTTAAACTTTCCAGAAGTGACATTTGATACATACCGATGTTTGGGAGTGGAGAGTCTTGTTGTAGGTGAATTTCATGTTGAATTCCCCTTTTTGGTGGTAATCCCTTTGGTTCTTGAAACATGTCTCCATATTGATTGACCACATCAACCAATTCAGCTTTCAGCTTCATGTCAAAGCCTGAAAAGGATTCATGCTCCGTGTCATTCTTCTTCTTGATCAAGGAGCATGATACTCTTGATGGAATTGACCAATAGTTACATTTTCCCTGTGCTTGCCAAAGATAGATTAAGCTTCCTACGATGGGCTCTCACAATATACTCCACTCTGTCTTTGAACAAATGATATTTGTTCTCAAATATACAGAAAATGTCTTTCCTTTTATACAGATACGGGCCTCCCAACACAATTCTAGAAATATCTAGCAGCACTACATCTAATTCGACTTCATCAATGAAATGGGTAGTAATTGCAAACCTGAAAACACATTTCCTTGTGACCTGAAGATTTGCATCCTTGGTTATCCAACCCAATAGATACAGTTTATGATGAGGCATAGTTTCCAGATTCAATTTCTTGACCAAGTCTACAGAAATCAAATTTTCCTGAGATCCACTATCAAAAAACGTATCAATCTTGGTGTATTTGGAAATAACTCGGATATCGAACAACTCAATTTTGTTTTCCTCATTTGAAGTGTTATTGGAGTTATTTACTACGTTGGTACTTTCCATGACTTCCTCTTTTCTTGCTTTTCATTTAGTGATTGTGGCTGCAATCTTTACTTCATCACCTAAGTCAAAACCCAAGTCTTGTTGTACAACAATGTTTTTCTTTTGTTTCCCTTTATTGTTAGATTTATTTGGTTGTAATTTTGGATGAAGCTTCCAGCAATTTGCTTCATCATGGCCCTCTTTCGAACAATTCTTGCACATGGGTTTCTCCCCTTCTTTCTTAACAGAAGCATTTTTCTTCTGCTTTCCTTTAAATTTCTTCCCTTTTTCACCACTCTAGAATGACTTCTTCTTACCTTCTTCTTGCACATTTTTCCCTCTTTCTTCGAGGTGTGTAGTTTGAACATAGACCTCATCAAGATTTGTGGGATTGAACATATGAAGTCTATGTCGAAGATAGCTATGCAAACCTCCTATATATTTCAGAAAAGTATCTTGTCACCATGGAAAATTTTAGGGTGAATGTTCACCCTTTGGCGAAATTAAGGGGTTTTAAATTTTTAGTGGGCGAATATTTTGTATCATAGTACATTTTTACAAATCGCCTCAAATAGCCCACCTTATTTTAAGGGAGAGGGTAAAAAAGGTAAATTTAGCCCTTGAAATTAGGAGTTACAACCTTCCATTCGCCCTAATTTTCAAGAATAGGTTTTATTTAAGTGAATCCTATGGGCCAAATACCATATTTATAAAAGAGGTATAGTAAATTAATAAAAATATAAATAAATGAGAGGTATGGTAAATAAATAAAACATTTTTTATATTTAATCCATAAGTCACCTTATATACATGCAAGGGTGTAAACAAATAAAAATATAAATAAAGTGGAGGTATGGTAAATAAATAAAAATATAAATAAACTAGATGTATGGTAAATAAATAAAACCTCTTTTTATATTTAGTCCATAACCCTCTTTCTATTTATGAAGGCTGAAAAAAGAGTCAAAAAAATGTGTTATATTTAGGTGAAACCTATGGGCAAAATACTATGGGCCAAATACCATGGGCTAGATTATTATTAATACCATGCAAAAAAACATTATTAACCCTAATATTATTCACGTGGAATGTAGCCTATTTGAATGGGGGACTTAAACTAGCATAGATCCATCTTTACTCTGGATCTACTAAGCCCCGAGAGCTATCAAATATCGTGATATGCAAACTAGCATAGAGTGAAAAAGTATTTGAACCCTCTCGGTGCTTGGTGGATCAAGAGTAAAAATGGATGTTGTAATTTAATGCATGTTAAACATTTTAACTTGGTTAAAATAAAAAATAAAAATAAAAATCAATTATCAATTTTATTAATTTTTATAAAGTGCTAATAGTAATTTTTAAGCTCCAGGTTTATGATAACCCATGGTATTGACCCATGGTAATACCATGGTATTCATGTGAGCATAGACTATTTAAAGGGGAAATTCTATCATCTTAGATCCATCTTAATTATGGGTCTAGCAAGTGCTCAAAGGGATAAATAGATTTCATCCCCCTAAGAGTGGTAGATGTGGAGTTAAGATGGATATATGTTGGTTTTTATGATAATGAAGATATTAAATAGACTTATGAAACTATATTGTAAAAACATCTTAAAGTGAATGGTTAAAGCTACATTTAGTCACTTCACAAAATTTAGTAAAAAATACCAATATCTCCATTAATATTGGTTTTTAACTTTTTTCTGATTTAACAAAAAAAATCAAAACAATGAAACCTTATCACTGTTTCCGCATCACCCTCATAGAAGATTTCTCACCATTTTTCAAACATTCTCAATATGATATCTTCATAAAGAAGTTTAGGTACTGATGTTTGATTACTTGTTTGAAAAATAAGTTGGTTTATACATCCTTTCATCTTCTGTGCTATTCTTAGTTTGTCCTGATGATCTGTAGGGGTTGGAGCCACTACACCATATTTTCCTAAAAGGTGGAGATTGTTCACCACAAAGGAAATTAATCTACATGTTACAATTCTGTTAAAAAATGCAAGACCTATGAGGGTAGTGAATTATGCTAATAAGCAATTTAGAATGGGAGAGACGTAATTAAATTTTATTATTTAATTGAAGATTTCCAATTAAAATAATAATAAATCTACATTTATATATTCATATATTGATTGGAAGGATTCTCACAATGGTCACTTCTTTCAATTAGATCCCCTTCAAGCCCTTGGGATACCTCATACTTTCTTATATAATATAGTTGGGGCTTGCTACTTCTTGCCGTGCTGGGGTAAACAAACTTGATGTGTTTTTTTTTTTATCTTGCAGTTGGAGTCTATGGAATAAGAAAGAAAATTTGATAACTTGAAAAAAGTGGTAGCTTGACAAAAGTTGTAGAGAAAAGATTAATCTCTCCTACCTTGATAGAACTCGTTGTCAATATCAACACCTACAAGAATTTTGTTGTGGAATATTATCAAAACTAATAGAAGGATATGAAAGAGTGTATTGTAAGAACCTTGATAAACACGACCACTGAAACTTGGAACATTGTTTGTAGGAAGAGAGAATTATGTTTCTTTTTCCAAACATGTATGTTAGTATATTACAGTTTAATGAATATGTTTTCTTCTTATCATATATGGTTTCATACTTTAACAAAACATTCGCCAAGACTTCACAATATTTTATTATTTAGTAAAATATTTGCCAAAATCTTACAAGATTTTATAATTCAGTGAAAGATTCTCCATCACTGTACAAGATAATATAATCTGGTGAGAGATTCGCCAAAAAAATTATATATACATATTATTTTATTGATAAACTCCCCTCCCATTTTTCTTATGTATCATGAGGATTAGCCCATTTCTTATACATATAAATTTAGGGTGGTTCTTAAAATTTTCCCTTCTTGTCACTGTAAGTCTACTCCTACCATAAGAGCTCTTATCCTAAAATCTT
Organism: Pinus tabuliformis; assembly: GCA_031772625.1. NCBI lineage: Eukaryota > Viridiplantae > Streptophyta > Pinopsida > Pinales > Pinaceae > Pinus > Pinus tabuliformis. The sequence goes on from CM062820.1 coordinate 582,375,121, forward strand.
GAGTATACTCTTGCACATTTTGACCTTTTAATTGTCTGAAATTTTTCCAATTCATAATAGCTTTTTTTCATATGAGCTAAAGTGTAGAATTGTCTCTTTATAGCAGCGATAAAATCAGACCAAGTAATAAAGATCTTACCATGTTTATTAATATCGTCTTGAGTGCTTGATTCCCACAATACAAGTGCTGCACCCTCCATTCTCAAGGAAGCCAACTGAATCTTGATATCATCCTCTTGAAGGTTTTGAATTCTACAATACACATCTAACTGACAAATCCAGTTATCCATCTTCTCTACATTTGACGGGCCTCTAAATTAGACATAAATTAAGGCCCATGCCTCTAATTTAAAACATAAATTAAGGCATATGACCATCCTTCAGCACATTAAACCTCTGTTTTTGCGTTAGATAATTTATTTTTAACTTTAATATATTCATTAAGAAGGTTTATGAATAGTTGAATATTTGTGCCTAATATTATTTATTTTTTGTGCAATATTATGAGAATATTAGGCAGATTATGAAGAGTTGGAGGAGGAGATAATTTTGGGACTTTTCCCTACGACTAGAGGATTAATAATAAATAATAAGTAAACAAGATATTATGGAATTATGGCACAAATTGTGGAACTCCAATTATTAAGAAAATCTAGGAATGTGTTCCACTAATCAAGGGAGCAGATCCACCAAATAAGGGAATAGATCCACTAATCAAGCGATTTCGATGGTGAAAGCTTCCTCCATCCATGGGGAATGATTCTTAATCATTTTTTACAAGTACCAAGTCGAATTTTCCTCTAGGGAATAATTGAGAAAATCTAGGAATGTGTTCCCTACCATTTAATGCAAATTCCTAGTATTGGGGACTAGATCCACTAATCAAGGGATTTTGGTGGGGAAAACTTCCTCCATTCATGGGGAATGATTCCTAATCATTTTTAATAAGTACCAATTTTAATTTTCCTCTAGGGGGAGATTTTCATTAGTTTTATTGTGGAAAGAGCTTGTATTCTTGCAGCTCCATTATATTTTCTTGCAGGGATGTAATACTATTGATGAAAATAATGAAGATTGGTGTCATGTTCAGATTCTAAATATTGTTCTCCTCCATAGGTCTCTGAGTTTCCTTGGGCTTGGCCATCCCAGGAACCTCAGAGGTCGACACCTCACATTTTTCTCTCGACTGTATCCTATAGTTTTCCTGTAATTCCTACAGGATCATCTTGTAGGTTTTCTTGAAACAGCCTGTTTTGAGGCCGAATTGTTGGAAAACCTCTAGGAAGTCACAAAAAGCCTCCCAAGGGTATCCACACCATCCAAACATCTCCTAACACTTCCATCCAACCTCCAACATACTTAATTCACTTGCCACATCACCCAAAAAAATTAGTTTGCATACTTGATTTTGCATGAAAAGATAAAAAGACAAAAACATATTTATTTCAGTCCCTTTATTTGCACATTAGTGATTTTTGATGCTTCTTACCTCCATGCTATGCTTAGATAGTAGCATTTGGTTCATGATAATTTAGCATTATTGCAAAGCATAGTTTCTTGGTAGTTAATTAGGAAATGGTGTGATTTAGCATTGAATTTCCTCTCTTTCCTTGTACTTTATTTCTTGCAATAGGTTAAGGTTCCATTTCGAACATTTCATTTTCTACAATTAGTTTAGAATTTGACTTCATTACATGCACTCCACTACATCATGACAACAAAGGAAGGACACATTGTCTGCAACACATATAGTGCCAACGCCTCTTCAGTTTGTATGAACCATAGGTTGATAATTAAAGTCGGTAGACTTGGGAGTTGCAGCATTCTTGTTGCAATACCGAGGCTCATCACTTTTTGGTGTCGTTGCTGGGGAGGTGTCAAAGTATGCATTGTTTTCTTCCCTAGTTGATTCATTTCTTGTTAATTTTCTAAAAAAAAAAGAAAAATCATTAGGCATAATTAATTTCAAAAGTAGAAAATTGCATTGCATTATAGTTTTCATTCAATCATAAAAACAAAAACAAAATTCTCCAACACCAACCCACACCCCCATTTGATCACATGGTGCAATAAGAGCCATATAACCATTCACTTTTGTAGGTAGAAGAAGAAGATGGCGAAGAATGTAGAAGAAATTGATCATGATGATAACAATGAGGAAGATCCTATCGGATTTCCCATTCAAGACACTAATGGAAGTGTGCACATGAAGAACATCCCTCCATCTTTCCTTCCAAAATTTCATGGTCTAAGGCCAAAGGATCCGGAAACCTTTCTCTTTAAATTTGAGATTGTTTGTAGATCTTATGGTTACTTATTAAAAACTCAAAAATTGAGATTGTTTCCAACAACATTGAAGGATAGAGCTCTTAAATGGTTCATGAGTTTAGGGACTAATTCAATAAGATCATGGAATGATATGCAAAATATATTCTTAGAAAAATATAAAGATCGTGATCTTAAAGAAGAAATATTTAGAATGAATCAAAGAGAAGATGAGAGTCTAGAGGATCTAATAGAGAGGTTCATGTATAATCTTAAGAGGGAAAAACTACATCATTTAGGATCCGACACACTAAAAACCCTCTTACTTAGAACAATTAGGGATGAGTGGATTGATCTCCTTAATCTCATAAGTAGAGGTGATGTATATCAATTATCATTTGAAGAAATTTGTGAAACATGCCAACACGTATCAAGAGGAAAAGCAAGAGTAGGTAAATCAACATCAAGATCAGTAAGTCAAACTAAACTTGGAAATTTGTTTGATGACTTTAAAATATAAATTCTTAGCAATCTAACCAAACAAGTAGAAATATTAAGAATATAAAATGAGAAAAAAGAAGATGTTTGTGTTGTCTATGCAGAATCACATGATGTTAAATGTTGCTCCTTATTACCAAGGTTGAAGAAAGTTCACCAAGAGGAAAATGGAGCAAGTCAATTACCAAAGAAACAATGTTATGTAGCTCTAAGAGGACCATGGCAACCTATTCAGCCTGATATGATGCAAGAGCCTAATTCACAATTTCAAGCTTATGCACATCCACCTCAAAGTAATTGGAACATACTCTTTCCTTGGCAACATTGGCCATCTCAACCCCAAAACCAATCATGGCAACAAGGTTGGCAAGGAATTTATGGGAGCCATCCACAATATCCTCAGTATATTCCTCAATAACCTTCATACCCAACTCCATGTTATCCCTACCATTCACCTCCACCACAACCACAACCCCATCCACATCCATCTCCAATATACACTCCCACTCAACTACCTGTACTACCATTTCCAAAACCACACATTGAAGTAGCTCAACCCACTTACAATGCTGAGGTACAAAACTTCCAAACATCTCTTGAGCTCAATGGTATTCACCATAACTCAAGAAGAGTATTGCAAAAAAGACATTATCTTGATATCATTGAAGGACCACATCTAGAAGAAGAAGATTCAAATAAGAAGACCACAGAACCATTGGCTACGATTGATGAAGAGAAGACATCAAGATTAGAAATTGAGATAACTCCCCCATGGTTAACATCAAATCCTCCATGTATTCAAGAGAACAATCAACAAAAAGAGGAAGATTTGAATGTCATAGTAGAAGAAGACATGCAGAATTTTCCAGATAAGTAATCAAACCAAGGGCATGAAAGTTATATTGAAGTTTGGTTCCAGACAGTCACTAAGTTCCAGCATCACTCTCTTCTTCAACTATGCTTGATCCTTTCAAAGTCAAAGCGTTTGATCACTCAAATCCAGGTACATGTCAAAGCATACATTTCAAGCCTCCACATCATTTTGTCTATCATTTTTATGTGCACATGGATCCATTGGAAGTATTCTTATACTTTAAAGTGATTTTTTTTTCAAGGAGGGTAGGGTAAAAAAAAAATGAAAAATAAGAGGAAAAAAATCTCAGGTGAAAACCTCCTTGGAGGTGCCTCAGATTGGCTCATTGATTGAAAACCTCCATGAGGCGATCAACGGGTTGGGAAAAAATAAAAAAAATAGAAAAAAGAAAAGATCCTAGGTGAAAACCTCCTTTGAGGTGCCTAGGCAGACCTACTAGTTGAAAACCTCATTGAGGAAGCTAGTAGGCCTAGAAGAAAAAAAAAAGAATCCTTGCTCCATGCATGCATGTACTCTCCAACATCTGCAAGAAACAAGAACAAGTTGGTACTAAAAGGAAAATTGGTGAAGCCTAGTCAAAAGAAGTCAAATTTTGACTTTCTCATACTTTGCTCAAATGCTCCAAGAAGGCCAAGGCCATGCCAATCCATCACCCTCATCTATTCTCACCATCCACCCATCATTCTCAAGCTTCTACCACTCATTTTCCTTGTTGTCCTAAAAAACTACAGGATGCTCTGTTTTACTACAGGATGCAAAAATGCATAGAGCAAAAATTTGTTTTTTCCATAACTTGAAAACCATGCATTCATTTGCCTGTTTTCGCCATAACATGAAAACCATACATCCATTTGCCAATCTATTTCAGGGGGAGATGCATATTGATGATTGTAACATGCTCAAGTAGTTTCAGTAAATTCTAGTGCACATTTTCTAAGAAATTGGCCTCCATCACCTTCAGCCATTTTTGCATTTTCACAATATCAGTACATCCATTTAAAAATCTATTTCATGGGGAGATGCATCTGGATGATGGTAACATGCCCAAGCAATTTCAGAAAATCCTAATGCACGGTTTCCAAGAAATCGGCCTCCATCACCTTCAACCATTTTATTTTTTTCTTGAGATACGTGCATCCATTGACCAAAATTTGTCTATGGGGAGGTGCATAATGATAATGGAAACATTCTCAAAAAGTTTCAGCTCAATCCAGCCTACCGTTTGGGAGATATGGACAAATCAAGTTGTTGTCCTGTAAACCTACAGGATACAGAAAAACACTTACAGGATTGGCAGTGAGCAGTTTTAAAGGAGATTCATAGGTTAACAAAGCTCCTCTAGAGCTTAGCAGTAGCATCAGGATCATCAACATCAGCATCCAACACCTGCACATCAACATCAACTCAGTAGCAGCATGCATGTCTCTCCAACAACCATAAGGTAGGTACAGCTATGCAATATTCTTGGCCTCTTCTCTTGAGCATATTATAGTTAGAAATATGTTGTCAATGCATGAGAGATGAGGTTTTATAAGATAAGGATTGGTTAGCAGTCTAAGCCGCCTTCAGCTAGTTAATTTCAACTCACTCCTTCACTCATGCAATGTTGAAAAGTCAAATTATGAAAGGTGATCATTTCAAGGAATGAGGATAGCAGTTAAAAGAAGAAATTTTTGTAAAGGCCAAGGTCACCACAACACTCCAAGCCCTACATCCACTTCATATTCACTATCTATTCATCATTCATCCATCCCATTTCATTATTGAAAAAAAAGAAAAACAAAGAGAGCAATCTCTCCATTTTCAAGAAATTTCTATTTGCAAGTCAGGAAAAAGGATAGTCAAAGAGAAAAGGAGGATCACAAAGCGACTCCTATCACTCACATTTTTATTTTACAACTCATTACCATTCATTCCTCCACCATTTATGTCATTTTTTCCACTCCTTACTTCAGTTTACAAAGGGACCGTGTTTTCTACATGATGATCCTGTAGGAATTACAGTGACCCAGAAATCCTACAGTAGGCAGTTCTAAGGCAAATAAATGGTGGAACAAGGTAGAAAAATGTTGATAAGGGTATGGAAGACCTTGTCAAACTGTAAAATCAATGAAGAACCATCTTGAATAAGGGGAAGAAGGAAAACTAATGGTCTCAAGAAACAAGGATTTTTCTTTACACAAATATGTTTTTTGGCTTGTCCTTGCAGAGCTTACAACCAAGATTCTTAATGCACAAGAGCGAGGCCACCAAGGCCATGGATGAGGCACAATGAGGTCCCTAAGTTGCTCAAACAATCAACAACACTTTCAGTAGGGGGGTATGATGGGCCTCTAAATTAGACATAAATTAAAGCCCATGCTTCTAATTTAAAACATAAATTAAGGCATATGACCATCCTTCAGCACATTAAACCTCTATTTTCGCATTAGATAATTTATTTTTAACTTTAATATATTCATTAGGAAGGTTTACGAATAATTGAATATTTGTGCCTAATATTATTTATTTTTGTGGAATATTATGAGAATATTGGGCAAATTATGAAGAGTTGGAGGAGGAGATAATTTAGGGACTTGTTCCCTACTACTCGAGGATCAATAATAAATAATAAGTCAACAAGATATTATGGCACAAATTGTGGAATTCTAATGATTGAGAGAATCTAGGAATGTGTTCCACTAATCATGGGAGTAGATCCACCAATCAAGGGAGCAAATCCACTAATCAAGAGATTCCAGTGGGGAAAGATTCCTCCATCCATGGAGAATGATTCATAATAATTTTTTACAAGTACCAAGTCACATTTTCCTCTAGGGAATGATTGAAAAAATCTAGGAATGTGTTCCGTACCATTTAATGCAAATTCCTAGTATTGGGGACTAGATCCACTAATCAAGGGACTTTGGTGGGGAAAACTTCCTCCATTCATGGGGAATGATTCCTAATCATTTTGTATAAGTACAAGTCTAATTTTCCTCTAGGGAGATATTTTGATTAGTGTTATTGTGGAGAGATCTTGTATTCTTGCAGCTCCATTGTATTTTCCATTGTATTTTCTTACAGGGATGTAATTCTATTGATGAAAATAATGAAGATTGGTGTCATGTTCAGCTTCTAAATCTTGTTCTCCTCCGTAGGTCTCTAATTTTCCTTGGGTTTGGCCATCCCAGGAACCTTAGAGCCATTTTGTATCATTTCCTTTCCTTCTTTTCATTGTTTATTCACATGCATCTCTAGTTTTTATTTCTTTCTATTTTTGCATTTAGAATTAATGATTTCTTGTTGTAGGATTGAGTTAAATGGTTGATGTAAGTTCTTTTGAAGGATCACAAGCATTATTTTATCCTTGTAAAAGCTTTGGAAGTTCATAGTAATCATTTTGTTGCTTGGATTAGTCTTCTTATTCCCAAATCTAGATTGTTGGACCACCTTTTTAGCAAAAAACAATAAATTTCTGCTATTTTTAGAGCATGATAACAAGCTTCAATCAACTCTATTCCACTTGCATTAGATCAAAAAAACATTCTAGTTCATAAAAAAAATTACCCCATTGCATTTTCACTTGATTTCGTTAGGAAGTTTTTAGATTTACTAGCTGACTAGTTCTCGAATTTCTAGATTTTCTACTCGTAATGTTTTTCATTTTTTTAGAATGGGTTAACTTAGGTATTTTAGAGTGATTCCACTTGGAATTGGGACCTAAGAAGTCCTAGTTAATAAAAACATTTGTCCCATCCACTTTGGATTTGATTTTCTTGGTCATTAAACCCTCGCCAATTTCATCATTTCACAAGAAAACTTCTCCAAGCCTTTTGAGAAAATCCATCGATCTCCCAACTTTGGTTTTGAGTTATAAGTGATCCTAGACATTTTCTCACTCCATTCCACCCATATACCACCCTTCCTATGCCTCCCATCACCTCCAACACCTCACATTTTTCTCTCGCTTGTATCTTGTAGGTTTCCTATAATTCCTACAGGATCATCCTGTAGCTTTCTAGTACATCCTGTAGGTTTTCCTGAAACGACCTGTTTTGAGGTTGAATTGATGGAAAACCTCTAAGAAGTCACCAAAAGTCTCCCAAGGGTCTCCCACACCACCCAAACATCTCCTAACCCTTCCATCCAACCTCCAACATCCTTAATTCACCTGCCACATCACCAAAAGAAATTAGTTTGCATACTTGATTTTGCATGAAAAGGAAAAAAGACAAAAACATGTTTATTTCAGTCCCTTTACTTGCACAATAGTGATGTTTGATGCTTCTTACTTCCATGTTTAGGTAGTAGCATTTGGTTCACGATAATTTAGCATTATTGCAAAGCATAGTTTCTTGGCAGTTAATTAGGAAATGGTGTGATTTAACATTGAATTTATGTCTCTTTCCTTGTACTTTCTTTCTTGCAATAGGTTAAGGTTCCATTTCGAACATTTCATTTTATGCAATTAGTTTAGGATTTGACTTCAGTACATGCACTCCATTACATCATGACAACAAAGGAAGGACACATTGTATGCCGCACATATAGTGCCGATGCCTTTTATGTTTGTACAAGCCCCAGGTTGATAATTAAAGTCGGTAATCTTGGGAGTTGTAGCATTCTTGTTGCAATACCGAGGCTCATCAGCATTCACTTCACCATTGTACATAGACACCTCGAATTTAACATTAAGGTTTAGAAAAGGCGATTTACCAGTTCCTTTTGTAGAATTATGATGAGTATGAGTAAGGGTTGTATTAGTGGAGGAGTGTGAAGATGCTTGTGAAGTAGAAGATGAAGAAGATAGTGGAGATAGTGGAGGCTTGTCTCCATTCCCATTATCCCCTTTTCCATCACCTCCTCCTGAAGAAATTTCTCCTTTGGGAGGTTTGAAACTTTCTCCTTGCAATTTGTTATTCCTCTCTTCATAGAGGACCTTCACCATCTATGTCATATCAAAGAAATCCTTTCTGAAGGTCTTCTGATCTTCTGTCATGGTAGGTTCTCCTTCATGGGAGATGATCTCTGAAGACTCAACTCCAACTTCTGCAACTTGAGGATGTGTTAGTGTAGAATACTTTGGCAACCTTGTTCTTCTTCCACTTGACCTAACTTCAGGGCTTCCAACTAGCTTTACTTCACCTCTTTTGAGCTTTAACCTTGTAAGCATGACATAAACTTGCAAACAATTAAATCCTTATTTCACAAAGAAAATATAGTAAGAAAAAACCAATGATTTGATACCGACTTGATCTGAAATGGAGAAAATTAGCAATGTTGTGCTAATTGCCCATTCAGAATAAAACCCAAGATTCTTATCATTTTCTTATCAACTGCTTAAGGGTTCAATATTTTTGCTTAATTAACTGATTCCCATGAGAGTTTCTTATGTAAATTTTAGAAACAATTTGACTTAAAACATATGTTGAACAACAACAAAATAACACCAAAGAATATCAAAATACAACACACAACAAGAACATGATAAATGAGTTCACCCCTCCTGGGCTACATCTCCTTGGTCCAGCTTCCAATGGTTTGGGCCTCTCTATTATCCTCAAATCACAACAAAAGTGTGTTTACAATTCTCAGATGCTTTTAAAAATTGTCTTAATGCGTTCAAAATACTCAAAAATGGCTATCTAGCCTCTTTTTGCATCCAGTTTGGATAATAATTGAAGAAGTTATGACTTCTCCTAGTTCTTCCACTATTTGTTCCACAAGATGCTCCAAAACTAACATAATCCCACAAATTCGCTCCAAAATCCATTAACTGAGTGAGAATTTGGTTGCATTGTGGGCCATAACCTAATAGTCATATTTCAAATTACAATCGGTAGAGTCTTGCAGTCTTATGGACTATGAACAAGGCGGGCGATATGCGATTGCGATATGGTAGACCCGATAGGAGTATTAAACTTAACATATAAATTATCAAATTCGGGAACCAAATCACAAATTGCAATTGGTACTTTCCATCGGTGAATATGAAAACCCATACCACTGCGTACCCACTGGGATTATCAAACCTAGTCCATAAAATATCAGGTCTGCAGCCCCATCACAAATCACAATCAGCGTTTTCCATTGGCAGATATCAAAGTCCATACAAATGCGATATTAGCGGACCCACCGGGCTATGAAATATAGTGTATAACATATCGTGTCCGAGGACCTTTTGCAATCAACAGAGTACCAGGGGTAACATAAATATTAGCGGGGTTTTGGAGCGATATGTGATTGCGATGATTGAAAATCACAACCCAACCTACCGGGGGCCGATTTTTGTAATACCTTTCACCTGCTATATGCAATTGTGATTAGATCACATCACAACCTATCTACGTCGGGGTTGATTCTTAACCTCGGTCATTTATTTTTCCCCGATATGTGACATGCAAGACCTAGTGGCAACTTGCCACTTGGTGCTTCCCCATTCGTTGGGACCTTTGCCATGTCATCCAATCCTACCACATTTCCAAGTCAAACATAAACTTTGACTTGCTCTAACTTCTGCATATGAGCTTGGATTTGAGGGTCATTCACACCGTTGGATTTAGAATGATGAGCTATTCAATTTGAAGATAAGTTTGACAAAATTCTGACACTTTTATTTTTTAGCATAAACTTGAACACCTGATCACTCCATATTTATCTTGACTTCAAATTCCTATAATATTCCAAAATTTGACAGATAGGAGCGAGGTAAAACAATTAAATTTGCACTTGTGAGTGAGCTTCCAGAATATTCTTGAAATCTACAATTGAGTTAAGTTCATCTCCTTTCCTTCCGTTTGTCATATTCCAAAATTATTTCGAGTTATGTTCATCACTTGGTTATAAACTTAATTCGATTTCAAATTTAGAGAATAATCTAGAGTCTGATGGACATGAAAAAGGTCAATTGTTTGACCTTGCTCATATCTATCATATTATAGGATATTCTGGGAATCTAAAATTAAGATATGGATTGCGGTAGTTGTTGAAAGTAACTTGATTGTGGATTATGTGAATATTATATAGAACCCTGTGACATGATAAAAGTCAATTATTTGACCTTGCTCCTATCCATCAGAGTTTGGGATATTCTAGGAATCTACAATTGAGATAAGGATGGCCAATGGTAGGGGCCATCGTTCTCTCAATTTGAGATTCCTAGAATATTCCAAAATTTGATGGACAGGAGCAAGGTCAAACAATTGACTGCGCTCTTTTCTGTTAGATTCCAAAATATTCCTAGCATCTGTAATATAATTAAATTCAACATCCTTTTGTGGAAACAACATTAATTTTAAGGAATGCATAAGTAAAATTAGAAGATAAGGAGGAGGAGGAGGGTGATGAGTTTTGGGATTACAATTTTTTTATATTATAGTTAGATGGTGAAGAACCCAATTTAGTTTGATGATGCAGGTGCATTGATGTTTAATGGCATAAACACACCCATTGAAGAATATTTATGAGCTAAAGTGAGGAGCATGTTCTACACATGGTCGATCTTCCCCACCTCCTCATCATCAGATAAGGAGGAGGAGGAGGGTGATGAGTTTTGGGATTACAATTTTTTTTATATTATAGTTAGATGGTGAAGAACCCAATTTAGTTTGATGATGCAGGTGCATTGATGTTTAATGGCATAAACACACCCATTGAAGAATATTTATAAGCTAAAGTGAGGAGCATGTTCTACACATGGTCGATGTTCCCCACCTCCTCATCATCATGATTATCTCACATTGATGATTTGCTTAAGGGTCTCACTATTTATGATCATGTAGGGACTCATTAAATTTCTTTCAATTATCATCCATCTATACAAATTCAACTCTCTATTTAGTTGCAATAATTGCTACAAATTTTAGGGAATCTTTGATACAAGTAAAATCTCAAAATTTGTCATGAGTAGAAACACCAAGCTAGTGAACTTGCCCACCCAAGAGATCTAATTCCATGCACAAAATAACCAAAAATACTTCTTCATGAAATACCCTATTTTAAAAGCATGAATGCAAGGGGCATATCTACTAGTATAAAGTAGAACGTAATCATAGAGGGATTCTACATATGTTGATTTTTTTTTAGACCTTGTTGTCTTTATGGAAATGAGGAATTTTGCAAAGGGAATGATTTGATACTTGAATGAAATATCATAGATATGGAGTTAGGAGTTAAGATGGATATATGACAGATGTAATTAATATAATTTTTTTTGCTATTTTACCATCTCTTCCATTATGTAGTGTGAAAAACTACGTATAGCGTATACCTGATGATGGAATATATTAAGACTGCCAAAGTTATAGGTAACTTGCAAAACCCAGGTTATCGAATAACATAAAAAATAATAATTGTGGTGGGATATTAGACATTTTTCTACAAAAAAATCAACATACACGACTAAATTCAAGACCAATAAAAGAAGAGACCATGTCAACGTAATTTTTCCGATGAAATTAAAGTGCTAAACTTAAATCTAATGTAGGTTTTGATAATATTCCAGATATATATATATATATATATATATATATATATATATATATATATATATATATATATATATATATATATATATATATATATAGATATAAATATATATATATATATATATATAGATATAATATATATATATATATATATATATATATATATATATATATATATATATATATATATATATATATATAGATATATAGATATAGATATATCTCACTCTTGTCCATCCAGCTCCAAAATATTTTAGGATGACACGAATTTCAAGAAAGTTGAAATTTGATGATGGTGCCTGCCATTTTTTGTTTTATATAGATTTGTGAGTGTGAGTGTGAAGTAGGCTTGGAAGTAGTTATTCATAGATACAATGGCTTACTAGTTTAGTTCTATAACACATTATTTTTTTACGAAATGGATACCATCGATGTTTTGCTAGAGAACGCCATTATCACAACCTTTCTCTATATTCATTTATGTACTCATAAAAATATCATTTCCATCCAAGCCACAATTGGTGGAAAAAATAAATGTTTCAACTAAATAAATTTTCTAGGTTAGTCTTTGTCCAAATTACTTATTACCCTTTTCTGATCTCCAACTTAAATACTTACATGTCAAATTTATGATTTAAACTTTTTAACCTATCGCATTTGACATTTCATTTTTTTCCCTTACCGTCAAATACATTTGAAATGTGAAAAAAAACGTTGTGTAGAAAGTAAAATTCCACACCTGATTCTAACACCTCTACTTTAATTGTGCTATGATTAGTCAGATTGACTGGGGCCAACCGAGGCCCACCATCAATGGCTTGTGTTTTCATGAAATCAAAAATAATTTCCCTCAAATTACTTAGTTGTAATAGCCATTGGTTGATTTTCGATGTAAATAAATAAGAACAAGGTCATGTGACACATATTACAAGATAAATGGTGAGAAAAACATTACAGTTGGCATCACTTGTGGTTTAATAATGACTACGAAAATTTACAAAGTAATTTGGGAAAGGAAAAGAGACAATAATTGGCATTAATTATGAAAATAAAGGAAAATATTAGAAAAGGAAGGTAAAGAGAAACAAATTTTCATGCAAGGAAATTAGAATAAAAATGAAGGAAAATGGAAAAGAAATGAGACATCAATGGTAAAAATACATCAAATAAAGAATTGATGGTTTTTGTTAGTTGAACATTTGGCTATATTACCCTCTTGCACATTTAGAGTATTCTTGGAGCACTATACAATTCACTTGGATTTGGAGAAAACAAGGAAAGGAAATAATGTAAGCGCAATGAGACAGTTGGATCAACATCTACAACATATTTACTTTGTAGGTAACAGGTTGCATGTGTGATCTCCTCGCTAGTCTTTGAATGCATGGTCTATCGATGTGGTTCCTTGGTTATGTGTTGTCATTGGCATGGATATATTCCTACATTGATAGTAGTTTTAGACTTTCCTCACGATTTCCTAGATAGCCATGGTGTTGTGGGTTCTCTACTTGTTTTCTGAATGGCTCTCAGGTTCCCTATGACTGTGGGTTGGAACAAATTCTCTAGAGCCCTGAAACATCTTAGGTTCCCTAGAGGCTATGAGTTGAATTAATAGTCCCTAGATCTTGTGGGTTGGGACAAATTCTATGGATCCCTAAAATAGCTCAAGTTCCCTGGAGGTTTTGGGTTGAGTTATTAGTTCCTAAAGCCCTAGACAACTTGGGTAGAGACTGATCTATTTGACATTAGTGATTTCTAGACCGCATAGGTGAGATAACTGTGCTTGATTGTTGTAGTGGTTTGGCCTCCGGAAGCCCTAGTTGGTTCTATTTTGGTTTAACCCTTATGATCCCACATTCATGCTTAGTGTATGGTACGAGGGTGATTTGCTAAAAGAGAGATGTTGGTTCAGCCCATCTATGGTAGAGTGGTACATGTAAGTCCCTAACTTGGTTGGAATTTGCATATATTAATATGAGTTATTTTCCTATTGTGATCTATGAGCACTTGTACTAGTTATTATGTTGATCTTATGGTTGATTTTTCATGGTTTCTATTATGGCTATATGCTAGTTATATTCCTGGTTATATGATTTTCTTTAGCTATAGATCTCTTTCATGATTTGTTAAGTCATTGAATGGCTGATGAATGCATGGGATAACATGTATTGTTGCAGCAAGCTTGAGAAGGAAATGAGCCTTCTTGGTCATTTTTAGATGAATTTAATAAGTTTATGATCATATATGCAGTCATGGAATGTATCTTATATGTTTATCATATGTTTGGCGAAATGTCTATCTTGTAGTATGCATGTATTGTTCAAGATACTTCTCAAGTTTTGATTGTTTACCATTGTGATCATAATTTTCATGATTTTGGAAAGTTACAGGAAGTTTTGGATAGGGGTATGGAGGCTAGCCTTAAAAAGTGGAATAAATCTCGCGACCTAATGCATAGGACATCAAATTTTGGGTCATAACCACACACATACATGCTTGTGGGTGTGGTTGGATCCTCATAAAAACATGCACAATGTGTTAGTGCATTTGGGATGTAAACCTAATGAAAAAGAGTTCTAACTCAGGGATTGATCACCTCGAGTGGTTGTTAGGCTCTTGAGTGATTTATAGTCTCTGAAGGATGTCAATTTTTTTTCGGTTTGTAGGCCCCACTTCCATAACTGGAACTTGGAAATCGGGTCATATCATAGTGACACTCAAATCATGTTTACCCTAGAGAGCTTGTAGAAGTGGGAAAATGTGGGAGGAGGTGTTATAGGGTGGTATCAAAGCAGGTTTTGTTCTCTTCGGGTGATATTTGATAACACGGGATGGTATTAGAGTTGAGGTGACAACACTGGACCTCGAGGTAGATGTGATTTTTATGGATGCATGCCAGTTGTCTATGAGTTTATCATGTATTTATGTTAGGTAATTACTATTATGGATATTGTGACATTATTTATGTATGAGTTAATATGCTTGTGAAGTTATATCATGCTAATCTAGACTGACTTGTGCAAATGTGATAGCCTCCCCTGAAATAAACTGAGGTATGATTTTGATTATGTCTCTAGTTTTTTTATCTAACATGACATGTTTGAAGGAGATAGAAGATCAAAGATGAAGAGTAGAATGGTGGACTACAATTCACACGACTCCCCTTACATACCTAATGTGAATTCTATGGAATGGGAAAGGTCAGTTGGGAAATAAGGAGAAGAGTACTCTCCTAATACAACAGATACACTGAGCAGTTTGAAGGAAGAAATCAGAAGTTGCAAGGAAGATAATAACAAGCTCAGTGAAGCATAGGAAAGAATTGTCAGAGAGCAGGAAAATCAAGCAGAAATTAGTGCAGTCATCCTTTAGATCCTCTCAAATTTGCAGAAGCATGGAAAATTGGTAATTAGTCGGGGACAAGAAGAAAAGAAAAATGGGGCATATGGTAGTAGGTCTCGTATAGGACACAGGTTGGACAAGGATGACATAGTCGGAGGTGGCAGATCTTTGGATACACCTGACAAGTGGACTAGCACTCATGGATTTTATTCTAGCTCTAGTTCAAAGAGACATCATCATTATTACTTTCAACATATTTATAGGAGTGAGAAGAAGAACTTTCCATAAGAATTCAATAAATTCAAGCCTCTTTCTTTTGATGGGGTTGTGAAGAATTCAGGAGATGAAAAATCATGGCTACTTGGGATGAAGAAGTTCTTCAAATTTCACAATTATTCAGAGAATATGAAAGCTAAGATAACGATCTTCAGTTTCATGGGAAAAGTTGATATCGCGTGGGAAGATGTGAAGCATGATAGAGGAATCAAGGTAGAGGATCTGAGTTAGCCATGATTTTAAAACACTCTTTAGAAAGAAGTAATTGTATAAGAGATACTATGACAGAAAGGAAAAGGAATTATATGAGTTGAATATGGGGTTCATGATAGATGAAGAGTAGACAACCAATTTTGTGGAGTTGTTGAGGTATGTGACTTATCTCAAGGATGAGGGGACAAATATTGAAAGGTTCATCAATGGATTTCCTTTAGCATTGAAGGATCAGATTGAATATGATGAGCCTTAGTAATTGCAGGAAATCATCAAGAAGCTAAAGCATTGTTATGAGAAGTCCAAGTGCAAGTATGAGCCTAAGTGAGATTGGAAAGTTAGTGAGAAGAATAAAGGAGAGTGAGCTAAGAAGCAAGGAATACCTTAAGATGCAGGTGGTAAGGAGAATATAACACCTTACAAGAAGTTCAATGTAGTTGAGATAGTACATGGGTCTCAGCAGGAGAAGTAGAATAAGGGTGATGGTAGAAAACCTACGAGGTGTTGGACTTGTGGTGGAGAGCGCAGGAGTGAGTGTCCATTGCACCAATGTGGTGGGCCTTAGATTTACAATTTTTAGGAGGCATAGATAGTTAGAGATGTTGAGTAGTTTATTCTTTGTATTTATGCAATAGTGGATAGCAGGAAAGTGGATAATTAGGCATCCATTATTGAGATGGAAGCTTTGTGATCAAGTTGTTTCCATTTTTATTTATCCTGGATATAATTATATTTATATTAATCATGAGCTAGTGGATAAGTGTTGTTTGAATAAAGAAGTGCATGCAGAAACTTGGTTGGTGTAGTTGGCTATAGGGACCAAGAGAAGAGTTCATCATTGGGTGAGATATTGTGTATTTGAGTTGAATGTTGTGCTTGCATCAACACATCTAAATGTGTTTCCTTTCAGTTCATATAGTATGCTCTTGTGCATAGACTCATTGCACATTGACGAGACTAAAATGGACTGATATGACAAGGTTATTGATTGCCTAGATGATGATGGCGACAAGAGGATTTTGCAAGGAAAGAAGAAACCTACGTTAGTAAGAATGGTTAAAACTATGCAAGAAACCGTCGCCACAAGGAAAGGATGCATATTATTTTCAGTTCATATTTCTAGTGATAAAGGGAAGGAAAATGAGGATAAGGAAGTTTTGAACAAGTATCTAGTTTTGAAGAAATTTAAAGATATGTTTCCTACAAATATTCCAGAGTTACCATCTCATAGGGAAGTGGAGATTTATATTGAGTTGATGTTGGGAGTAACACCATCATCTAAGGCACCTTACAAGATGAGCACTTTGGAGTTGGTCGAGTTGAAGTTGCAGCTTAAGGATATGGTTGACAAACAATACAAAAGGCCAAGTGTGTCACCTTGGGGTGCACTAGCATTGTTTGTTGGGGAGAAGGATGGTAATATCAGATTATGCATTGATTATAGGCAGTCAAATAAGGTGAATATCGAGAAATGTTATCCTTGGCCCCAGATTGATGAATTGTTTGATCAATTGAAGGGAGGAATGATGTTCTTGATGATTGATCTGAGATTAGGATATAATCAAGTGCACATTCAATTAGAAGAAATCTACAAGACTACATTTCATACGAGGTATGGACATTATGAGTTTGTGATGGTTCCATTTGGTTTTACTAATGTTCCAACTACTTTCATGTGTTTGATGAACAATGTGTTTTGTCCTTATCTAGAAAAGTTTGTGATGGTGTTTATTGATGATATATTGATATACTCCAAGAATAGAAAGAACACACAGAGCACCTAGAAGCAGTGTTGAGGTTGTTAAGAGAGCATAATTTATATGTCAAGCTCATAAAGTGCAATTTCTCTTAGTCTCAAACTCATTACTTGGGAGATGTGGTTTCCAAGGAAGGGATAATAGTGGACTAGAAAAATATTAAAGCTATCATGGAATGGCCAACTCCTAGGAATGTGGATGAGGTCAGATCATTCATGGTACTAGTAGGTTATTACAGGTGATTCATCAAGAAATTCTCAAGGATTGGGTATCCTATCACATATTTGTAGAGAATGGGAAAGAATTTTGAATGGATAGAAGAGTGTGCAAGTAGTTTTGAATGGTTAAAAATTTTTCTTACAAATTGTCCAATATTGAAGATTACAGATCCTATTAAGAAGTTTGTGGTATGTGTATATTCTTGCAGGGAAGGACTTGGTGGATTCTTGATGCAAGAAGGGTAGGTGGTATGATATGAGTCAAGGAAACTGAATGAGCATGATAAGAACTATCTTACTCGTGATCTTGAGTTAGAATTTATCATTCATGCATTGAAGATGTGGAGACATTATCTTCTTGGTAGGAGGTTCGTCTTGATGAGTGATCATAGTGGGCTGAGGTACTTGTTTTACCAACACTATCTTCTTGGTAGGAGGTTCGTCTTAATGAGTGATCATAGTGGGCTGAGGTACTTGTTTTACCAACACTATCTAAATGCCAGGAAATATATATGGTTGGCTACCCTCATGAGTTTTACTTTGAGATTAGATATGTCAATGGCAAGGGGAATAGGGTTTTAGATTATCTTACTAGAAGAGTGCAGGTGAATCACATTTCAGTTGTGAGCTCTTATGAGATAGATTTGTAGGAGTGGATCTTACATTTATGGTAGCATGATCAAAGGTACCAACAATTGAAGAAAAGATCACGACAAAAGGGTGAAGGTGATAGGGATGTGGAGTATCACCTCACAGAAGATAACTTGGTGAGATTTAGGAACATGATTTATGTGCCCGATAACAGTGAGTTGAAGAAGCTTATCTTGGGGGAGTTTCATGTGAAATCATATTCAGGCCACTAGGGATGCCATAAGACTTTTAAATTTGTTAAGAATTTCTATCATTGGTTGAATCTAAAGAAAGAGGTGGTTGAATTTGTTACTAGATGTTTGGATTGTTAGTAGGTGAAAGTAGAGTGTAAGAATCCACCTGGTCTTGTAACCTATTATGATTCCATAATGGAAATGGGAGGTCATTTCCATGTATTTCATTACAGGTTTTCCAAGGACATCAAAGTAGAGTGATTTCATGATGTTTTTGGTTCACGAGTTGAGTAAGGTAGCTCATTTCATTGTAGTGAAGTCTACTAATTCATATAGTGAGGTAGATCAGATCTTCATCAAGGAGATAGTGAGATAGCATGGAGTTCCCAAGAATATTATATCATATAGAGATGCCAAGTTCACTTCCAAGTTTTGGAAGGATTTGTTTTCAAGATTGGGGACATAGTTAGCTTTTGGTAGAACTTATCATTTGTAGACAAATGAACAAACATAGAGGGTTAATAGGATTCTTCATGATATGTTGAGTATGTATGCCATGAATCAAAAAAGAATGTGGGAGGAGAATCTTCCACTGGTAGAGTTCACATATAATAATGGGTATCCAGAGTCCTTGACGAGAAGCCAAGTTGAGGCTCTTTATGGTTGGAGTTGTAATACTCCTATAAACTAGAGTGAACTAGTGAAAAGGGTGTTGATTGGACCAAATATTTTGGTTGAGATGGAACAATAGATGAAATTTATAAAGAGTAATTTAAAGGTAGCACAATAGAGACAAAAGAGTTATGCAGATCAACATAGAGAATTCAAGGATGTTTAGGTTGGCGAGCATGTGTATTTGCACATCAAACCCAAGAGGAGCTCATTGAGGATTGGGTCATGTGACAAGTTGGTACCTTGGTATTATGGGCCTTTTGAGATCCTTGAGAGGATTGGACCAATGGCCTACAAAGTGGCATTGTCGCTAAGAGTGAAAGTCCATGGTGTTTCCATGTTTCATTACTTAAGAGATATGTCCAGGATGTTGATCATGTGATTGATTGGTTTGTATTTTGGGTGGAACCAGAGGGAAAGTTCTAGCCATAACCTCCATGCATTGTTCAATGGAAACAACTCATGCCCTAGAACTAAGCAATCGAGAAGGTTACAGTGCAGTGGAAGCACTTTGGGCATGATGAATCTACATGGGAGATGGTGAGTCAGATGCGAGCCTTGTATCCTTCCTTATTGGCTAGTTGAGAAGATGTGCTTGATTTATGTGTCTTGGCTTATATTTATGCATATTTGTATTTTAAATACTACAATGATTTGTGTTATAAAACTAACATAAATACTACATCGAGTTGTGTTATATAGCTCCAATAGGAATTATGGTGCTCATGGTTTCAAAAGTTTGGTATGATGTAAATGTTTCATTGGGTTTTGTTATAAAGATTCATGGGATGCATGTTTTTCTAGTTATAAGCATCATTGAACACCAAGGATAGTGTTCCCCCAAGGGGGAGGCATTTTTAACTACCACTAATTGGTTTTCCATGTAAATAAATAATACCAAGGTCATGGGACACATATTCCAATATCAATGGTGGGAAAAAAATTATAGTGGGCATCACTTGTGGTTTAACAATGGCTATGGAAATTGGAAAAGGAATTGGAAAAGACATAGAGGAAATAATTGACATTAATTATGAAAATAAAGGAAAATAGGAGAAAATGAAGGTAAAGAGTCACAAATTTGCATGTAATGGAAATTAGACATCAATGATAAAAAGGAATGAGAGAAAAAATTGATGGCTTGCGTTAGTTTAGAATTTGGCTCTCTTACATTGTTGAAAACTTAGAGTATTATTGGAACACTCTAGTATTCACTTGGATTTGGAGAAAGCAAGCAAAGGAAAGAAAGGAAGGATAAGGAAACAATTGCATCAAAAACTATAGTAGGCTTAATTTGCAGGTAATAGGTTGCATGTCTGATATCCTTACTAGTTTTTGGATACATGGTATATGCATGTGGTTCCTTGGTTATGTGCTTTAATTAGAATGGATATTTGTCTAGATTGACAGTGGTTTCATCCTTGTCTCACCATTTGTTGGATAGCCATGGTGTTGTGGGTTCTCTACTGGTTTTATGATTGGTTCTCAGATTCCCTATGGCTATTGGTTGGAACAAATTCTATAAAACCCTCAAACAACTTGGGTTCCTAGGAGGTTGTGGGTTGATTTACTAGTCCCTAGAGCCTGTGGGTTGGGACAAATTCTCTAGAGCCCTAAAATAGCTCAGGTTCCCTGGAGGTTATGGATTGAGTTAATAGTTCCTGGACCCTTGGAAAACTTGGGTAGAGAAAGAGACTCATCTGGTTGATGTTAGTGATTTCTTGACCATATAGGTGAGATCATTATTCTTGAGGGTTGAGGTAGTTGGACTTTGGAAACCATGGTTGGTTCTATTTTGGTTTAAACCTAGTGATCTAAAATTCATGTTTGGAATATGGTACTGGTTTAAACCTAGTGATCTAAAATTCATGTTTGGAATATGGTACGGGGGTGATTGGCTGAAAGAGGGATTTTGGTTCATCCAATATATGGTTGGTTGGTACATGGAAGTCCCTGACTTGGTTGGCATTTGCATATGATAATATGAGATATTTTTCTATTGCGATCTATGAGAAGTTGTACTATTTATTATATTGATCTTATGGATGATTTGTCATGGTTTCTATTATGTTTATATACTATTTATATACCTAGTTATACGATGTGCTCTAGCTATGGATATCTTTCATGATTTGATAAGTCATTGAATAGTTGATGAATGCATGGGCTAACAAGTATTTTTGAAACTAATTTGAGAGGGAATTGAGCCCTCTGGGTGATTTTCATATGAATTTAAAAACTTTATGATCATATATGCATTCATGGCTTGTATCTTATATGTTTATCATATGTTTTGTGAAATGTCTATATTGCAATAGGCATGTATTAGTCAAGTTCTTGCTCCAGTTTTGGTTTTTTAGCATTGTTATCATAATTATCATGATTATGGAAAGTTCCAGGCAGGGGTTTTGAGGTTAGCCTAAAAAATTGGCATAGATCTCGTGACTGCATGAACAAAATAGGGAATTTTGGGTCATAATTGCATGCAAACAACCTTGTGGGTATGGTTGGAGCCTCATAATCACATGCAAAGTGTGTCAAGGGTGTGGTTGGGATTCAAACCTAGCGAAAAAGAGTTCCAACTTAGGGATTTATCACTTGGAGTGGTTGTTAGGTCCCTGAGTGATCTGTAAACTTTGTGGGATGTTAGTTTGATGTTGGTTTGTAGGCCTCACTTCCATAACTAGAACTTGGAGGTCGAGTCATATCATAGTGACATTCAACTCATGTTTACTATGGAGAGCTTGTAAAATAGGTAAATTTGGGAAGAGGCATTACAAAAACTGTTGGCTTGAGGGGGCCCAACCCACGTTCAGAGTTAATTAGCCAAACAAATCCCTACACTACTGGCCCTTTCGGCATCAGCTCGTGGAGCGTGCACTAAAGTCTCACTCGAAGCAGTATGGGGTGATATTGGAGCCATGTTTCTGCACCCTAGAGATGTCTGAGGGGTCGATTTAGTCCAACTGTTCCTACCTTCACACAGGTCACTTTGCGCACTGCCCTGTCCTGCGAGACCTTTGCGATCTGCTAGGATCGCCTTTCACGTAGCCCTAACTAGATGCTGAGGTACTTTCACATTGCTTATGGCATCAATATAAGCTATTTCCCTAAGTTACATTGCATATCTTGCTTATATTCTTGCAATTATTAGTTATCTTTGCGTAAACAGGTACTTGTCTCACATTTACTTAATCAACACAATCACATAAGTTCGCGCACCGTATAAACAGTGAAAATGCAATTCATACCCCATACACTCAAAGCATAATACATGAAATAGATTCACAAAATTAATGTGAAACTTCTCTTTATTAATTCTTCAATGGTTACAGACTCGACTCACCCTGTGCACTTAGCTGTAGGGCTCCGTGCACTCAGCTGCGGACTACTAGGCCTCTGTGCACTTAGCTACAGAGCCTCCTCCAACTCTATGACACAAAGACTCAACTCTACACTTAAGATAAGACTCAATTCTTCATCCTTCCTTTCTTTCATTTCTATTTCCTTACAACTTAGAGCCTTGCTCTATTTATACAATCCCATGGCCATGGAAAATTGGCAGATCTCTAAAGCCGACATTACATTACAAAGTTAAGGGAGGAAAACCCTATGACTCATGTACAAACTTCACGCTCTGCGCCCACAAAATGTGGAGTCTTTACATCGAACTTATATATTTTGACCAAAATCTAGGCTTTAAGCCCCAAAACTTCCCTTGGGGGATCCCGCGCCCAACAAGCCCCCAAATCAAACATTGTGCGTCGCCCTCGAGTCATTCTGTCAATGTGGAGATCTTTGTGTGGAGACCTGCCAAACCTGCCTAGACCGCTGCAAGATCAATAGCGCACTGAGCAGCTGCTTGTTGTACTTCTTGGACGCGCTATTCAGAGACTGTTGTAGCTGAACTGCTACCCTACACTTGTTCCTTTTTTCCCTACATTTGAGCAAGCTTGGCTTCAATCAAGGTTGTAATGACGAATGCCTCATCAATCCATGGTTGTACGCGCACCTTCAGGATAACTTCCTTATGTCGCGCAACGTCTACCCCCTCCTTGAGTGCTTTTTCCTACTGCGTCCACGCGAGCCTCTGTGTAAGGGCCACTGTCTACGAAGTCCCTTTTATGTCATTATACTGTTGCTACAACTAGCGCACCTCTGTTTCTAGGCATTGTATGTTCGGGTCCTCCTGCAGAGTGGTGAGGACCTTGAACTATTCTTCAAAAAGTTTAGTGCAATCCTTCACTGCATTATTGATCTCCACTATTCCTGTTGTAATGGCACTAGCACGCTACTCTTTCACCTCTGGTGGAGTTGAAGGTTGAACGTTCAATTGCAGCTTAGCTATCTGAAGGTTCAGCTCCAGCTAAACCTTAGCCATCTCTTCTTTCGCCTCGCACACCCCTGCTGCTAATCTCTGGATGTGCGCCTCTTCTGGTGCCTTTGCTGGGATGGCCAACTCAGGGACCATTTGGCAGGCTTCCTCGACCACTTGCACTAGCTTCCTGTTCTATGTGACAACCTTATCATGTTGTAGGCTTAGTTGTTCCATATTAACCCCTTGCTCGCTCATCACCTGGAGCGTGCGATTCTCCCTGGCCCTCAGTTCTATAGTCACTCCATCCTACAGAACATAGAGCATCTCCTGCGAGAGCACAACCATGTTTATCCCAACTCCCTTAAACACACTAACCATAGGCCTATTGGCCTCGTTTTCTGTAACCATTGCCCCTTCTGGAAGCACTATAGTGTTGGTTATAAGGGCGCACAACATTTCCTCAGCTGCGGTTGTGCCTACTGCAAGGCTGGTCAATAGAGTACCAACCTGGGGAGTGCACACTTGCAACTGATGTATCTATGCCCAGAGGGCCCCCAACATCATCTAATTTTCCTCCGCGAACTGTTGGATGGCGTCCATGGTGATGTCACGCACTGTCTCCCCTATATCATGTAGATTCCCCTCAGTGAGGGTGATCAAGTCAAAAGAAGTCTTGAAGCCTTTCAACTTCTTCCGTGGCCCCACCTACTCTCTTAGGCACTGTCACTTCAGTGGTTTGGACACTGTCTGTGGATCCGCACCACCTCCCTCTATTTTGGGCTCCTGTTCAGGAAAAAGTGACTTTTCTCCCTTGCGATCCTTCTCAACTGCCCTCTGTTGCTCTTCTGCTGCCTTCACAGCATCCCGTGCCTCTTGCGCCTCTGCTGTTGTTGCTTCATTCCTTCTCTTCTTGGCCAACTACACCATCCATAGTTTTGCCTCCTCCAATTTTCTCTGCACAACATACTTCCCCCCTTCCACTGTGGAGCTGGATGGAGCACGCCACTCCGGCGGCCACGACTCAAGCACAACAAATATGAAATCGTCCATGGCCAGGTAAGGTAGCTCATTCCATTTCTTCAGGGGGTCCTTGTGCACCTGAATATATACGTGATGGAAGTCCACCTTGAACTTCGCGAAGCTCTGGATACTGTTATAGGCAATGGGAAATAGTGCAAAGTCTTCCCCTATTCCGGTGCCTCGCAACAATTCTCCAGGAACTCCTTGCACAAGTACTTCGACCAGTTAAACTGGAACCCCTTTGAGCACTGCACAGCAAGTGAAATGACCGGCGTGGGCACCTCATCCACATGACACTTTTGCATAACCTTGCCACCCAATATCTATGTCACAACTCTGACCGCATTATTGTTGATACTGGAGATCACGTACCCCCACTTCTTCTTCTCCAGTTTGAAATTTTTCTTGATGGCCTTCGTAATGGCCAAATAGTTGCTCTTACCCTTGGAAATATCCGCTGGGTCCTCCCCCTTGCAAGGGAGTTAATTAATTATGTGGAGTAGGTGGTTCGTGATGGGGATGGGCTCCTCCAACCACAAACATCCATCATGCACCAGGCAGAGAAGTTGCCTAATGACAAAAATACTTACTGGGCTACGATGGTAATGTGGCACCTGGAGCAAGTTTAACAACCTTACTTTCTCTACTCCATGCAACCACTTGTGTGGCTCGAACTCTATGACTCCCACCATTGTGTTTTTCTTCAACCGCATTAGTTGCGTTGTTGCCAAGTGTGGGAATTTCTCATGGTTCGCGATATCCCAATCTTCAAACTTTAGAACCGACACCCATCCTAAGTGTGTTCCTTGAAAAGTGATATCATCGGGGAACAACCAAGTCTGCAGAGAGAATTTTTTCTCATCTAGGTCCTTGGGCACTCTTGCTTTCCCCTTCAATGGAGGAACATATGCAGGCAACCTAGTCAGAGGGTCTGCACCATGGGTTTCTACCTCCATTTCTTCGTCCTCCTCCTTCTCCACCAGGATTTCCTCAAGGCCTTCCTCCTCCTCATGGGATTCCAAGTTAATCGCCTTCCCCTTTTCTTCCATGGTTATTTTAGTTCTCAGTAGGTTTCTAGGGGACATGTGCACCGCTACCACAGGTTGATTATATTTCTTGGGTCTTGGCATGCACGACGATTTAGGGATTTCTGAAAATATCCTAGTGCTTTCTAGGGAATCTCCTATCGTCATGTCCTGCACAGCCTCTTCAGTGGTCATCTCTCTGATATCCATGGCTTCCTTTGGTGTGGTCATACTATTGTTACACAAATCTCTCAACGGTTCAGGTAAGTGCTCAAGTAATGCCTTCAACTTCAAAGGATCGAATATATCAGAGTTCCTGAATCTCAGGGCGCGCAACAACTCAATTCTCAAATGGACAAGTGTTGTTTGCTGGGCAACCCTTTGCAATTTATAGTGCCTTTTGAATTTTAATTTGACCATTCCCCCAAATCTGGTCGATTAATGCTCCCTTGGCAGCAGATCTTCCCAAATCTAGCCCATAAAGTTTGCCTTAAATGCCTGCTGCCGGCTCCATTTGGTCTCAAACCAAGCATCACATCGTGAATAGTGACTACAACAGTCACTTTCCAGCCAACCAGCGTGGCAGCGTAGCTACCCTTGCACTATTGCAGACACTGTGACACCTCACTACTACGCGTAGTCCTGACATTGCACAACTCTCGGGCAGAGTAGTTTATAGTCCCGTGCCTTCTTTCAGCTGCCTAGAGCACTAAGACTATGCTTCTCATGGCTAGTTAGGTGGTTGAACCACCTGTATATGGCTTCAACTGACTACCATTTACTTTTCTTGGAAAGAGTTCACCATTTAACTTTATCAACTGCATTGCGCCACCATCTATGACTTTAATAACATATGGTCCCATCCCATGCATCAAGTTGATAAACATTCAGCAGTAATCCCTAAGTTTGTCAATGTAATTGAGCTCCTCCTACTTTATCACCATGGTATTTTTATCAAGGAAGTCCTTCTGTATTCCCTCCTCAAGCTTCTTCACTTCTTCCACCCTGGTGCTTTTCTCCCTCAATCGAACTCTTTCATTCATGAGTTCTTGGAGCCTAAGATCACCCTGCTGGATCTATTCATCGAGTCTCAATTGTTCTTCTTCGAGCTCTTCCAACTGCACAAGCCTTTCTTCCAGGGCTCCATTGTCTGTTACCCCTGTGAGCGCCATAATGCGTGGACTAGAAATGATAAAATCCATAGGCATTACGGCTCCTACTCTATCGACCAACCGAAAAGGCGTATGCCCAGGTATGCGCAAGTCCCAACCACTTCGCTGCATACCTTTTTCAGCATGTTGCACACCTTATTAACTACTTCCACGTGGATAGCCTTCTATGCGATTGTTCTTTCCACATATTGTCTATCCAACCTTAAGAGCTGAATGCACATCTTCCCCCCAACACACGCTTATTGACCATACCTCTAAGCGCGGAGTTCATGCGCATCCACATAGGTTGTTTTCCATATGCTTGCATCCACCTGGCCAGATGTGTGTGTGGATCATCCTGCCCATTGTATTTTTTTGTCAATCATACTCTAGGCTTTCCAAACTGCGTGCACATCATCCTTCTACATTCGCACCAGTCATCAAATCTCCCTTTGTGCATACCCCACCACCTCACGGGCGTAGTGCATAGTACCCAATTCAAGGCCTAGAAACATTGCTTTTCTGAAAACTCCCTTTCAAACTTATCTAGGAAAGTATCTACCTCACTTAACCCATCATAAGTACGCAAATCCCTCACTTCCATTGATATGAAGCACAGCGATGTTGTCATCATATTACAGTTCAACATGGTTACCTCGTGTAATCAGTTTTTCCATCACTCTATCTCCTCATCAAAATCTGACGTACAGGAGCTTTCGCGCTCCCATGAGATTTGTTCATCTGCGGTGGGATTTACCCAATCTTGCTCTCTCACGGTTATTTTGTAGATGCAGTCCAAAGCATCGTCACTTTCATAGTCACACACCGGCTCTGTATATCACGATCCTTCAGCAGGGTCCAAGGGTATAACTATGCAAAAAGACTTCTTCCAAAAAAATCATCTTGCACTTCTTCAGATTAATCACCCCATTCATGTTAGTGGCCCAATCAATTCCTAAGAGCATGGGATAGGGATTGTTGTCATCAATAATCTCTATCACTTCAAATTCGGATAGCGCACTCACTCCCTCAATATCCGTAGTGAGTCCCTGCAATTGCCCCATGGGTATTATCTTTTGCTGGTTCGCAATTTGCAGTTGAATAGGAGACCATTGTAGTGTAGGTCTCCCCATGTGCTCCCATGTCTGCTTCGGTAGAATGTTCGCATCTGATCCTAAATCAAGAATTACTTGGTCCATCTCATATTCTCCAATTTGCATGGTTAACCTCATTTCTCTCTCCATCCTTGTCTTATGCTTTCCAATCTTCCAGACTACGTGTAGTTCTCCTAGTGCGGTCCTAGCACATCTGTTAATGAGTTCCTGCAACTCGTTTATAGATTTATTGTCACACAATAACTTCATGCATGTCTCTAGGAACATTGTGATCATAGATGGGTCCATCTCTGGCTCTGGTTTATCCTTGCTTCTTGAAGTGGAGGCATCAGCGAAGCTCTTCTTAGCTTCCATGAAGGTTTCCCGAGTGCACTCCAAATCAAACTCTACTTCTTTTGTCGGAGCTTTGCAAACCCAAGTACTATCTTTAGGCTATTTGCCTTTGTCATCTCCCATCATAATGCCACTTAGGAGCACAATGTTCACATTTGGATCTTCCTCACGGAGCTAAAACCTCATCATTTGCAGGTTTTGAGTCGGGGGAGGTGGTAGCACTCCCTTGTCGCGTATCCTAGCTATCAACATAGGACAATCTTCCGTCTCATGATCAAACAAGGTACAGTACAAACACGATGGATGCATTGGGTTCATACAATCACGAGAATAATGTCCTGGCCCTACGCAATTCTAGCATATCAGTTGTCCGCAACCTATTCCAGGTCCTCCTCCACCTCGACCCCGTCCGCGCCCTTGAAATCCTGCTCATGCTACTCTCGCGTTTTGGTCTAGGGGCTGTGTTTCGGCCTGAACTCTGTAGGTAGGGGTTCTATCCATTGTCAGCTCATAGCTTCTACAAGTGTGCTCATCGTGTCCTACTGACCTACAGAAATTACATAACAATTGTTGCAAATTCTATGTGTACTTTTGTAGCAAATGGCAGTTTTCCGTAGCATGCTTTCCACCTATTTGAAAAATCGCACACCACAAAGTAGGTGCCACACTCGGTCCTGCTTGTGCTTCCAATCTTAATGCCATCGGTCCTCCTCTCACGAGGTAATTCTCGAACACCGAGCAGTGGTCCTTATCCTGACCCTGGGCCTTGCATTTTACGTACCACACCTCTTCGTGCACCTCTGGTCGAGCTGTTCTATCCTGTTTCAGACTTTGCATCTCAAGGCATAAGTTTTTCAACTGTGTGTGGATATGCTAAACTCCTAAGTTAGGATCTTGCATTGGAGTCTCAAGAAGCCTCATTGTGATCTCTAAGGCCTCTGTTGCTGGGACAACGCGCTCATTAAATGTGGCATTAGCGACACTACAAACCATTTGCGATGTTGTCCATCCATCAGATTCATATTAGATTTGTGAATCATGCACTTCAGCCTCTGATCCAACTCCCAAGGAGTCTCACCTAGTAGCATTGTGATCTCTTTGAATCCAATGTTTGACTACGCCTCTGACTTCGGCCTGCTAAATTCTTTATTTAGTGCAATTTGGATATCCACGATTCTCGCATTTGGATTATCATTGGAGTGCTTAATATATCAGGTCAACGCGCAGTCTTGTAGGGCACTAACCAGTTTCACTTTCTTTATATTGTCATCTATAACTCCCTGCGCTTCCCATATGGTTCGTATGACGAACCAAAATTGGTTCGAATCCTCCCTTCCCACTCCCTTCAACACATGCAACTTTATCGTGCTTGCCATATTGACTCACGGTGGTGGCGGAGGTGGTATAGGTGAAGATGGAGGTGATGGTGGTGAAGCTGGTGGTGGTGTGGGTGGGGGTGGTATGCATGGAATCCTCTACCTTATCAAATGGATCATATTTCGTTGAAAGACCTTCACAAGTTCTTCCTCGTCCCCTCGTGGAGGTGAAATCAAAGAGCTATTCTCTGGTCCCTTACTTCCTTCGCTTATGTATGTTTTCCTGCTTCGCGTAGCTCCGAGCATTAAGGTAATTACATAACCCTCTTTTCACACAATAGAATTGTAAACCGAGTATTTAGAGACTTTATGTACTTACCTCGCGGTCCTTTGAGGAATCGTCAATCTGCCTCACTATAGCTCACTGAAGTGTCTACCATGAACTCAGTAATGAATCCTCCTATAATCTGATCGAGCCAGTGATCAACAACGTGCACGATCTTATCCTCCGATGCTTCCAATCTACGCACCAACTCTAGTGTCCACACAATAGGACCATCGAGTTTCTGCCTTCCTTGGCTATCCGCTAGTTTCACGATCCACTTGTACAACTCAGTAGGGAAAGATGCAAAGAATATTTCATGGATCTCTGTGTACAGGTAGCAGTCTAACCACTCTTCTTTTGTCAGACGTGGATTCCTGTTTTCCTGCGCCGCGAACTTGTGAATTCTCCTGTCCAACCAACCTTCAATTTCCTTCTTAGTTGGATTCCAGTGATACGACATCAGACATCTCTATGTAGATTTTAGTCCCAGCAATGTAACCATTTGTTGGCTTGAGGGGGTCTGACCTAGGTTCAGAGTTAATTAGCCAAACAAATCCCTACACTACTGGCCCTTTCAGCATCAACTTGCAGAGTGTGGACTGAAGTGTCACCTGAAGCAGTATGGGGGGGTGTCGGAACCAAGTTTCTGCACCCTCGATATGTCTAAGGGGTTGATTTAGTCCAATTGTGCCTACCTTCATGCAGGTCACTTAGCGCACTGCCCTATCCTGCGAGACCTTCGCAATTTGCTAGGATCGCCTTTCGTGTAGCCCTAACTAGGGGCTGAGGTGCTTTTGCGTTGCTTATGGCAACAATCTAAGATATTTCCCTAAGTTATACCGTGGATCTTGCTTATCTTCTTGCAATTGTTAGTTATCTTTGCGTAAACAGACACTTATCTCACATTTACTTAATCAACACAATCATACAAGTTTGCGCACCATATGAACAGTGAAAATGCAATTCATACCCCATATACTCAAAGCATAAAATAGGAAATAGATACACATAATTAATGTGAAACTTCTCTTTATTAATGCTTCAATGGTTGCAAAATCGATTCACCCTACGCACTCAGCTGCATGGGTCCGCGCACTCTGCTGCAGAATACTAGGCCTCTGCGCACTCAACTACAGAGCCTTCTCCAACTCTACGACCCAAAGACTCGATTCTACACTTAAGATAAGACTCAATTCTTCATCCTTCGTTTCTTTCATTTCTATTTCCTTACAACTTAGAGCCTCGCTCTATTTATACAATCCCATGGTCCGTGGACAATGGGTGGATCTCTAAAGCCAAATTACATTACAAAATTAAGGGTGGACAACCCTATGACTCATGTACAAACTTCGCACTCCACACCCACAAAATGGGGAGTCTTTACATCAAATTTACATCTTTTGACCAAAATCTAGGCTTTAAGCCCCAAAAATTCCCTTGGGGGATCCCACGCCCAACAAAAACCATTGGGTGAGGCATAGATAACTACAAAATGAGTCAAGGAGTGATACGGATTTACATGGCACACAGTAGCGTAGCGTTAGTTTGACACAATATCCCTCACATATTCACTCTCCTCCTCCTCCCCACCATATTCTCCAAATTTAAATGGGTTTATAAATCATTTATCTTTTGCACAACACTAAAGGAAGTTGAGTATGCACATTATGATTGTTAAATTATTGTTGAAGGATTCGTTGCTCCACAGTTATCCAATTTGAGATCATGTGCTTCTGCTGGGTTTTCTAGGTAAAAATAAAAACTATCACTACAGGTTGAGTACCATCCATCGATCAAGTTTTATGGTTGTTGCTGATTTGGGCCACTTTTCACCCTAGATTTCAAGAAAATTTAAAAGAAGTTGACAGTTATTCTGGAGGGATGGGATATGAAACTATAAATTCCCTCCTAAAGCTCTCATCTTTGAAATAAGAAATTTGGGTTTGTTGTTCATTTTCTCTTCCTTGCTTTCTTGGTTATTTTATTTTCATTGTCATGAGCTGGACACTTAGGCTTCAATGGCTGCTAGTTCCCAATGTCTTTGTTAAAGTAACTGCATTTTTATTTTATTATTGTTGTAGTTTTCATCCAAGGAAGCAGCGTTGGGTTTGGAATAGACTAAGGTTAATAGGGATGACTTGGAATGGTGTCCTACTATGGAAAATTTGTATGGTAGTCCAAATGGTGATGGAAGCAATGGTATATTGTGTAATTTTCCCTATGTCACTCCACATGTTCAATTCTATCCATTAATTTTTATTAAATTGGATTAACTCTTGTTGTAATGCAGTTGAGAGTGAGAGTAGGAGTTGCAATCCCTATTTTATTCAAAGGAGAAGAAGTTTGTGGAGCATGTAAAAAAGTAACCAATGAATATACAAATACTCAGACCAACAATGATTGTATGATTTTTAGTTATTCTTTACCAAATTATTGTTCATTCATGGAAATTGAAAGTTAAGTGCATGGAGAAAGGATTATGCTCTAAGACACCTATAACTGTTGTGATTACTAATGAATGGCCATGAAGATACTATGTGTTTGGTAGAACACATTTTGATATAAATGGAGCTAAATTTTTTCGTATGGCCACTCATGGAAAACCCTGAGTGCTTCTCAACTCTAGAGAGTTTCCAGTTCTTTACAAATTGTATAAAACACATACACATAACATGCAACACTCACATTTATTTACGATATTCCTTGATTGGAATTTTTTTTGTGATGTTATTTATTGTAGGAAACTATGTGAATATATGGAGAAGAACATAACTTTCCATGTGACTGAAGGCTCCATGGTCTACTGGGTCTCCATTCTCATTGAATACAAAGACAAAGATGGTGACGTGAGAGTCATGCATCTGAAAAATGTGTGTGCAAGACCCTTGTGATTCAAAAATCAAAGGTTAATAATTCTACTACTAAATTCCTAACTTGAAGATGAATTAAAGTACTAGAAGAATCATATACATGGATAGAAACGAGTCATGTTTGGGGAGCCAACTAGTTTCTATTGGGAATTAATTCACTAAAGGCACCATTTTCTCTCCAAGTCACAATGTTGACAAGAAAAATAACGATGTCTGCAAGTAACCTGATTCTCAAGCACTAAGATCCTAATGCCACTTATAAAGCATGCCTCAATTTCGACAACTAGCCTAGGACTTTAGGTCCACTATTTCAAGATGACATGCTTTCAACAATAATCTTCCATCATCCTTATACAATGGCATCACACAATTCATAACAATAATTATAAGATTGAGTGTGACCATGTTGGTCAAGTCAGATGTATGAGAATGTATATTATTCCACATCTCTTCTTCCATCCTTATCTCAATTGTATATTCCTTTAATATTCCAAAATATGATGGATATGAGCAAGTTCAAACAATTGAATTTGCCAGTACTTGTCAAATTCAAAAATATTCTCAAATTTTGCAATCGAGTTAAGTTCATTCCCTTTTCTTTTGTCCATCAAAATCCAAAAAATTTCAGAATATTTTGGAATCTGATGGACAAAATCAAAGTCAATTGTTTTACCTTCCTCCTATCCCTCAAACTATGGAATATTCTAGGAATATGTAATCGAAATAAGGGTGGAGGAAGGTGCTAAACTTAACTCAATTGTAGATTCCAAGAATATTCTAGAATATGATGGACATGAGAAAATTCAATTGTTTGACATTGCCCCTATCCATCAAATTATGGGATATTCTAAGAATCCATAATCGAGATAAATATGGTCGTAGGTGCTAAAGTTAACTCGATTATGGATTTTGGGAATATTATGAAATCTAGCAAACAAAAAGAAAATCAATTGTTTGACCTCACTCCTATTTGTGAGATTTTGGAATATTCCAAGAATTGGCAATCGAGATAAGGATGGTCAACCATCTTATACACATTATTTTTTCACTTCCATATTATTATGCCAACATTATATGCAAGCATACCCTCAAAGGGTAAACAATAAGCATCATTCAATGAGCTTATGATAGGCTCAATTCTTTTCCATCTTATTTATTGGATGAGAATAAAGTGGAATTCAATGGACAAATCAACTCATTATCATTCCATGTTATCCATTGGATGGGAATAATATGGTATTTAATGGACAAGGCCATAGAAGCTAAATATGAGTTATTTTTGAGGTAACCTACTTGACAATAGGAAAATAATAAGCACTATGAAGTGA
This sequence comes from Pinus tabuliformis, assembly GCA_031772625.1. NCBI lineage: Eukaryota > Viridiplantae > Streptophyta > Pinopsida > Pinales > Pinaceae > Pinus > Pinus tabuliformis. Next base: position 582,409,329 of record CM062820.1, read on the forward strand.
CAATTATTTTCTCACTTCCATAGAATGTTGGCTTAATAAAGGAACATTATCCAAGGGATAGGATTTCAGCAACAATCTTTTGTCATCCTTATATGACCACATCACAAAATGCATAAAAATAATTATAATATTAAGTAGGAGGTATGAGACTCTATGTTGTTCCACTTCTCTTCCACCATCCTTATCTCGATTGCATGTTCTTGGAATATTCCAAATATGACAAATAGGAGCAAGGTCAAACAATTGATTTTTCTCTTGTCCATCATATTCCAAAATATTACTAATGTTTTCAATTGAGTTAATTTCATCACCTTTTCTTCTATCCATTAGATTCCAAAATATTCCTAGAAGCCACAGTCGATTTAAATTAACTTAACTCTATTGCAACTTTCAAGAATATTTTGGAATTTGATGGACATGAGAAAAGTTAATTGTTTGGCATTGTTCCTATATGTTTGTCTAGAATATTCTATGAATATGCACCTGAGATACGAATGGAGGAAGGTGTTTAACCTAACTCAAATACACATTCCAATAATATTTTGAAATATGAAAAATAGGAGAAACGTCAGTTTTTTGACCTGCTTGTATCTATCATATTTTGGGATATTACAGGAATCTACAGTCAAGATAAGGATGGTCATAGATGCTAATGTTAACTCAATTGTAGATTCTAGGAATATTCTAGAATTTGGCAATAAGAGAAAATTCAATTCTTTGACCTTGCTCCTATCTGTCAGTTTTTGGAATATTTTAGGAATATGCAATTGTGATAAGGATAGCTACCACCCTTATCTTAATTATAGATTTCTATAATATTCGATAGCTACCACCCTTATCTTAGTTATAGATTCTATAATATTCCAAAATCTACTAGATATGAGCAATATCAAACAACTAACTTTTCTCTTGGTTGTTGGATTCTATAATATTCCTGGCAGATGCAATCAAGTTAAATTCAACAACCTCGTACTTTGGTGGGAACATTAGTGTTAAGTAATGCTCAACAAAATTAGAATACAAAGAAGGGGGTGATGAGTGTTGGGATCACTAATTACTAATATTATAATTAGATTTCAAATAATAATCCAATTCTTGACTCCTAATATTGTTGTGAGATGGTGAAGAATCCAATTCTTGATGATGCATGTGCATTGATTTTTAGTGATGGAAACACACCCATTGAAGAATATTTATGAGCTAACATATGGAGAATGTTCCAAACATGGTCGGTCTTCCCCACCTCATCATCATGATAATCACCAGATGATGATCTACTAAAGGGTCTCAATCTTTATGATCTAATGTACGGTCTCATTAAGTTTCTTTCAATTATGATCTATCTACAACAATTAAACTCTCTATTTGTTTGTAAAAAAAATTGCTATAGATTTAAGGGAATCTCTGATACAAGAAAAATTTCAAAATTTGTCGCTAATAGAAATGCTAGGCCAGTGAAATTGCCCACCCAAGAGGTCTAACATCATGCACAAAATTTACCAAAAATCCAACTTCTTCACCAAATACCTTGTTTTAAAAACATGAATGCAAGGGGAATATCTATTGGTATAGATTATAGTGTGATCATAGAGAATTTTGTTTTTTTAAATTGTTTCTTCTTTATGAAAGGGGGGGAATTTGCAAATGAAGGATTTGATCCTTCACAAAATATCACATATATAGTTTTAGGAGTTAAGATGGATATATGCCGGATGTAATTAGTATATTTTTGTTGTTGCTAGGTTACCATCTTTTGCATTCTGGATTATGAAAAAGCACATCTAGCATATACCCAATGGTGGAATACATTATGGCTGCCAAAGTTATGGGCAACCTGGACAACCAAGGGTTTTCCAATACTAACATCAAAAACAATAATTGTGGTGGAATTTTAGACATATTTCTAGAAAAAAATCAACGTACACAACTCTGTTAGGTGGAATTAAATTCAAGATTAATCAAGGAAGAGACAATGTCAACATACTTAATTATTCCAATGAAATTACAATGCTAAACATAATTGGATTGTAGAATTTGAAGAAAACATTGAAATTGGATATATATATATATATATATATATATATATATATATATATATATATATATATATATATCATGTCCATCCAATTCCAAAATATTTTCCTAAATATTTTGGAATAGGCAATCAACAATGGTTGAGTTAGAGTATAAAACCAATAGAGAGAGAGGAAGAATTATAGTCACATTTAGCTACAAAATGTGACAACTACAATCAAGTCCGCAAGTGATTATAGCCAACCAAAATTTATCTACTTAAAGACTCGAATGTGCCCCACAAGGGCCATTTTGAGGGAAAATATTAAGCACCATGCACTAAGTCAATCATTGTCTAAGTGCATTTTCATATTGTCCATTGAATACTATTTTTGTTCTCATCCAATGGACACTATGAAAAATAATTGAGCCAATGATTGGATCAATGCATGGTTCTTAGTGTTTTCCTCCATCTAGTACTAGTGGAACCAAGGTTGATGTCTCCTGACATAATAGGTTAAAGCTACCAGAGTTACGGGTAACCTGCACAACCTGAGGATGTTCATGAATAACATCAACAACAATAATTATGGTGGGATTTTAAAAAATATTATGGGAAAAAATAAACATAGACAACTTTTCTAGGTGGAATTAAGGTCAAGACCAATCAAGGAAGAGACAAGGTCAACATACTTAATTCTTCTCATGAAATTAGAGTGCTAAACATAACTCAATTTTAGATTCTTATAATATTCCAGAATTAAATTAATTAATTATATATATATATATATATAGAGAGAGAGAGAGAGAGAGAGAGAGAGAGAGAGATATAGATATATATATAGATAGATATCACTCCTATCCATCCAATTAAAATATATTTTCCTCAATATTTTGGAATAGGAAATCTACATAAAGATGGTTGAGTTAGAGTCTAATACCAATCAAGATAGAGGAAGAATTAGTAGTCATATTTACATACAAACTGTGACAACTACAATCAAGTCCACAGGTGATTATAGCCAACGAAACTTTATTTTATTAAAGCCTCCAATGTGCCCCATATGGGCCATGTCTCGTGCATATATTAAGCACCATGCACTAAGTCAATCATTGACTTAATGCATTTTCATCTTGTCCACAAAATAATACCTTTATTCTCATCCAATGGACACCATGAAAGAGCACCCTACCAATAATTAGCTTAGTGCATGTTTATTGTAATACCTTTTATACTTAGTCCCATACACAATACTAGATACTTCTGAAGTGACTACTTAGTCTCTTGAATACAAGGTAGAATCATTTTTATTTATTTATGTTACATTGTTTATCATTCAACCTAGAATAAGAAATTTAAATAAAGATAAACCGTTAAAATTAATAATCATAAATTTTAGTTTAACCATATAGGAAGAATATATTTATTAACAAATTATAAAACGATGTGCATGTGATATCTCATTGAATTCTTTTAAAATAAAAAATTTGAAAATATGAGACCCCTTATTTTTGCAACAAGATAACTCTATGCAACACTTTGACTACTTAGTATGAGGTGTACATACCCTACCCATATAGAGTGACAAGTAAATTGTTTTAAAATAAAAAATAAAAAATTTAAATATATGGGACCCCTATTTTTGTGACTAGAGACCCCTCAATGTAATGCTATGAATACTTAGTATGAGGTGCACAAACCTTAAGAATCTCCATCATTATAACCAATGTATGGATTCTTATTTAATCCATTTTATTCAACCCTAAATTACGATTACTTTAAGAATATCATATATCATGTTTATTTATGGGACAAGAGACCCCTCAATGCAACACTTTCATTACTTAGTATCAAGTCTATATATCCCACCCATAAAGAGTAACAAATATATGTAAGAATTTATATCATTATAACCATTGTATGGCTTCTTATTTAATATATTTTATTCAACCCTAAATTACAATTACTTGAAATATATCATCCTCATGTTTCTTTTTGTTGCTTGACATATTCATGTAGGAGGAGGAAATATAGCCATCTACCTCACTATTAGTAGTCGTATTGGTATAGGGAGGGTTAATGAGTTTGCCAGAGAAGGTAAACATGAGTTGGCTCATGACAATAGGAAAACAATAAGCACCAAGGAATGAGGCAATCATTCGCTCATGCATGCACTCCCTTTCCATCATGTCCATTAAATACCATATTATTCCCATCAATGGAAAAGATGGTAAGGTAGTCTACCAGTGAACAAATAATTAACTAACACCCTTGTGCTTATCATTTGGCTACTATCAAGTAAGACACCTCTTAATACAAATCATCTTTAATTTCCCTAGCCTTGTCTATTAAATACCATATTATTCCCATCCAGTGGATAACATGGAATGATAACGAGCCAATATGTCCATTAAATACTACTTTATTCCCATCAAACATATAAGTTGGAAAGATAATGAACCAATCATTAGCTCACTAAATAGGGCTTATTGTTTACCTTTGAGGGTATGTTTGCATAAAATGTTCACATAAAAATGGAAATGTTGACATAATAATGTAACATTCTCCAAAGGAAAGACATTTAACAAAAAAATTTGTTGTCCTTATATGAGCATCATATGAGGCATAACAATAATTGGAAGATTGAGAAAAGTAGGAGGTATGAGACTGTATTGTGTTCCACTTATATTCCTTCATCCTTATATTGATTACAAATTCCTAAAATATTCTAGAATATGATAGATAGGAGCAAGGTCAAACAATTGACTTTGAACCTATCTGTCGAAATCTACAATCAAGTTAAGCTTATCACCTTTCTCAACTCGATTGCAGATTTTGAGAATATTATAGAATTTAGCATATAAGAGAAAAGGTGATAAGCTTAACTTGATTATAGATTCTAGGAATATTTTGGAATTTTATGGGTAAGAATAAAAACAGTTATTTGACCTCAATCCTATCGGTTAGATTATTCCAAGAATATGAAATCAAGATAAGGATGAAGGAAGGTGCTGGACTTAACTCAATTGTAGATTTCAAGAATATTCTATAATTTGATGGACAAGAGCAAAGTCAATTATTTTATATCACTCTTATCCATCAAATTATGGGATATCCCAATAATTTGCAATCGTGATAAATATTATTCTAACCATTGAAGTTAAATTAATTGTAGATTTTGATAATACTCCAGAATGTGATGGACATGAACAAATTCAATTTTTTGACCTGCCCCTATTCATCATATTTTGGAATATTCCAAAATCTAAGAGATATGAGTGAGCTCAAACAATTGAATTTTCTCCTATCCATGAGATTCTAGAATATTCCCAAAATCTACAACTGATTTAAGTTTAGTTTTTCATCCTTATCTTGATTGTAGATTCCTAGAATATTTCAAAATTTGACGGATAGGTGTAAGGTCAAACAATTAACTTTTCTCTTGCCCATCAGATTCCATAATATTCCTAGTAATATTCCTAGTATATATGATTAAGTGAAGTTCATCATCGTTGTACTTATGTGGGAGCATTAATTTGAATAACATCAAAAATAATTGTGGTGGGATCTTAGACATTTTTATGGAGACCAACGACATATTCAACTTTGTAGGTGGAATTAGAGTCAAGACCAATCAAGGAAGAGGTAAATTCAACACACATAACTTTTCTAATGAAATTAGAATAACAAACTTACCTCAATTGCAAATTTTGAGAATATTGCAAAGTTTAATGTACAAAAGTGAGATTAAATGAATTGAAGTATAAATATTTTGACCTCACTCCTATGTGATTCCAAAATATTTACTATCTATCTCTTTCTAGAATATTCTAGAATATGCAATGGACATAAACATGTCTAAGTTAGGATGAGTTAGTGATGCAAAGAGAAAGAGAGCTTCAAAGCCATTAAGTCTTAGATGTGAAAAATCTTCAAAAATGGGTCTTTATTTTTATAATAATTTATATTCTTCTATGTAAATAAATTGTATTTTCTGGGTTGAGTTATTTTATCATTTCTAGAACTAGATGAGTCATAGTTTTAGAAAAGCTATGGATAAGAAATATTTTATCCATAAAGAAGAAACAAATCTTCCTTATAAATCATGAGGGATTCTAAGGATAGATTGAGTGATTTTAGGGTTTAGGAAAATCTTATTTATGGAGTGGTTTAGGAGTGATTTAGGGAGTGATTTTAAGATCTAGAAAAATCTATGATGTTTCTAAATTCTATCTATTGTAATCCTATGGGAAATAAAAGAAGAAATTAAGTGTGAGGAAATGAGAGAATGGACAAATGAATGTAGAATTTGGCGAGAGGAGAATAGATCAAGATTTTTTATTATGTATGTACATTTATGGTGTTTATTAATGAGAAGAGAAATTCATTAATTAAGTCTGAGGAAATGAGATAATGGACAAATGAATGTAGAATTTGGCGAGAGGAGAATAGATCAATATTTTTTATTATGTATGTACATTTCTAGTGTTTATTAATGAGAAGAGAAATACATTAATTCTTGTGCTTTCATTTTTTGTGTTTATGCATGAATACATGGATATCTAGTGGATGTTTACATAATATGAATAATTACTTATTATTGTACAAGAGTCCTAACAAATCTGTGTGAGTGATTGTAAGAGAAATAATGAAGTGCTAATTTAATTAGAGCGCAGATAAGTTATAGGAAAAGTCATATTTTACTTGCACCAAGTGGTATCAGAGTAAGATATGATCTTTGGGAAAGATATATATGAGTGAAAATGTTTTTTTTTTTTTTTTTCAGGATCATAGCACATAAAAGGTTATGCAATGGGTGGAAGAGAATCTATATTAAGATCTGACAGGTTATTTGTCTTGTTTTTTTTACAATTAATTAATGTGCAGGTAGTAGCCATTAGAACATTAAAGTTATGACAGAGGGAGAAGGAGCATACAAAGCTCTCAGGTGAAGAAATTTGTGATAGAACCCTAGCAGCAAATTAGCATTGTTGAAGAGGAAGAGAGCAAGTGGAGGTTTTCAGTAAGTGAGTAAGGTATATGCAACAACCAAAGATCAAGGAGTGCTGAAAAAGGAGGTTCAAGTGAAGTTAACCAGTTTAGAAGAGATAGCTTGGTGAGGTTTTGGCTATATTGTAGCTCACAAGTGGACAAGGGGAGTTCAAAAAATAAGTGACAATGACTATTGATAGTCATGTCAAGGGTTTAGGGCGAAGTCACAAAAAGATGAAAGACAATGCCAAAGTAGTTAGCATGAGGAAGATGAAGGATGAGAAATTTGAGAAAGAGATGTCTGAGATGAAGGCACACTTGAATGTGCTTATGGAGATATTACAACAAGTTGCAGGTGAAGCTGAAGCACAAGTTGAGCGTTCAACAAAGGGAACAAAAGCATAGGGTATCAGAGATGTAGGCTTTCATTTGCAAATGAGATCGAGGACAAAATATTGGTGAATATGTAGATGAAAGAGATGAGATCGAAGGATCTCATGATTTTAAAACCAACGAAATTTTTGTGGATGCGGGTCATGCAGGTGTAGATGATGGAGAGTTTCCTCGTGAAGGAAACACCCATAAAATTCCAATTAATGGAATTGTGGATGAAATTTTATGCTAGAGGAAAGAGATGTGGACTTCAAGGAAGAAGAAAATATTTTAGAGGAATGGTAAGAAAGGACATAAGTGATGATTTTGCAAATTTAGTTTGAGGTAATTTTACTGATTTGTGTGAAGAGTTAAAACTTCTTGAGGAAAGATTAGTAAATCAGAAAGTGTGTATTCAAGTTGTAAAGTTGAACCTGGGGAAAGAAGAAATGTTTTCAAAGAAAAAGTAATGAGGAGGAAGTTACAAGGCTTGAGAAGGAGATAATGAAGTAAGTGTATGAACCAGAGTGTGCCAATAGTCTTGAAACTCTTATTCACAAAGAAGATGTGCAATGACAAGTGAGAGATGATAGAAAGTTTCAATAGTCAAGGACAAATTTGGATGAGAAAATTGATAAGTTGTGCATGCTGATGAAGAGGATGATCAGGAGAAGGTACAATAAAGGAAAAGGACATCCAACAACAAGGTAGAACTTACTGAACAACTTTGCATCAGTGACGCAAGTGGATGAGAACAACATAGAGTTTGGAAGCCTGGATAAGTGAAGGAAACATTTGCAGTAAGACAATAACATGCTAAAATGGATGCACAACTACAAGACAAGGTTTGGGATCCTGGAGGATTCATAAATAGATGACAAATGACGACCAGAGATTTTTCTATCTTGGGAGATGCAGAAGCATTAGAGCTTCCAAGTCATTGAGTCTTCAATGTGAAAAAGCTTCAAAAAGGGGTTTTATTTTTTATAAGAATTTATATTCTTCTATGTAAATATATTCTATTTTCTAAGTTTAGATATTTTAATATTTTTAGAACTAAATGAGTCATAGTTTTAGAAAATATATGGATAGGAAAGATTTTATTCATAAAGAAAAATAAAATCTTCCTTCTAAAGCATTAGTGATTCTAAGGATAGATCGAGTGATTTTAGGATTTAGGAATTTTGATTTATGAAGTGATCTATGGGTGATTTATGGAGTGATTTTAGGATCTAGAAAAATCTATGTTGTTTCTAAATTCTATCTATTGTAATCTTCTGGGAAATAAAATAAGAGATTAAGTGTGAGGAAATGAGAGAATGGAATTAGGCCAGAGGAGAATAGATTTGGATTTTTTTATTATGTATGTACAATTTTGGTGTTTGTTAATGAGAAGAGAAATTCATTTATCGTTGTGCTTTGATTTTGTGTGTTTATGCATGAATACATGGATATGTAGTCGATGTTTAATAATGTGAATGATTACTTATTATTGTACAATATCACTCACAAATCTATATGAATGATTGTAAGCGAAGTGCTAATTTGTTTAGAGCACAATTGAGTTGTAGGAAAAGTCATATTTTCCTTGCATCAATTAGAGTCTAATACTAAGGAAGAATTATCAGTAACATTTACCTACAAAATGTGACAACTACAATCAATATGAAGGCCGTAGGTGATTGTTATCACCAAAAAATGATCACCTAGCCATTTATAACAAGGTGGATCAAAATACACCATGTAGATTTAATTTTACCATGGTAAAATCACTTTCGTTGCGGAAAATAATTTAATACATCACTTTTACTAAACTTTTTTCTGATTTAAATAAGAAAATCCAATGAGAATAATTACATAAATCATTATTTATTCAATTTTCTCTAGGAATGATTATTAAATCATTATTTAATGATTATTCCTATCACATTTGACTAAATCCTTTAGGAATATTTAAATAAATCATTATTTATATGAATTTCCTTATTTAACTAAGGAAGCATTATCAGTCAAATTTACCTACAAAATGTGACAACTATAATCAAGACCAAGGCCACATGTGATTGTTATCACCAAAAAATGATCACCTAGCCATTTCTAACTAGGTGGATCGAAATACACCTTATAGATTTAATTTTACCATAGTAAAATCACTTTCCTTGTGGAAAATAATTTAATACACCACTTTTATTAAACTATTTTCTGATTTAAATAAAAAAAACCCCATGAGAATAATTAGATAAATCATTATTTATTTAATTTTCTCTAGGAATGATTATTAAATCATTATTTAATGATTATTCCTTGTCACATTTGACTAAATCCGTTAGGAATATTTAAATAAATCATTAATTATTTGAATTTCCTTATTTTTGTTATTAGAATAATTATTAAATCACTATTTAATAATTATTTTGATTTCACACCTTTCTTCTTGTTGGCATTATGAGACAAGTGTTGTCCTTGATGGCAACTCACAATGATGACAAATCATAGTGCAGAAGGATAGCAGCAAGGAATTGATGATCAGACTACAAGTATGAAGAAAAATATATACACGTTGGTTCACTATATACCAAGTCGCGTATACAAGCAGGTTCACTATATACCAAGTCGCGTATATGCAGGTTCGCTATATACCAAGTCGTGTGTACACGCAGGTTGGCTTCAGTAAAAGAGCGTGTATGTGGAAAACTTATCTTTGGTCCGTGGCGGTTAGTCCTTGGAAGTTGTGCCTATGGTTTTGGTCCGTGGCGGTTAGTCCTTGGAAGTTGTGCCTATGGTTTTTGACCATGGTGTCTTGACAAACGTGTCAATCCCTAGTTTTGAAGTTGATGGTATTGTGTTACTATGGTTTTGGACCGTGGTATTGTGAAGGGCCTAAGGCTATATAAGGAGAAGATCATTAGGCAAAGAAAAGCAAGCAAGGTGTGTCTGACGAAGTGAGAAGATCTAGTATTGCGAGTTATCTGTTCGAGACGCTTGGCAAGGGTCGGATCTGACAGCATAGGCATAAGTAATTATTTCTAGATCTGCACACGGGTTGCCTTTGGAGAAAGCGCGTATACACGCGGTTTTGATACAGTGAAGTAGCGTATGCATAATAAGATTTGATATTTCAGGTTGCTGTTGATTCTGGTGGTTGTTGCAGAGTTCTGGGCTCTGGTTTGGGTTCTGTGTTCTTGATGACAGGGTTTCAGTGATTCAGTATTGGGTTGTTTTATGAATTATGATGCAAGTATAAGTTGATGATTGTATTGCAGTAATGTTTGTTTTGTACTCTTGGATCCAGTCTGAAAATTGATGAAACGTGGTCCCTGAAGGAAAGAAGGTTGTAGGGTCAGCACCTACGTACTAGTGAATGGATCAGCTAGTACAAGAGCTGAGGGGGTTGTAGCTCCCTTCCAGAAGTAGTTGGAAAATGAGAGAGGGTTGTAGCCCTCTGCAGGTTGTAGCCTACGTACTTGTAAAGGACTGCACCAGTACATTGTAAAAGAAGTTTCTTATTAAAGAAGAAAGAGACAAATTGCAGCAGGTGGTTTTCACCCACATTGGGTTTCCACCTTATATCATGGTGTTCATGTGTGTGGCTCTTGTGTGATGTTTGTTCTGTTATACTGCACCTGTTTACTGTTAATATGCTTAATAATGTTCTGATGCATTTACTGAAGATTAAGCTAACTGAATTATAAGATCTCTAGATATACGCTAGTTGCATTAGACACAGTAGCGTGTACACGCGGGTTCACTTAATTGAAGTAGCGTATATGTTTCTGAGTATGAAATTGGAAAGGTTTTATTGATCTGATAATACTGATTCACCCCCCCCCCCCCCTCTCAGTATTATTTCCAACAATTGGTATCAGAGCAGGTCCTTCAGAGGAAGCTTGATCGCTTGAAGGAAAAGATCCATCAGAATGGCTAATCCAGAAAGAGAGGCACATATCAGGCCACCGGTCTTTGACGGGAACAATTTTACTCACTGGAAGATAAGAACCACTGCATATCTACAATCACTTGGAGCAGAAATTTGGGGAATCGTAGAAGGAGGATACAAATTCCCATCAGCAACTCCTACAGATCCAGCAGAGAAAAAGCAATATGAGCTCAATGCCAAAGCTGTTACTGTCCTATTGAGTAGTTTGACACAATCAGAATTTATGAAGATCATGCACTTCAAATCAGCTAAGGAAATATAGGACAAAATCGTCACAAGCTACGAAGGAGATGATCAGGTAAAAAGAGCAAAGCTTCAAACTCTCAGAATCCGGTATGAAACTCTTAAGATGCATAGTAATGAAAGCATAGCTAATTATTTCCTGCGTATGGATGAGATTGTGAATTGTATGAGGGATCTGGGTGAATAATTTGAGGAAGTTGTCTTAGTTGAAAAGGTTTTGAGATCTCTGTCTGCTAAATTTGATTCTAAAGTATCTGCCATAGAAGAAAAGGAGAATGTGCAGAAAATCACCATGTCACAGCTTCACGGGATCTTAACTGCTTTTGAAATGCGACAAGAGGTACCACCAGAAGCTACATTCGAAGTGTCAGAGGAAGAAGATGAGGTAAATTTTGTCAAGAATCTTGAACGAGGAACTGGACGGTTCAAAGGTAAGCTACCTTTCAAATGTTTTCTATGTGGTAGAGTTGGTCACTATGCTGCTAGATGCCCTCATAACAAAGGAAAGATATCTGAAGAAGATGGTAGAAGCTATTATACCCATATTACAAGTTCATTCAATGATAGTGAAGATATTAGAAGTCTCATGGCACATGAAAAGAAGAATGCTTCATCCAATAATAGCAAAGATATTAAAAGTCTCATGGCACATGAAAAGAAGAATGCAGAAACTGAAGAAGTTACCAAATTAAATGAACAATTGGAGACAGTAACCAGGGTAAGGGAGCAATTGCAGGATGTAGTAAAGGATCAGAGCATAACTATTCAAAGGCTTCAATCAAAGATCCTCTCTCTAAAAGAAGATCTTAAAAAATCAAGAGAACAGAACAGAGAAGCTCTTGAAGATCAAGAACATGAAGTGATCAAACTAAAGCGACAAGTGGAAGAAGGAAGAAAAGCTGAAGAAGACCTAAGGAATCAGTATCTGAAAAAGGAAGAACAACATCAAGTTGAGGTAAATATCTTGAAAGGTAAACTAGAAGAAAAGGATAAGCTTTTACAATTTCAAGATAGTACTAAAATCTTGGATGATATTCTTAATAGCCAAAGGTCTCCTGCTATCAAAACTGGTCTTGGTTTTCATGAATATGTTGAAGGTGAATCTAGTTCACAAGGTGAGGCAAGAAATTCCAAGGAGAAATCTGAAATGCTCAACAAGGAACAACCAAGGAAAGAAATTCCTCAAGGAAGATCCTTTAATCCTAACTATGGACGTGATAGACGATTATCTCCTCCACGGAATAATGTTGAATGTCATGTATGTCATAATCTTGGACATGTTGCAGCCAGATGTAGAAGTAGAATGGTTCAAGACCATTACAAAAGATCATTGCATCCCAGGTATTTCAGAGGATATTGCTTTGCCTGCAATGCATATGGACACAAAGCAATTGATTGTGATAGAAGGAACATGAAATATGTAAGATGTTATACATGCAACAAATATGGACATAAAGCAAGGGAATGCAGGAGCAGATTTCAAAATTCAAAACAAGAGGACCATACATCATCACAGTTCCAGGAATTGAAGAAGACAGAGACAGAAAAGTGTGGCATAACTCAGTCAGCTGACATAATAGACACAGGGGAATCTGAAAGTGATGAATTTCAATATTCCTTGCATATGCTGATATAATGAAGACAAGTCGCGTATATACGCGAGTTACAGGCTGCAAAGTCGCGTATATGAAGAAAGGGCAGCAGAACAGACCCAGGTTCAGTCATGGTTGGCTCAGGCTCAGGGGGAGTAGAACAGACTCAGGAAATGGTTGGCTCACACTCAGGGGGAGCATATACTTCAAATAATTCATTGTTGGCATTATGGTTAGAAGTTGCTGATGAAACTAAATGATACATCTTGTTGTTTGATCAAAGGAATAGTATTGCAGACTGATGCTTATGGTACAGATCTAAATGGCTGGTCTTAGAACCTACATCTGCTCAGGGGGAGCATGGATAGATTGGTACACTTTGGCATAAACAAAGGGGGAGCCAAATCAGAAATTTCAGCATGTACTCAGGGAGAGTATGGACAGCAGTATGGACAGCAGAAGGTATACCAAAGAAGAAAATATCTTGGTCCGCCCTTTGCCCTTGATGTCAAAGGGGGAGAGTGACTTGGTGTGGTGGTTGCCATCAAGTCCAAAGGGGGAGATTGTTGGCATTATGAGACAAGTATTGTCCTTGATGGCAACTCACACTGATGACAAATCATAGTGCAGAAGGATAGCAGCAAGGAATTGATGATCAGACTACAAGTATGAAGAAAAATATATACACGCTGGTTCACTATATACCAAGTCGCGTATACAAGCAGGTTCACTATATACCAAGTCGCGTATACGCAGGTTCGCTATATACCAAGTCACGTGTACACGCAGGTTGGCTTCAGTAAAAGAGCGTGTATGTGGAAAACTTATCTTTGGTCCGTGGCGGTTAGTCCTTGGAAGTTGTGCCTATGGTTTTGGTCCGTGGCGGTTAGTCCTTGGAAGTTGTGCCTATGGTTTTTGACCATGGTGTCTCGACAAACATGTCAATCCCTAGTTTTGAAGTTGATGGTATTGTGTTACTATGGTTTTGGACCGTGGTATTGTGAAGGGCCTAAGGCTATATAAGGAGAAGATCATTAGGCAAAGAAAAGCAAGCAAGGTGTGTCTGACGAAGTGAGAAGATCTAGTATTGCGAGTTATCTGTTCGGGACGCTTGGCAAGGGTCGGATCTGACAGCGAAGGCATAAGTAATTATTTCTAGATCTGCACGCGGGTTGCCTTTGGAGAAAGCGCGTATACACGCGGTTTTGATACAGTGAAGTAGCGTATGCATAATAAGATTTGATATTTCAGGTTGCTGTTGATTCTGGTGGTTGTTGTAGAGTTCTGGGCTCTGGTTTGGGTTCTGTGTTCTTGATGACAGGGTTTCAGTGATTCAGTATCGGGTTGTTTTATGAATTATGATGCAAGTATAAGTTGATGATTGTATTGCAGTAATGTTTGTTTTGTACTCTTGGATCCAATCTGAAAATTGATGAAACGTGGTCCCTGAAGGAAAGAAGGTTGTAGGGTCAGCACCTACGTACTAGTGAATGGATCGGCTAGTACAAGAGCTGAGGGGGTTGTAGCTCCCTTCCAGAAGTAGTTGGAAAACGAGAGAGGGTTGTAGCCCTCTGCAGGTTGTAGCCTGCGTACTGGTAAAGGACTGCACCAGTACATTGTAAAAGAAGTTTCTTATTAAAGAAGAAAGAGACAAATTGCAGCAGGTGGTTTTCACCCACATTGGGTTTCCACCTTATATCATGGTGTTCATGTGTGTGGCTCTTGTGTGATGTTCTGTTCTGTTATACTGCACCTGTTTACTATTAATATGCTTAATAATGTTCTGATGCATTTACTGAAGATTAAGCTAACTGAATTATAAGATCTCTAGATATACGCTAGTTGCATTAGACACAGTAGCGTGTACACGCAGGTTCACTTAATTGAAGTAGCGTATATGTTTCTGAGTATGAAATTGGAAAGGTTTTATTGATCTGATAATACTGATTCACCCCCCCCCCTCTCAGTATTATTTCCAACACTTCTTTCTCGTGAAATAATTAATAAATCATTTTATTTGTTAATTATTTCTAAATAAAGTTATTTAACCATTTTAAATTCCTTTTCCCTCTCCAATAAATGTATTCCTAGTAGTTAGATCTGAATTTGGTTAATAATATTTTATTATTCTCCATTTTCGAGATTAACTCCATACTTTGCTATATAAAGGAGGTTTTTTCATTCATTCTTACCAATTGTGCTTATCGATCCTTTTCCTCAACAAGGATATGCAGTTGCTCAACCTACACAAGACCAAGCAACCCAACAAGCTCCACCACCTGGTCAATGTGATTATTAGATTCTCATGATGAATTTTGATGAGGTAAATATCGAGAAAGTCAACCTCGAGACTCGATTGCACCAATATGACAAGCCACCTACTAAGACTGCAACTGATCCCTAATACAAAGGGTCTACCGAGCCTCTATCGTCACCCAATGGTACCTTACATATCCATCAAACTAAGGTTGAGGTCATACCAAAGATCCCCAAAGGTCCGTTAAGTTGAAATATGGCTTCTGCCAAAACTGCCCATATATATAGCATAGTAGATGACTTGGCGTAGTCTCCTGCTACTATGTCAACATTGGAAATTCTCCAGATGTGCCCGTCACAATGAAAATCTCTACTATATTCTCTAGGCGCTATGGATCCTCAAGATTATTAGATGATTATCTTTCATGTTGACAAGTCGGATAACCCTCCCTTACCTTCCTCTGTTGCTTTCCAAACTTGAATCTCCATTTGAAACACCACTATCCAGCTTTGCATCATCTACGAAGGATCATTCACTTATGTGATGGCCACTAGTTTTTGGAAACAACTTGGATCCCCTGACCTATCCCCATCGACCATCACTCTACATGCATGGGGCAGTCATCCTCTATGGACCCTTGGCTTATACCGCAACTTCCCAGTCACAGTTGCTGGAAAGATCATCTGTATTGCTATCGAAGTCATTGATTCTCCCTTAGACTATAACATCCTTTTGGGTCATAGCTATACTTACGGTATGTAAGTTATTGGATTGGAGGTTCTCCAGAAGATGTGCTTTCCCCATAATGGAAAGATCGTCACAATAGATCAGCTGATGTACTACGATCCAAAGTCCCAAACATCACCTCAGACCAACATTTATTCCATGGCTAACAATAACTCTATCTCATCTATTTCTTCAAGAGTCTATAAATATTCCTCTTTGCTTGGTGCTTACTATGACCCCCCGCCTACTCCTTTTGAGCCTACCTCATCAAGTGTTTGAATGCTCCAAGCATCGCGAGCTGCCCACAAACAGGATGTTAGGCCTTCACAACAGTCCACACCTCCACAATCTATTGTGTTTAACTTAACCACACCTACTGGTACAACTCCTCAAGGATCACTTTCTTCTCCTAGTATATCTCCTAATCCATTTATGCCTAGAATAGCTCCCCCAAGCCTTAACCATTGTGGAGAAGTTCCTCAAGGCCACTATCCTTTTGGTCAAATAACCTTCTTATTTCCACCTCACAAAGTCTAATCTGCACATGTCATGGGTACATTGAGTCTACATTGATGCCACCACAAATACTCCACCCAATCAATTGAAACCTTACACTTCTTTGACCTAGGTCCAACCAGTGGTTCATACCCCTACCTTTCTTCAGTTCCACAACAACCTCAACATGAGCCTACTCCCATTGCGAAAGCATCTGGCGAGGGGGGAAAAAGCCCAAAAGAAGGGAACCCAAGACAAGGCTTCCCCAGAAACTCTAGCTCCTCCTAGGCCACGAAAGCCTCTTCCTCCTTGTGCTTTGTGTGATGTTGTTGGTCATGCCACCAATAACTGTTTTGAACTCCCTCATGTTAAGGATGTGGTCACTGATACCTTCCTTGATTCTATAAATCTTGAGGTCCATGCCACCTTACTCGAGCCAGCTAAGAAGACCCGATCATTACACACAAACCACCCTTGCACTTTCTTTGATAACTATGGCCACTATTCCCATCATTGTCATCATCTTGAATATTTTTGGGATACATTGCAAGTGCTTCGCAAATTAGAGGTCACTTGTAATGAGTTCACTTCTCCTTTATCTGCAGATTCTAGTCCCACTTCTACACCAGAACAAGAGGTGTCTCAAGCACCAATTGTGATCCCTCCGCTTGATGTCGAGATGACGGATAGTTCTGCTCCTATTCTCTACTCGTTGTCATTCATGATATCGATAAATGGGAACCCCCTTGATGTTTCCTCTTGTGATTCTATCGAACCTTCTTCGATGAACACACTAGTCTCAACATCGGTAGATATTCCATATACTAGTCATATGTCTCCCACCTTTGACGATGCATATATGAACCTTGTCTCTCATGAAGAGGATCTAGGAAGCTCTTCGCCATGATGTGGTCTTTCTTCCTCGTATTTTTCCATATTCCATTCTGATGAAGACATCACGGAAGCTATGACCACCCCTAATTATCCTTGGGATGATATGCACCATCGTGCATACTTCCTTCTACATGAGACCCATGACCAATATGTTGTGGAGTCCAAATATTTCATCCATAGTGAGGTCGATTGGTTTAACCACCCCTTACTTCAAACCCATGACTTCAAATCACATACACATTGTGGCCATTACATTTCCATTCAATGTTTGGGTTAGGGGGCATCCATTTTTGAGAGTCTAGGAGAAGCAATTCTCCCAAATCTTCTTAGTGCATCTGGTAGTGTTGACTCTAGTACCACCATTCTTCCCCATTTAGAAGAATCTCTAGATTCTCATATCACTTTAGATCACTCTTAGGATGATCCACTTACTCATCCGTCCATCTTACCTCAACAAATTAGTCCCTTAGACATTGTTTTTGTTCAACCACCATGTTTTCTAAGTGAGCATTAGTTCATTATCTCTGAAGCCACTCTTAGGTATAGTGACACCATGTATGTGAACCAAAAATTTAAGTCCATTTGATTCATATATTTAGTACCAAACGAGATTGGTAATCCCCCATTTCCTTTCTCTAACTATATCTCTCCATTATTGCCATAAGAAGACACTTGTAAACAAATGGCAAACCACATCATCAAAATGTGTTTGGAGTCCACTAGTCTAAATACATGTGGAATGCCCATAGCATGCTCCATCCAAAACTCAAGTGCACTCATGTCCCTACATTTCCTCATCATATTTTGGAAGATCTCATGCCAGCTGGGTCGAGATGCTTGAATCCCTTATTCAAGCACTTGGAACATAATGGCACTCCACAAACGCCTCCTACCAGGGGGCATCATTCCCACCTTTGCATACCATATTAGTCCCCTCAAACACATATGTTGGGGGGTAGTGTCTCATGCTTGGGGGAATGATGGTTCCCCCCTTAGCCACCTTCTCACTTTATTAACATAAGTCTCTGCCTAGAACCCAATGATCTAGGTACAGTCAATTATCCTTCCATTCCTTGGATAATTTGTCTGATCGGCCTTTCCGACGAGCCATATACACCTCGCATATTGTAGATACTTGATACCATATATTCTACCATTCTACTCTATTTGATACCACACTTACCATCCAGTCCCCATGTTTTACTTGGTGGGTGGCGATGATTCTAGACCTTATTTAGTAGTTCATTCTTGTATTCCTTTCTTTTCTTCATTCTTCACGAAGAACCATTTTTTCCAAGAAATGTTAAGGTCATCTTTAGATGATTAAGGTCACCTACCTAAATGTTGTAGATATTGATTTCGAGGTCAATTTTTCTGCTACGATATCCATAAGATTTAGTTCCTTCTCCTCCTCTCCAAATTCCCCACAGCTCTCTATGTAAATGAATTGGATTTGGGGGCAAAATCCCTTTTATAGGAAAACCCTATTTTTCCATCGCCCATTGTGACCAAACTGTAGCTCCATTTGACAAACCATCAAAACCATTGGAAATCTATCACCGATTTCTATAATGGGTATCCCTTTGTTTTTGTTAACTTGAAACTTCACCTGGAAGACATTTTTTCCATGAGGTCTCGCTTTGCTGCCTCTAAAAATTGAATATCTTCATTTGAGAAACTCATACTCTTGTACCACTTTACCTTTGGACTAGTTGACTCACATGTTGATTTTCGTCATGAGTAACCATCATTTACTCATGTTTTCATGGTCCCCATCAAGCCTCCCCCATGTGGCAGCGTCATGAAGTCACCCTTGTTCAGAGCATCTGAGATGTGTCAACGTTGTACTTATGGAGTATTTTTAGAGTCCCCATTTGAGTCTCGCTACATTGTTTCATTCTTCATCGTGTCACATTTATCCCATTTTACTCATCTTTGTCCTTGAGAACTTCTCCTTCGTCTTTCTCGAACCCCTATTTGAGTCATCGACCATCCCCTCTGGAATCGAGTTTTTCACTGCCAGGTCAACCACTTTTAGTATGCTCTAACAAAGGAAGTCGTCAGTCTACCATCCATCTTGTTTACTTCCATCATCATCCCTCGTGTCAGTCCATCAATCACTCTACTATGTTCCCTCATGCCTTTGTTGAGGATTCCTCATCACCTTAACTCTAGCAGGTTGTCTTCTATCGACCTCAGCACGTTCATTCTAGAAGAGTAGTCTTGAGGGCGATGTACCTTAGTTCTAGCTTCCATATTTGTTTAGTGCCTCGGATCAAGCAAAGGGACTCATTATCTCCCATTGTATGGGTTGTTTCTCACGTGGTCAACATCAGTTCCCTATCACACAATTGAGATTCATACACTTGTGGTTCGGTGATGTAGACAATCGTCTAAGTTATTCCCAGGTGTGTACGATATGTTTTAGAACTCATGAGGGGGCGTCTCTTCAGGTAATCCCCCACATACCCTAATGACCATAGACGTTGATCCAACCTCCAATGCAATTTCACAGATTTGATGGGTTCAATTTCCGCTGCTTATAGCACCCACATCATGCATGTCTCCTCCAGATGATCCATTTAGATCTCAAGATCCCTTTCCTATTCAACCGGCCTTCCTTGGTTGTGATCCCCCCCCATGTCAGCTTGAGGGGAAATATATCTCATGTACTCAGATGTTATTATATTCAGTCCTAGCCAATTTTTTTCCAGGCACATTAGGTATATGGGATCCATTGTATTATTTTATGGCCCATTGATGCCAGTGTATCATGTATCATGTGTAACGTACTTTATAGCTTAGTCCCACATTGTTGGGATCACCATTATTCTTTGTACTCAGTCATCTCGACAGGTATGGGTATGCCTCCCCCACCTCACTTGAGATTATGTACTACTGTTTAAAAGGAAACTTCTATCAGTGTTGTAGGTCTCACCCCCTCCATTATTTGTCCACCCTCGGCTTGCTTAAGATATCTCTCTCTCTCTTTGACTCCCCTTTTGACATCTTGTGGAATTGTAATTTACAACATATTTCGATCATACAATTTTCTCTTAACACTCATACATGTGGGGGAAATCTGTTATCACCAAATGATCATCTAGCCATTTCTAACTAGGTGGATCCAAATACACCGTGTATATTTAATTTTACCATAGAAAAATCACTTTCAGTGTGGAAAATAATTTAATACACCACTTTTATTAAATTATTTTCTGATTTAAATAAAAAAACCCAATGAGAATAATTAGTTAAATCATTATTTATATAATTTTCTCTAGGAATGATTATTAAATCGTTATTTAATGATTATTCCTTGTCACATTTGACTAAATCCCTTAGGAATATTTAAATAAATAATTATTTATTTGAATTTCCTTATTTATGTTATTATAATAATTATTAAATCACTATTTAATAATTATTTTGATTTCACACCTTTCTTGTTTCTCACGAAACAATTAATAAATCATTTTATTTGTTAATTATTTCTAAATAAAAGTGCTTAACCATTTTCAATTCCTTTTCCCTCTCCAATAAATATAATAAAGTATTCCAAGTAGTTATATCTAAATTTGGTTAATAATATTTTATTATTCTCCATTTTCGAGAGTAACTCGATACTTTGCTATATAAAAGAGGGTTTTTCATTCATTCTTCACCATGATCATTATCACCGTCAACATTATTGTCATTTTTCTTGAGCTCCCACTTGAGTTATCCACTTTTGTTTGGGTTTTTTCACACATTGAGAGAGGGAATATGTTTCTGAAGCATCAAGGATATCAGAGGACCCATCCAACAGAGGGGGACTTATAGACCAATCTGTAGGTCTCCTTCATGAGGTGTTATCAATAAAAGAATTATTCATTTAAAATAGTCTTTCCAGTTGGGTTATTATACTTTGATACTTTATATTGCTGCTTTCTATTTTGGATCTTGTCTTCTTTTACTGTAGGTTTTCAATTTGTGTTGTAGATATATAATGACAACAACCATCAACTTGTTGTTAGGGTTACTTGTCACCTAGTGACATAAGTGAAGTATTTTTGGTACATCTTCCAAGAATTTTCACACTAACAGTAATTATGGTCGACGAAGCTTATCTTCATTTTTTATTCCAGAGAGCTTCTGATGTGTCCCCGAAGAGCCACCTCTCCATGTGAAGATAGACGGACCAACATTGATGTCTCCTACCTAAATTGTTGTTGCTGCAAAACCCTACTCAGCTGGAAAACCCTGCATTGTTATGTATTGTATTGCAGTGCCAAGTCCATCTGACTTTGTATGTGGGGAGTTGAAGAAAAGTATGTAGCTCTACATTTTGCTGGCCCTAGCTCCCGTGTGCACCTGGCACAACGATAGGTAAAGTTAGAGGGGTAGAGAAATTCACCGATGCCTTTTCACCATGATATTCTCTTGAAAATGCTATTTTTCACCCATGATGTTAGGCCTATCTTTGCATGTGCATGTGCTTCATGGTTATTATAGGCCCCGTGGGGGCTATATCTTTGAGTTCCATACAAATTCCATACATTTCTCAAGTGGGAGAACAATCTATAGGGACTATGGGGATTTTCTATCGAAGAAGAGCTCAGAAGGGTTTTATGAGGGGAAAATGCCGAAATGCATGCATTTTCATCCCTAAATCATGTAAGAGATGCATCCACCACTCTCTAAAATCTGAAATCAAGATAAACTCTCCAAAATTTGCAAAATATGGAATCAAGATAATTTCAGAGGCAGAGGTGCATATAAAATGTGCAAACCTTCTACTTTGTAATTATTAGGCTTGTTAACCCAACATATGGGCATCCCAATGGTACCATGGCAAATATTAAACACCATACATCATAAAATATTAAACCAATGTGTAACCATGGAATATTAAACCAATGGGTAACCCAAGGATTGAGTATGGGCTTCCTGTTCACTTTATTTTATCCAAAAATTTTACAAAATTAATTAATAAACTAATGATTTACTCGACGGAGGTATAATTTATGCATACTGTTTAATCTCAATATTGATTTTTATCATGAATTTTAGAACATGCTACTTAATATTTGATACCAAGTTCAAGAAAATATTTCTATAAATCTTTAGAACATTTTATAATGAATTTTACAACATGATGCTTAATATTTGGTACCAAGTTCAAGAAAATATTTCTATCAATCTTTAGGACATCCTTATATGCACCACAACTTACTTACCATTAACTAGCAACGTAGACCATTGTTAATTTAGTGGCATAGATTTTCAAGTTTCGATATATACCCTTGTTAATGTAGTGGCACATATGTTTAAGTATATTTATAATTATCCATGGATATGTAGAGAATTGGGAAAATCTAGATAGATACCCAAGGGTTAGAGTAGTGGCACATATCTTTAAGTATCTTTATAATTATCCATGGATATGTAGAGAATTGGGAAAATCTAGATAGATACCCAAGGGTTAGAATTCATTAGGCTGATTAGGAAAGAAGATTAGAAGACTCATAGAATAGTATTTTTATTTTCAACCAATTGATACAAAGCAAAGCACTAAAAGAATGATTAACTCTGCCTGATGCTTAATATTTGCCTTCATCCGGTACTAGTGCGACCAAGGATGAGGTTTCTTGCAAAACAAAACCCTATTTAACTAGAAAAACCTGCCCTGTACTATAGAGTCGGGTCCCTATCAATTGTTGCTAGTTTACCTCCATACCATCCGCCTTTGTAATAATGGGGGGTTCCAAACAAGTATGAAACTTTGCATTACAGTCACCTGCTAACCCTGGCTCTGCATGCACCAGGAACAGCGATAGGTAGATTTAGAGGGGCGCAAAAACTTACCAAGGACTTTTCACCAAAGGCCTGGGTGAAAATGTTATTGTTCACCTCTGTTTCTTTGCCTATCATTGGGCGTGCATGTGACTGGTCATTGTAGGCCTAGTGGGAGTTGTAACCTACAATTCCATACAAAATCTATAAAGGATTCAAGGGGGAGAATAAAATATAGGGACCAGGGTATAGGGTAGGGTTTATTGAATGGTTTGGCATGATTTATTGAAGGGTTTTCATGACGGAGATGTATTTTTAGAGATGGAGAGGTGAGATCTGCAATAAAAAATGCAGAACACATAGAATGAACAAACATTCTATTTTGTAATATTTGTTGGAAAATAAATTTGACACCATGGTGCTTAATATTTCTTGATAATGAATTTGACAATAAATATGGTACCAAGTTCATGAAAATGTTTCTATAAATATTTCTATAAAGCTTTAGACCATTCTCATATTTACCACAAATTACCATTAACCAGCAGCCTAAGCCATTGTTAACTTAGTGGCACAAATGTTCTAGTATCTATATAGACCCTGGTTAATTTAGTGGCATATATATTCAAGTACATTTATAGTGGAATATTCTAGGAATATGTAATCGAGATAAGGACAGAGGAAGGTGTTGAACTTGCATATTCTAATAATATTCTAGAATCTAATGAAAATGAACAAAGTCAATTGTATAACATTGTTCCTATCCATTAGATTCTGGGATATTCTAGGAAATTATATAGAATTGAGATAAAGATGACCATAGGTATTGAATTTAACTCGATTGTAGATCCTAGGAATATTCTAGAATTGGATCGACTAGAGCAAAGTAAATTATTTGACCTCACTCTTATATATCGAATTTTGGAATATTCTAGGAATCTACAATCAAACTAAAGATTCCCAATCATCTTATCCATCTTATTTTTCTAGTTCCAAATTATTATGTTAACATTCTATGTCACCATACCCTTAAAGGGTAAATAATAAGCACCATTCAATGAGCTTATGATTGTCTCATTGCCTTTGCATCTTATTTGTTCAATGGGAATAAATTGATATTCAATGGACAAACTAACTCATTATCATTCCATGTTATCCATAAGATGGAAATAATATGGTACATAATGGACAAGGCCATAGAAAGTAAATATTAATTACATTGTGAGGTGAGCTACTTGATACTAGGAAAAATAATAAGCACTAGCTAGTGAGCCAATTATTTGTTCACTTCCCTAGATTGTTGGCATAATAATAGAACATTCTCCAAAGGACAAGATTTCAACAACAATCTTCCATCATCCTTATATTACCGCATTGCACCACACATTATAATAGTTATAAGATTATGTAGGAGGTATGAGATTATATGTTGTTCCACTTCTCTTCCTCCATCCTTATCTCGATTGTATATTCCTAGAATATTCCAAATTATGATGGATATGAGGGAGGTCAAACAATTTATTTTGGTCTTGTCGGTCATATTCCAAAATATTCCAAAAATATGCAATCGATTTAAGTTCACCACCTTTGTTTTTGTTTGTTAGATTCCATATTTTTCTCAAAATCTACAATTGAGTTAATTTCATCACCCAGTGATGAACTTAACTTAATTGCAAATTCCAAGAATATTCTAGAATTAGGAAGATATGAGGAAAGTCAATTATTTGACCTTTTCTCATATCCATTAGATTTTGGGATATTACAAGAATCTACAATCGAGATAAGGATGGCCATAGGAACTGAAATTAACTTGATTGCATATTCTAGGAATATTTTGGAATCTAATGAAATTCAATTGTTTGACCTCACTCCTATCCATCTTATTTGGAATATTCTAGGAATATACAACTGACATAAGGATATATATATTATATGTGCATTTACATCTTATTATGGAAACATTCTATGTGACCATACCCTCAAGGGTAAAGAATAAGCACCATTCAGTGAGTTTATGATTGCCTCATTTCCTTTCCATATTAGTTGTTGGATGGGAATAAAGTGATATTCAATGGATATACCAGCTTGTTATCATTCCATGTTATTTTTTGGATGGGAATAATAACGTGTTTAATGGACAAGTCTAGAGAAATTAAAAATGAGTTGCATCGTGAGGTGACCTACTTAACAATAGGAAAACAATAAGCACTAAGCAGTGAAAAAATTATTTGTTCACTTACATAGAATGTTAGCATAATAATGAAATATTTTCCAAAGTACAAGATTTCAATAGTAATATTCCATTATCCTTATATAATTGCATCGTATGATGCATAACAATAATTAGAAGATTGAGTGTGAACATTTTGGTCTAAGTAGGAAGTATGACACTGTATGTTGTTCTACTTCTCTTCCTCCATCCTTATCGTGATTTCATATTCATGGAATATTCCAAAATATGATAGATAGGAGTAAGGACACACAATTGACATTTCTATTGTCCATCAAATTCCAGAATATTCTCAAAATTTGCAATCAAGATAAGTTCATGACATTTTCTTCTATTTGATAGATTCCAAAATATTCTTGGAATCTGGAATGGAATTAACTTCGAGAATATTTTGGAATTTGATGGACATGAGAAAATTCAATTGTTTGACCTTACTCTATATTGGATTTTGGAATATTCTAGGAATATGCAATCAAGATAAGAATGGAGGACACTGCTAAATTTAACTCAATTTCATATTCCAAGAATATTCTATAATATGACAATCCAGAACAATGTCAATTGTTTGACCTTGCTCTTATATGCTATAATTATGGGATATTCCAAGAATCTATGATCAAGATAAAGTCATAGGTGTTAAGGTTAACTTGATTGTAGATTCTGGAAATATTTTATAATCTAAGGATCATAATTTTGGCCTCACTTATATCCTTCATAAAATATTCTAGGAACCTACAATTTAGATATGGTTGGCAATCCTTATTTAAATTGTAGATTCCTAGAATATTCCAAACTATTACAGATATGAGTAAGTTCAAAGAATTTACTTTCCTCTTGTCCATCATATTCTAGAATATTCTCGACATTTGCAATTGAGTTAGATTTAGCATAACTACACTTATGCAGGAGGATTAATTTGAAGGAGCGCTAAGCAACATCGGAATAAAAAGAAGATGAGGGTGATGAGCATTGGGATCACGAGTTATCAATATTGTTGTTACATGGAAAAGAAGAATACAATTCTTGATTCTTGATATTTTTGTTAAATGATGAAGAATACAATTCTTGGTGATGTAGGTAAACTGATGTTTAAAGATAGAAACATGCCCATGGAAGAATATTTATGAGGTAATGTGCAGAGCATGTTTCACACATGGTCAATCTTCCCCGCCTCCTCAATGCTCATCATCATGATCATTGCACAATGATGATATACAATAGGGGCTCATCAGGTTTCTTTCAATTATGACATGTCTATACCAATTTAGATCTTTATTCAGTTGAAATAAATTTGATATAGATTTAAGGGAATATAATGCGAGAATAATTTCAAATTATATCGGTAGAAGAAATGCTAGATCAATGAAACTACCCACCCAAGAGGTCTAATGTCATTCAGAATATTAACCAAAAATCCAAATTCTTCACCAAATATCCCATTTTAAAAGCATGAATGAAAGGGGCATATCTATTGGTATAGATTACAGTGTGGACACATAAGGATCCTACATATATTTAATTTTGTTTTAGAAAATTTTTTGTTTATGGAAAGGATAAATTTTGCAAAAGGAAGGATTCAATAAAATATCATAGATATAGAGTTAGGAGTTACAGTGGATATATGAAAGATGTAAGTAGTAAAAAAAAATTCCGCTAACTTATCATCTCTTCCATTTTGTACTACGAAAAAGCATCTCTACCATATACCAGATGGTGGAGAATAAGTCAAGGCTGCCAGATTTACAGATCACCTACACAACTAAGGGATTTCCAAGAATAGTATCAACAAAAATAATTGTGGTGGGATCTTAGACATTTTTCTGGAATAAAAATTAGAATATGCAACTTTGTGAGGTGGAATTAAAGTCAATACCAATCAAGGAAGATGCAACTTCAACATACTTAATTTTGGGGATGAAATTAGAGTGCTAAAAATTGATTGTAAATTATGAGAATGTTCTAGAATTGGCGGTGTGTATATATATATATATATATATATATATATATATATATATATCACTCCTATACATCTAATTCCAAAATGTTTTAAAAAATAAGTAATCAACATAAGGATGCCTCATTTAGAGTCTAAGACCAATCAAGCTAGAGGTAGAATTATCAGTCACATTTACCTACAAAATGTGACAACTACAATCAATTCTACAAGTGATTATAACTGACCAATCTTATTTGCTTATCTTGACTATAGATTTTGGAAAGCCTCTGATGTGTCCCACAAGGACCACATCTCCTCTCTGAAAAATATTAAGAACCATGCACTAATCCAATCATTGACTTAGTGCCTTTTCATCTTTTCCATTGAATATTATTTTTATGATGATTAGTTATTTTTCATCTTGTCCACTGAATCTTATTTTTATTCATATCCAACGGAAAACATGAAAAAACACTGAGACAATAATTGGGTTAGTGCTTGGTGCTTAATATTTGCCTCTTATATGATACTAGAGGGACCAATATGATACTAGAAGGACCAAGGTTGATCTCACTTTCCATAAAACCCTATTTAGCCTAAAAATATACTTAGCCTAAACACCTTTCCTTGTACTGTATCATTGGATCCTTATCAATTGTTGTCAATTTTCCTCCACTCCATTTTCCTCTTTATTAGTGGGGAGTTCAAGACAAGTATGGAATTTTACGTTATAATCGCCTACTAGCCTGGGCTCCTACATGCACCAAGAACAATGACATCTAGAGTTAGTGGGGCACAATAAGTTACCAAGGTATTTTCACCAAAGGCCCGGGTTAAAATGTTATTGTTCACCTACTTTTATCTAGCTATCGTTGTGTGTGAGTGTGCTTGGTTATTGCAGACCTTGTGGGAGTTGTAACCTAGATTTTCATAGAAACTCTATACATGCTTTAAGGGGGAGAACAATCTATAGGGACCATAGTACATGGTAGGGTTTTCTAGCTCATAAGGGTTGAGAAGGGTTTCCTGAGAAACATATGCTAATATGCATGCATTTTCATCTTAAACAAAGATAGAGATGGATAGGTAAATTTAGATATGGAGATGTGAGATTTGTAATAAAAATAAGTTATTCCAAAATATCCCCTCCCACAACACATAGAATGCATAAACCTTCTATTTTATGATTGGCTTAGGGAGTGTATTAGAATTATGATTTTCATAGTTGCAGTTAGCTTGTGTTTGCACTATTTTCATAGTTGCAGTTGATTTGTGTTGGCGTTGATGTCAACGTTGTAGCATGTACCTTGTAGCGTGTTTTGCATATGGTTGGTTATGCATGGATTATGATAATAAATATGATGGTATCTCTTATGATGCATTGATGTCAACCTTGTGATGCCTTATGATTTTCTAGATGATGGATTTGATGTGGTAACTCTCATGGTTTGTATGTATGTCTACAAAACATTGGTTTGTTGCTGAGAAGAGTTGGAAAATGATCTACAAGTGCTAGATATGTTTGTGATCCATGCTGATGAGGTTTGAAAACTACGTCTTAATTTCATGACTTGTTGAAGAGGTTTTTGGTCTCATGATGATGTTATTTATATGATACATAGTTCTGCAGAGGTGTTGCAGGTTGTGCATGTGTATGAGGAGAGTAGATGGTGTTTAGCACTTATTTTAACCCTTGACTTGTTTCCTTCTAGGTCAACTTGGTGGTGGCACTTTGTTTTGATGTTAGCCCACTTGTTGAAGTGTCACTGAGATTGGAAGAGGTTTGGAGGTGTGTGCAGGTGCTGATGAAGGAATGCAAGACATTGAAGGTAGTTCTGAGCTGAAGGTTTATTGTTTTTTCCTATGGTCTACCATAATCGATGAGAGAGAGTGTCCTCCATGTAGATATAGGATTTTAGAAGAGAATTTTTAGTTACATGTATGTGGTTTCACCCAAACTCTTCTAGTTCAATCCATGTAGTTGTAGCTCTACACGATAATTTCTCTTCATCCCTTGAATACTTTAGGAGAAATTCAACATGGTAATTCCATGAAGCTTAAAAATTATTTGTATAAGGTTGAAAATGGTTGAATAAGTCCTCCATTGGGTGTGAATTCCTTTAATGCACAAGTAGTGATGGTTATGGATGAATTTAATCAAATTTGTGCACCTATGAACTTAGTCCAAATGTGGAATTCGTCTATCACATTATATATATTTCATTTTGGATCTAAGAAATGGTTAGTTGGAGTGATAGAGAGTGTAAGGTTGTTGCAAAGAGGAATTGTGCTTCAAAAGTATTGGTAAGCTCAGTTTATGAGTGCAGATGGAAATGGAGTGAGAAAATCGAAGTCGTGTAGTAGGAAGAATCAAAATATCAGTTTATAGATAATATTCATGGCAGAGACAAATCAGAGGCAGAATGTGTTGCTTCAAAGTTTGAATGTAGAGCATGGATTAAGGAGTGTATCATTTGTATCATTTGACATTTGTTTTGCAAGTTTTCTAGTGCACATGACAAAATTCCATATTGTTTTATGGTTATAGCTTATTGAGGGTTTAATGTATTTTTGTTATGGATGAGTGTGATCTATGTCTATGCTACTAGATGAATATTTTATTAGATATCTGATTTATGTATTGCAACCACTATTTCATAGAGTAGAGAGCGTATTGTTTATGGTGTTTTGATTATGATTTGTAGAGACTGTCTTGCTGCTAGGGTTTGATAGTAAAGATGAGCCTTGTTGATAAATTTTCTTGGCAATCTAGTAAGAATGAAATTGAGGTCCACATAGAGTTGTGGAGCAGTGGCCTCTGGAAAGTGAGTGCTTGCTA
This sequence comes from Pinus tabuliformis, assembly GCA_031772625.1. Taxonomy (NCBI): domain Eukaryota; kingdom Viridiplantae; phylum Streptophyta; class Pinopsida; order Pinales; family Pinaceae; genus Pinus; species Pinus tabuliformis. The sequence continues at coordinate 582,439,631 of CM062820.1, forward strand.
AGTTGGAGCAATGATTTCATGTTAGTGGGAGCTAATAATAGTGTTGCGGAAGTGGTCACTTCTCCCCAGTAGGAGTTGTAATAGTTGGTGGTCACCAACTCACTATAACTTTGGGATCGACTCTCCTAGTTGGTGGTAGCCTACAATCTATGTAAAAGAAAATACTTACTTGAAATAATAGAAGATTTAGAGGAGCAAAACAACAACAAGGGTGCTTTTTCCCCAAAATGGTTTCCACTAGATATGTCATTTCTCATGTGTATGATTGTTGTGTTTTTCATTTTTTATCTTATGATTTTCTTGGTTTAGCTACTCACATTTTATATGATTGTGTTGAAATACTAATATGATGCTGGTTAGTTAATGCATGAATCCATTGAAGTTGAAATTGGTAAAAATATATGATAAGACACATTATTGATTCACGCCCACCCCCTCTTAGTAGTGCTCAAGGTTTGTAAGAATTGGTATTAGAGCGGGGCTCTTGGTTGTAGCTTGATTGCAGGAGAGTAGATCTAGGCAGTTTTGTGAAAATTTTGCAAATTTTACAATGAATTATTTAGGAGTTTTTTTGTCATTGCTACAAAATTCAAGGTGTGGTATGATAATTTTAAATCTCAATTATTTTATTGTATATCTAACATTTGGAGATTGGTCTGTAAATGATGTGGTGAGGGATCCACGTGCACCTGAAGTTTTGCAGCAAGATGCTAAAGCTATATGCATAATTGATCAAAATCTCAATGATTCATATTTGAAGAAACTAGAAAATTTGAAATTTGCTAAAGAGATGTGGGACATACTACAGATCATGTTTGGAGATGGTAGAAACAACAATAGAGATAACATGAAGAAGAGCAAGAAGAAGAAAAAGAAGAAGGGTCCTCAACAGTAAGAAACTCAGCCACAAGAGTCTCATCCTCCTAGTGAAAATGGTCCAACCGGTAATGTCGAGAAATTAGAAAATCAAGAACCAAAGGTATTGCAACAGAATGAATCAAAATGTATAGATACTAATGATTTAGTTTTGAGTTATATGTTGGATGGTTCAAATTTTAGTCATGCTGAATTGCCTAGTGAAGATGATGATAATATTAAGCTTCTTAGATATGAGTATGAGTATTCCATGGAAGTTGATGAGGAATTATCTGTTGAAATTAGTAGACTAACAATTGCATGCAAATATTAGGAAAAATTATTGAATATATGTGCTCATAAGGAGGCCAAACAGAAGGAGGATATTATCAACTTGAGGAATCAGTTGGAAGATTTATTAGAAAGAGTTGAAGAAGGGATGAGAGAATAGTACAAGGAAAAGGAAGATCAGTGTGAGAAGTTAGAAGTTGAAGTCATCTCCTTGAGAAAGTAACCGAAAATGGAGAAGAGCACTGTAGCCTTGGAAAATTTTCTTGAGATCCAAAGATCCCCATTGGATAGATCCGATCTTGGATTTCAAAAGGATGAATCCAATTCGCATGTTGGAGAAAACAACAAAGTAGAACCAAAAGGACCTGTAATGAACAATAGTAGCAACAAGAGTAGCAATGAAGGAAATAGGAAGAATATCCAATAACAACAAATAAGAAGAACTCAAGGAGAATCTACTTTTAAAATATCATTTTCTTCTAGAGTTAGAGATTGTAACAGATCTGTCAAATTCCAAAAGAATCAAAGTCCCTGTTGGGTCCCTATAATACTAGTGATTACCCCATTACTATTGTAGTTATACCCCTTATTTATATTGTTGTGCCCCCATTACCCCATATTGTTATTAATGTGCCCATAGAATCCCTCTATTGTTATTTTTGTGGCTTTATATTATTATTGTTAGGTCGGCTGGATTATATTGTGACTCCATAGACTCCTATATATAGAAAGGAGGTTTTGTCATTTAAATCATCCAAGAATTGTTCATTTATGTAATGTAAAGGAGGTTTCCCCCTAGAAGAGGCTGAATTCTAAGGCGTGGATCTCTCTTTTCTATCTTTTTGTGAGCTGGTTTCATAACATTTGGTATCAGAGCTTTGGATTCTAGGGTTTCGCTGCTCCAAAAAGGTCATCATGGAATTTTTGCTATAACGTTTTTTTTGTGACGTTTCAGAAGTCGCAAGAAAAACCCATTTGAGAAGAAATCGCGCTGAACCTTGGGTCCGAATTTCAGAGCTTTTAGCACGACATTTTCGGAGATATGATCTCAAGAAGTTGGTCTTGCATCGGATTGAAATTTCGTAAGAAGGTACAGAAAGAGGACGGCCTGTAGTTTTCTTTTATATATTTTTCAGAGTCAAAAGTTGAAACAGTGACATGTGGAACTTCATACAAGTTTGCTCTACTGAACTAGTCTATAATCAGGTCACTGCGGGAGATTGTGCATAACTCTTTCTTGGAGAATCCAATTTGGTTCAGACTAGTGGCATTGGAAAGAGGACACAGAAGGCTACTACAAGTCACAATTTTATAACTGGATGATTCGAAATTACAGAGATACATCAGATTCAATATCAGGCTTCTATAAAGTAAAAAAAGGTGTGTAGTTTTTATTTTTTATTTTTGCATAAGCTTGGTTTGAAGGAATTCAAAGGGCCTAGTAAAGCATTATTATCGGTAACTGATGCCCCGAGGAAAGAAAATGCAAACACCTAGTAAGGAACCTGAAAGCTCTAGCATGACTCATGAAGAAGAGGAAGAAATGCTACATGATATATCAAAATTACAAGAACAAGTGCAACAAATGTCACGCTCACAAAAGCTAACAGATGCTAAGATAAATGGCGTGGAATCTAAGATAAAGGGCATGGAAGCTAAGATGGATGATTTGAAGATAGATTTGAATAAAGACATGGAAAATTTGAAGACAGATTTGAAGACAGACATGGCAGATTTGGAGACAGATTTGACAAATTTTCTACAAGAGATACTTACTAATGGTGAAAAGGTTGTAAAGGAAGCTCATGATGTGAACAAAAGTAATGTTAATCATGATTCCATAGATTCTAATGTTGGATCGAAGAACCACCATATTCCAAAAATCGATATGAGGAAGTTTGATGGCAAGGATCCCACCACATGGATATTACAGATGGAGCAGTTCTCCGATCTCAATAATGTGCAAAACACACAAAAGGTACGTATGGCAACTTTATATTTGGAACCAAATCAATTTGTATGGTATCAATGGCTTTGCTCTCGTAAAAAATTTATCACTTGGGCAATTTTTACGGAAGAATTGATAGCACATTATGAGGATACAAAAAGCAACACTTTTTTTAGCCAATTGATAAGTCTCAAACAAAAGGGTTCAATAATGCAGCACATTGAGGAGTTCCAAAAATTGAACATAAGGGTAAAAGATATTCCAGAGAAGCATAGGATTGATGTGTTCATAGGGTCTTTAAAGGATAATATCCAACATGATGTTCGACTTTGGGAACCTGATTCATTAGAGAAGGCATTCAGGTTAGCAAGAAAAATGGAAAGCAAAATTATGGCAACCAGGAAGCATACCACTCACAACTATAAAGACGGAATGGCAGTTGCCCCTAGTCTTCCACAACCTATAAGGTTGACACCACAACAATTGGAAGAAGAAAGAGCAAAAGGGCTTTGTTATAGCTGTGATAGCAAATACACTAAAGGTCATAAGTGTGCTGAGAAGAAATTATTCTACATAGATTGTGAAGAGGAAGAAGAAAAGGAGCAAGAAAGGTCAAAAGAAGAAGATATACTCCAGGAACAAAGCCTAGATGAAGAACAAATAAATCCAACCATATCTTGTAATGCATTGGCGGGAATTACCACTCCTCAAACCATCAAGATAGAAGGACAAATCAAGAAGAAAAAGGTGATAGTGTTGATTGATTCAGGAAGCACCCACAATTTTATTCATTGTAGGGTAGCAAAAGAATTGAATTGCTTCCTATATCCAACACCAGAGTGTCAAGTGATGATTGCAAATGGAGGAACAATAAATTTCTTTGGAAAGTGTCACAATATCAAGCTATCCATGGGAGAATATGTATTGACTAGCCCAATGCTTTCCATTCCAATGGGAGGTGCTGATGTTGTACTAGGAGTTCAATGGCTACAATCCTTGGGTACAATAGCTTTTAATTTTCAAGAACTTTTCATCAAATTTTCTGTGGAAGGAAAGGAAGTTGAATTAAGGGGTATTGCAGGGAAACCAGGAAAGATAATCAGCTCTAATGGTATGACAAAGCTTCTAAAAAAGGAGCAAAGGGGTGTAATTGCACAATTATGTTCGCTAGATGTTTCCACATTAGAATCATCTATTTCTCCAGATCTCCAAAAAGTCCTGGACAGTCATTCGAAGGTATTTGAGACTCCCAAAGGTCTCCCACCTATGCGTAATCATGATCATGCTATTCATCTGATTCCAGGAAGTGTTCCTCCAAACATCAGGCCGTACAGATATCCCTATGTCCAAAAACGTGAAATTGAATGTATGGTTGTAGAAATGATAGAGGCTGGTATAATTCAACCGAGTCAAAGTTCTTTCTCTGCTCCAGTAGTATTGGTGCACAAGAAGGACGGATCATGGTGCATGTGTCCGGATTATAGGGAGCTCAACAAGCTCACTATTAAAGATAAGTTCCCCATTCCTGTCATTGATGAATTAGTGGATGAATTGCATGGATCAATTTACATCACCAAGTTGGATCTTCATTCAGGATATCATCAAATCAGAATGAAGATTGAAGACATTCCGAAAACGGCATTTAGAATTCATGAGGGTCATTATGAATTTTTGGTCATGCCTTTTGGCCTTACCAATGCACCTTCAACATTTCAAGGTTTGATGAATTCAATTTTTAAACCATTCCTTAGAAAATTTGTGTTAGTATTTTTTGATGATATACTTATCTACAGCAAGTCTTGGAAGGATCATGTTGAACATGTTGACAGGGTGCTACAACTATTGGAAGAGAAACAATTATATGCCAAAAGATCCAAATGTTTCTTTGCAGTCCAGGAGGTGGAATATTTGGGTCATATTGTATCTCATGAAGGAGTTAAGGTAGACCCTACCAAAATTAAAGCCATTAAGGAATGGAAAATCCCCACATCTATAAAGCATTTACGCGGATTTCTTGCGTTGACAGGGTATTATCGCAAGTTTGTTAAGAATTATGGGAGAATAGCAGCACCTCTAACGACATTATTGAAGAAAGATGCATTTTCATGGACTCCGGAAGCAAAAAAGGCCTTTGAACATCTTAAAGAGGCAATGTGCCAAGCACCGGTCTTAGCTACACCGGACTTCACAAAAACCTTTATTGTGGAATGTGATGCTTCAGGAAATGGAATTGGTGCTATTCTAATGCAAGATGAAAGACCCATTGCTTTTGAAAGTCGTCCAATCAAGGGAAAGTTTCTAAGCAAAGCTATTTATGAGAAGGAAATGTTGGCAATACTCCATGCACTTAAGAAATGGCGACCCTACCTAATGGGAAGACACTTCAAGGTAAAAACAGATCATGATAGCCTTAAATACTTTTTAGAACAAAGATTATCCTCTGAAGAGCAACAAAAGTGGGTCACAAAGATGTTGGGTTATGACTTTGAAATCATCTACAAAAAAGGGAAGCAAAATGTGGTGGCAGATGCACTCTCAAGGAAGGATGAGGATGTGGAAGCATTGTTGTGCGCTATTTCTACCATCCAACCAGATTGGATAAATGAAGCAAGGGAGGAATGGAAGAATGACGAAGAAGTGTGGGCACTTATTCGAAAGCTACAACAAGATTCCAGTACGTCTGATACATTTAGCTGGAAAAATGATTCGTTATGGTACAAAGATCGCTTATACCTCTGTAAGAATTCCCAGCTAAAACAAAAGATTCTTATGGAATTGCACACTTCTCCCTTAGGAGGGCACTCAGGATTTTTAAAAACTTACCACAGGGTTAAGAAGGAATTTTTTTGGGATGGCCTTAAATCAGATATTCAAAAGTTTGTGGCAGAATGTTTGGTTTGCCAACAAAATAAAGTTGAAACAATTAAGACACCAGGTCTATTACAACCTTTATCCATTCCAAGCTAATGTTGGGAGGAGGTATCAATGGATTTTATCACAGGTTTACCCAAGTCTGAGGGAAAGAGTGTCATCATGGTGGTAGTTGACAGACTTACCAAGTATGCACACTTTTGTGCATTATCACATCCATTTAAAGCCAGTACAGTTTCTACTGCATTTATGGAAACAGTTCAAAAGCTACATGGAAACCCAAAGATTATTGTAAGTGACAGAGATCCCATTTTCACTAGAAATTTTTGGACACAATTATTTTCTTGTCTTGGTACTCAGTTAGCTCATAGCTCATCTTATCATCCTCAATCTCATGGGCAAACTGAGATAGTAAAAAAATGTTTGGAAAGATATCTTTGTTGCTTTGTATCTGATAAACAGACACAATGGGTCAAATGGTTGCCTCTGGCTGAATGGTGGTATAACACTTCCTTTCATACAGCAACAAAAATGACCCCATTTATGGCACTTTATGGGTATCAACCACCATCCATCACATCATATTTAAGAGAAAATTCTAAGGTTCAGGCAGTGGAACATCACATCGAACATCAACAACAAGTCCTCCAACTCTTAAAGGATAACCTCGTGTTGGCACATAATAGAATGAAACAATAGGCAGATCAACATCACAGTGAAAGAAGTTTTGATGTAGGTGATTGGGTATTCCTACGGCTACAACCATATAAGCAAATGTCCCTCAAGCAAGCTAAGAAGGATAATAAATTATCACCAAAGTATTATGGTCCGTACAAGGTGTTGCAGAAGATTGGTACTATGGCATACAAATTGGAGCTTCCTGCAGCTTCTCGATTGCACCCAGTTTTCCATGTTTCATGCTTAAAGAAGGTTATAGGCGACAAGCTCCCAGTTCAAACAATATTGCCAGAACTTGACGAGGAAGGAAAAATTATATTGGAACCGGAAGCAGTTATAGAAACAAGAACTCGACAGCTACGAAATCGATCAATTTCAGAGTACCTTATCAAGTGGAAGAACTTATCCGCTGAAGATTCCACATGGGAGGATGAGAATTTTATGCAGAAGTATCCTGAACTACTCAAGTGTTGAGGACAACACTTTTTTGAAGGAGAGGGGCATGTTGGGTCCCTATAATACTAGTGATTACCCCATTACTATTGTAGTTATACCCCTTATTTATATTTTTGTGCCCCCATTACCCCCATATTGTTATTAATGTGCCCATAGAATCCCTCTATTGTTAATTTTGTGGCTTTATATTATTATTGTTAGGTCGACTGGATTATATTGTGACTCCATAGACTCCTATATATAGAAAGGAGGTTTTGTCATTTGAATCATCCAAGAATTGTTCATTTATGTAATGTAAAGGAGGTTGCCCCCTCGAAGAGGCTGAATTCTACGGCGTGGATCTCTCTTTTCTATCTTTTTGTGAGCTGGTTTCATAACAGTCCCTTTGCTCCTTTGATGCACAAGGTATAGTTCTACAAATTTCACATGTTTGGACATGTTGCAGCCAACTGCAAAAGCAAAGTGTATATATCTAGTCAATAGAGATTTTAGTATTATGTAGAAATCATCGTTGAGCCAGTCAAATAACTACCTACCTACATAGGCGTTCATGAAATCAAGGAGAAAGGAATTAGCCATCGCGAGATGGACAAGCTAGACGAGTAAGAAAATTATGAATCCCATTCCTTACACCCATGTTATCTGCTGCAAGGTCTTTCCATCCACCAATAGATAAGAGGACTCACTGGAATAGGACTGGCCATGGGCTAGCCATTGCTCCCTGTTATAGACATTTTTGTGCCTTACAGCATCGAGCATGAAATGTCCATAATCTAAGGGATCTAAAGTCCCTAAACATGTTGTTCCTACCCCTAGAGGAACAAGGCCAACAAACCACAGCAATTCACAGAAGTTCTCCACCTGAAAACACTCAAAAACAAGCCAATTCTGTATCATGTCAACTGCTCCACTGAGCATCTGCGCTGAATGTCAACTACTCCACTGTCTACCTGCGTTGAATGTCAACTACAACAAAGGCTACCTGCGCTGAGCGTAACTGGACAAGTGGCAGGCTCATTTCTCAATGTGTCAATGCTCAGGAAACTTCCAAAATGACACTTGCATCAAAGAATTCGACTGGTGATGAGTAAGAGGTTCCAAATCTCCAAGTGGAAGCAAGAACCTCCAAGTGGACTCAAGAACTGAGAGAGAGAGAAGACACTAGTCAGTTTCATACCAGCCTCAAGCTGACTCATCCTCTCTCCAAAAGATCTATATATAGATCTCTCCTCCATGGGAAGAGGAGGCTGGAATTTTGTGATTGCAAAGAATTGCTGTTGGTTTGAGGTTGGATCATTGGGTGCTTAATGCTTTGAAGGGAGCTGAAGAAGGAATTCCATTCTGCTGGGAAGGAGATGTTGAGTTGGAGCCCTATGGGTTGTATCTCTTCCTGAACCTTGTTATCAATCAATAAAGCTTCTTGGTTCTTTCCTATATGCTGGTGTATTTTGTATGATTTGCATTAGTATATTTGATTTACTTCTAATCCTGAATCATTTATGAATATGTATATTTGCCTTTGTGTTGTGTCCTTCTCTTGTCGCAAGTAGCTGTTCTCTTGTCATAGGTAGCTGTTCTCTTGTGATCTCGTGGGAATCAAGTAGTTGTTCTCTTGAGCAAGCGAGGAGGCGAGTAGCTGTGGACACCCAAAGAGAAGAGGATCTAGATCGAGGGACAACCGAAAGATAATGGTAAGTCTACCAATCTCCCCTCTTTCACATTTCATAAAGGAAGAAATCGAAGTAGCTGTATCTGTTTGTTGCTAAGGTACTGTCACACCTTAGGTGGATAGGATCGTCCTGCATAGGCATTTTTCCCCACAACAAATTGGCGACTCCACTGGGGACATTTGTTTTAGTCATTTTGTTTGTGTTTACATCATTGTTTGCTTCATAGACTTACAGCAACAATCGAACTGCTTCTGCAAAGTAGAATGTTGCTGCCTTGATCCTTCATTGGATTTTGTCTATGATCTAAACAATGGACTCACAAATGACTTGATGATCCTTTGTGATAGTCTTTAGTACCCTCTCAAAGCATCCCTCTGTTTATACCTTGCTTGTGTTTCTGATTTGGCCTGAAACAGTTGATTTTTGAGCATTTTATGACCCGGAATCCAAGAGAAACAAGAGTTTCTCCTTTCAGCGCAGACACTGTGAAGGCAGTGTGCATTTCAACACAGGTCCTGTGAAGGCTACCTGCGCTGAATGTCAAACTGACAGTGTTAGACTTGCGCTGAACCAGTGTGGCCTTGTGCAGCTGGGGTTCTTTGCTGTCTTTTGCCCTGTTTTGATCTCTGTTTTTGCAGCCTTTAACCAGCATAGGTACCAGTCTGATAACCCCTTTTCTTTGCTTGAATTCCGCCTCCTTTTGTACAAAAAGACTGTAAGTGTTTTTATGTGTTTGTGGCGTCATTTGCAGTTTTCCTTTGCATGAGCAAAATAATCATCCTGTAGCCTTTGATTCAGATCTGATTGATTGATTGATTGTGATCTTAGGAGAGAGTTCATTGGCTGTTTACAGTTGGTTATCATTTGCTTTTGCTTATTGGTTTGAATTTGTCACTTTTAAGTGCCAAAACAAGTATTCATTTCGAAAGTCGCAAAGTGATTGTAATCTCTTCTACCCTTGCTGATCTTGGAAAAAGTAAACTTGTTTGTATCTGTCATTTAAAAGCAAATTCAAAGTTGTACAAAAAGCTTTCTTTGTAGGCATTTATACTAAGAAAGTGGAAAACAAACACCTGCATTGTGCATTTGCATTTTGATAGTTTGCATGCTTGATTTAGGAAAAGTGCATTAGAGTGTGCTGATTGCTCTTTGAGAAAAGATGGTATCTTTCTTTTCCCTTAGTAGCTAGGATTTTCAAAGTTGAAAAGATAATAAAGCTTGCTTATCATCTTAGACTGCATTTAGGAATTGTACCATACATCTCGTGGTGATCCAAAAAGGCAAACTTCTAAAAAGATCAACTTAAAATAAACTGAATGAACCTAACAACGCTTTGCAACATAACGCACAACATAGAGCTCTAGGCTAGAGACGTGTTCCGGCGTCGTAAAGCCTGGTGACTGTCGATCTCGTTGAAGGTGGGTGATTCCTCCTGAGGGACGATAGCGCCAGTACGGATTGTGCTCCCACGTACCGTCGCGTATATATTGGGAGACCCCTATAGGAATAAAACCTTTATCCTTAGGAAGCCGTGTCGGCCGCCCTACTGATCGCAATGCACTGAACACAGCATTCAGGAAGATCGACCGCCCGTACCCTAAAAAGTATTCTGCAGTTTTGCGAAAAGTTTGGCACACCCTCTGCCTAGAACTCCAGAGCAGTTTCTTTTGGCCTTTTTCAGACTCTATAACAGAAAAAGTCCATCCGAGCATTTGTCACTTCGGGCTCGTTAAAACATCGAAGGAGACTAGAGTCATCTTTAGCTTTTTCTCGACTCTTTAAAATTGAAAAAGCAAGTTGTGTCTAAGCGTCGTTAAAATTTATTTTAAATGGAATAATCATCACCATTCCCTCGTTGATCTTCGAAGTTAGTCTCTTTTCATCGTAAGTTCTTGTAGAATCGCTAGAAAATCTCTTGGATAGACTAGATATGTCTGAACAACCGTCGACATCCAGGACTGTGTCATCCGATACAGCAGCGGCAGAGCCTCCTACTGCTACCCCAACGATGTTCGATGGTATACCATCTGTCCCGGAAAGTTATCAACAACAAGCCGGAGTCCCATCAGGGACTGCTTCGACGACATGGTTAGTTCCTATTTCTTCATTCGGATTATCATCTGGTATTTCTTATGTTGAAACTCAACAAATTGATCCAATGTGTCTTCAAAGGCCAAACTACCCTTTAAGTACTGGATTGCCACCATATGGAGGGCAGTATGCCTTTTCATTGTTCCCCTCCGGAAAACAAACATATGGGAGTTTACAACAAAGTTCAGGTCAAACTAGAATTACATCCAGCGGTTGGGTACCAATACTGCCTCAACAACCAAGGGTTGTATATTCAATGCAACCAGTCCACCCTGTGTCGAATGTTGCCACTATACCTGGTATGGTGATTGCGTTGCAAGTACAAGCGTTACCTGTTGTATGTCAACCCCAAGTTTCTCAGGTTGCCATACAACAGCCTCTTGTCTCAACAACTCAATCACAACCTCCGGTTAGTGCCTCCTTATCTGGAGCAACTCAGGCTCAAACAAGTACTATGACTCCTCATCTTGGTCAATCATCCAGTATTGGACAACAGCAAATGGTCCAACAACCAGGGCTGGTTCAACCTCAACAACTGCCGTTCCAGCAATCATATCAAGGACCTGAGCAACAAGTCTTTGTAAGTAATGGGCAACCATATTATAGTGGTTATGCCCATCAACCTTGTCAAAGTTGCCAGCATTATGCTGATATGCAAAGACCCACTGCTCAGGCGATTCCATCTTATCCTGGGTATGCTTCGCCTAACCTGAATCAACAGTTGCCCTTTGTAGCAACTCTAGAATTACCAGATCTAAACCGGCTAACGAATGATCCAATTGCTTATGCCCCTTGGTGGCCAGCGATTCCGCATAAACTTCCGTAAGATATTCCTAAATTTAATGGAAATCCAGGTGAAGATCCATCGAATCACGTGATGACATTTCATCTATGGTGTTCATCAAACACCCTAAACGATGATTCGATAAGGCTTCGCCTTTTTCAGAGGACGTTAACGGGTCCAGCGGCAAAATGGTATATTGAATTGCCTAGAGCTTCGTTCGACAACTTCAGTACCTTAGCCACGACTTTCTTAACCCATTTTCAATTACCGATAAGGTATGAAACGGGAACAGAACTCCTAACCAACTTCAAACAAACAACGGCCACTCACATATCTGATCATATACATGAGTGGCGACGTCGTCGTAGGATGGTAAAAACGTACGTTCCCGATCAGCTATTAGCTGAATGGTTTATCAAGTCGTTACTTCCCGCTATAACGAAAGATGTGGCAAAGGGAGGAGTCGTAATGGAAGAGCAAGTTATCGCTCGTGCGCAATATCTAGACTTAGTATATACTCAGTCTGGCATGCTCTACGACAAAATACCTGATGCCCCTAGACTAGAATTCTCAATTCCTCCTCCTCCTAAATCAAATAGTGACTCTCATGCCGGCGATGGTGTGATTGGCACAGCAAACGCAAAGTCGACAAAGGCTTCGTCTAAAAAGGCCTGTAAGATTTCTAGTCAAAATGCAAATGAGGAACTTCTTGCCTCAGAAGTAAATGCCATGTCGACCGACAAGGGAAAACAACTGAAGCAACCAGGGGGCAAGAAGAAAAAGAAAGGGAGAAAAAGGAAACCCCCTGTGGGGTGTCATATATGCGATGAGGATCATTGGACGAGAGATTGTCCACATATAGCTGAAGTTAAGAAACTCTTTAAGAGTTCAAAAACCCCAGCAGTATTGACTGATCCGTTTCCAAGCCCGGGAACCAAACTGGTTGCTAATCAAAATGCTTCCCGATCCCAAGTGCTTATGTTGTCTACCTCAAAGCAGCAGAATGATGCTTTGGCAAGGAATAAAGATTACGGGAATCCACAGGTGTCGAATAACAAGGCTAATGAACAACCTAGTAGTTCAACAACAACTTTGACCAAAGTTGTGCCACCCACCATTCCTAAACAAATGATAAAGTCGCCAAAGGGAGTAGGGTACAAGTCGACATTTAATCCTCGTGCAAAAATAGCACAGAATTATAATATAATAGAGGACCTGGCCCAATCGTCGTCCGCTATGTCGACGCTTGAGGTACCGCAAAATTGCCTCTCCCAAGAGCAAGCTTTATTATCAGCAATAGGTGAAATTGACCCAATGGACTCCAATCTTGTGGCCTTTAATCATAAAGGATATGACCCTCAGTTACCAGCTCAACTAGCTTTCCTTATTCAAGTGAAAGCCCTCAACAAAACTGTTCATCAAACAATTATTGATGAGGGGGCATCTACGTGCATTATGTCGATGAGTTGCTGGAAGAATTTAGGCTCACGACCCTTGTCGAGATCGTCAACGACGTTAAAAGCATTTGATGGATGATCATACACTCCATACGGGATTTTAAGTAACTTGCAAGTTGAACTAGGGGGCAAAACAGTAGGAATTGATGTTGAAGTAATTGATGGAAACCTCGATTACAACATCCTACTGGGAAGGCCCTGGATATATGCCATGGCCGCAGTTGTGTCGACCTACTTCAGGAAGATTGCATTTCCCTTTCAAGGAGGAATTACAGTCGTCGACCAACAAACTTTCCTCCCCGACAGTTCACAAGTTACGGGAAGCATTCCAATGATCCATGGAAGCAATCATTCGCTTCAAAATATTGGATTAGGTCTCCTAAAAGACCCTGCCTTAATGGGTACTTTTGCCCTACCGCCTGCAAGTAATCTGGCAGAAGTGGCCACAGTGGAAACCTACAATATGAAATCTTCTATATCTAATGGATTCGGAAGATTCCTAAACATTTTGTCAACATGGATCATCGCCCTAATAGAAATACTGTAAATACAGTGGACTCCGAGGATGGTTCTTATCTCGTGTCAACCTCATTAAAAAATGAAACAAGGAGTCATGAGGATAGTTCTTTTACTGTGTCAGCCTCATTAAAAAATGAAACAAATCCCCTTTCCGAGTCTCAAAGGTAAACCTTCATTCCAACCACCAAGTTGAATGCAATGAAGCTTGGGCGGCATGCCCCTCGATTTGCGTTATTATGCCGGGGGCATGCAAACTTATATCGAGCAGTTTTAGCACATAGTTCATGCTCGTTAAAAAATAAACGCAAGATTCGAGCAGTTTTAACGTGGAATTTATGCTCGTTAAAAAATAGAAAAGCGAGATCCGAGCAGTTTTAGCACATAGTTCATGCTAGTTAAACAATAAACATAAGTCTGAGCAGTGTTTTGGCGCATTCAAGCTCATTAAAAAAAAAATGAACCCATCTCGGTAAATAACCATTGTGTATGTAACTTTATCTGCCATAAAAGCCTTGGTCGTGTTTGCACCATCACCTCCACTTTTCATTTGGCCGATCGTTCACCTCCATATGATTGTTTACCCATTTTGAGGAACAGCTGCGAAGAGTGATTTCACCTAGCCATCCTTGTGACACTGCCGTGATTGGAAAATTCCAACCTGTACCTGGAATCAGCTGCTAACCCTGTTCATCACTCGTTCCTCAAAAGACGAGTCTTCTTTAAGCTCTTTTCAACTGACTCGTAAAACATGAAAAGATTGCCGAGTTTTGGCCTTCCAGCTCGTTAAAACGACCAGAAGTGCTATCCCTCCTCTAGATTTTAATCTTTTTGGACCTGAGGGATTATTGCACAAAAAGATCGAGCGCTTGTTTTTTTCGGCTCGTTAAAACTATCGAAAACTCATCCCTTCTGTATTGTTTTATACTTTTTCGGACTTAAGGGATTAGATGACGAAAAAGGAATTTTGGAGTTAACTTTATGTACCTTTTCAGACTCTCTAAAAATGAAAAGGGCCAAGTTTTCCTTGTCGTTAGACTCGTTAAAATCACTAAATAGCGACAAACTTGTCTTTAGACGAGAACGAGTTTCACTATCGCTAGGCTTGTTAAAACATAGCGATGGGCTTGCCCAAAGGGAAGGTTATAGAACAAGCATATGTTATCCTCCTCAAGCTTGACAAAAATAAAGAGGTACTGGTCAGCAATGACTGGGGAAAAATTGGGAGAAAATCAAGAAAACTTTGATGGTAGCAGGTCGCTCTTGAACATGACACTTTTCCTCCGTACCACATCGGGTTGGGTTGTTTCATTCACCGGTCACATCACCATGGTCTCGCCATACCATCCATACTTGGGGTAATGCTACCAATCCATCGCATCAGTGTCGCCATATGTTCAAGAGAAGTCGTTCAGAAAGAGTCAACCGGGTCCCATCCACTACCATACATTATCCTTCATCCATTCATGACCGCCACCCTGAATCATATGTTACAGATCGTTTTCACCTCCATTAAAATCATTAGCTCTGTTCCGTGTCACTGATGTGGGATTCATTAAGGCCCTCCTTTGACGAATCGCTTCTTGTCGACATCAGCTCATTATCCAAGAAGTTGATCTAGGAATAATCCCTTCAGTACTTTGAAGCTTGCATGCCTCAATGGCAATTTTCTCACTTCCGGCGACAGGTATACATCAATGACCTTCGACCAGAAGATTTTGCGTGGTGTTCGACGCCAAGTCCTTTATTCACACCACGTGAATTGTACTGCAGTACCTTGAGGGTCATTATCCTTATCGGTGATTCCTCTCGCGCTTGTTAACGGTTTTCATCATTGACCGGTAATCAAGCGATGTCTTTCCATGTTCGACTTCAGCGCAATTCTCACATGGATTGACTTGTACTTAGAGTGAAGATCGAACGAGTTTGAAGACCCCAGATCTAGTTTCATCCATCCGGGCTGCGATATATATTCAGGAAAGATAAATACATTTGACATGTACATCATTGCAGTAGATGATCATCCTACTCAAAGGATGATAATTTCACCAAAATTATCAGTCTACCATCAGACGATTGTCTGCGCTATGTACAAAAAATGAATTTATAAAGCTGAGCATGGGAATGCCCGCCTCAGCTAGATCATGAAAGCAGTATGAATCATAATGTATTGTATTGTATCTTATTCAGGTCTCCTTCCAGCAAATGGATGAACTTCGGACCCTCCTGGATAAAGCATTTCACCCGATAAACGGCCTCATACTTTAGGGGGCAACTGTTATAGACATTTTTGTGCCTTACAGCATCGAGCATGAAATGTCCATAATCTAAGGGATCCAAAGTCCCTAAACATGTTGTTCCTACCCCTAGAGGAACAAGGCCAACAAACCACAGCAATTCACAGAAGTTCTCCACCTGAAAACACTCAAAAACAAGCCAATTCTGGATCATGTCAACTGCTCCACTGAGCATCTGCGCTGAATGTCAACTGCTCCACTGTCTACCTGCGTTGAATGTCAACTGCAACAAAGGCTGCCTACGTTGAGCGTAACTGGACAAGTGGCAGGCTCATTTCTCAATGTGTCAATTCTCAGGAAGCTTCCAAAATGACACTTGCATCAAAGAATTCGACTGGTGATGAGTAAGAGGTTCCAAATCTCCAAGTGGAAGCAAGAACCTCCAAGTGGACTCAAGAACTGAGAGAGAGAGAAGACACTAGTCAGTTTCATACCAACCTCAAGCTGACTCATCCTCTCTCCAAAAGATCTATATATAGATCTCTCCTCCATGGGAAGAGGAGGCTAGAATTTTGTGATTGCAAAGAATTGCTGTTGGTTTGAGGTTGGATCATTGGGTGCTTAAAGCTTTGAAGGGAGCTGAAGAAGGAATTCCATTCTGCTGGGAAGGAGATGCTGGGTTGGAGCCCTATGGGTTGTATCTCTTCCTGAACCTTGTTATCAATCAATAAAGCTTCTTGGTTCTTTCCTATATGTTGGTGTATTTTGTATGATTTTCATTAGTATATTTGATTTACTTCTAATCCTGAATCATTTATGAATATGTATATTTGCCTTTGTGTTGTGTCCTTCTCTTGTTGCAAGTAGCTGTTCTCTTGTCACAGGTAGCTGTTCTCTTGTGATCTCGTGGGAATCAAGTAGTTGTTCTCTTGAGCAAGCGAGGAGGCGAGTAGCTGTGGACACCCAAAGAGAAGAGGATCTAGATCGAGGGACAACCGAAAGATAACGGTAAGTCTACCAATCTCCCCTCTTTCACATTTCATAAAGGAAGAAATCGAAGTAGATGTATCTGTTTGTTGCTAAGGTACTGTCACACCTTAGGTGGATAGGATCTTCCTGCATAGGCATTTTTCCCCACAACACTCCCTGCCGATCCTTGGTCGGTGGTTTATCCATTTTGCTTGCCCCCAAAGGCATCGCATGGAGGTGGTTCCACTTATTTCCTGCTTGCCTCATTAGGTTCAAATGATTGCTATAGCTAGCTTCCTGTCACCTGTCACTAAACAGTACGGAACATAGAAACTACTTCTCGCCTTCCCTCTTGTCACTGAATGGTATGGAACCTCGTTCCTAATAATCCGGGGGAAAACCAAGGAGATCCACCATCATGTATAATTGTGCTTTTTATGGTTATTTTTACTCATGCAACCTGTTTTCCCACAAGGAAATTGACTGTAGATATAGACAATGGAGGAGAGACACATTGCATACAAGGTATAGATCTTCCATGAGTATTAAGAGATTTAATCCTATCGCTTCATATATTGACCATGTGGATTGTTATTCATGTCACAACTTTGGCCATATGCAAAGAGATTGTGTGTTGCCTAGTTTTTAAGGAAAAACCAACAAGAAAAACATAGTCAAAGAGAATCCAATAGAAAAATAGAGAAGAATGAAAATAAGTAGCCTAAGACAATGTGGAAAAAGGAGAAACATCCCGTGGAGTAGTAAGATCAACCCCCTCTACAGTCCATGGTCATCTAATGCATATTTATAAAGGACCACAGAAGTTCATGAGAGGTGCATATCCTCAGGGGGAGGATATGGCAACATAGATATCTATGAGTTGTAGCAACAACATATAGATGAGTTCATGAGCCTCATGCAAATTCATGTATGCGGGATTAGCTTTCCCATTAGAGTTATATTGAGCTTAGGGGGAGCTATGCATGGTGTGCGATTTGCATGAGTATTTGACATTTTCTTCTTTTCTTCCACTCAATTATTTATAGTAGTTACTTATATGTTTCCATGAGTAAAATAGTACACTTTTTAGCCATATATGTGTTCTTGCTTCTCACTAACAATTAGTTGAAAAACACATGTTCCAATCATGCATAGAAGAAGATAATTGTTTCAACCATGTACAAAGGATGGTGATATCTTCAGACATATGTTTCTATGTGTTATGTTTGATATTATGGATGAAATGGCCTATGTACATGAATTTTATTTGGATAATTGCTTTCAACAACTTTCATTGATTATTTTTTCAACTACCCTAGCATGAGATTGAAGACATTATGGCATGAGAATAACTTGACACATGAACCAACCATGTGTGGGATATTGTTTACTCATCATTACAACCATGTCCGTTTTACTATACCATCATCTAATGTTGGTTGAGAGTCCAATCATTAGTGGTTTGAGTCTTCATGGTTATAGGCATATGATTGGAGGAGTCTCATGAAGTCTTCTTGCAACCATATGTATGGGCTAATGATGTTGCTACAACCATATCATGTTATGGTTTTTTTTGTCTCATTGGTCCATAGGAGATGTTATAGCAGCCATGTATTTCATGGCTCATTGGTCCATAAGAGATGTTATAGCAGCCATGTATTTCATTGATAAAATCATGTAAAATACCCATAAAGTCATGTACTTGTATTGTCCTTATCATTGGGTCTTCTAGTGGTTTGGAACGAAAGTCATGAGGTCATATGATAGTCAAGTAAGGTCTTCAGTTGGTGCTACAGTCATGTATTTTCAAGTGTATATGTCAATTATTCATGGTCATATGGAGCACTAGTCCACATTGTGCTTCTGTATTATGGCATGGAAGTAATGATTGCAGTGGAAGTGGTACACTACAACTTGGAGATGGCATGTGTTCAAGGGGGACATCTTATTTTCTCTTATTTACTTCAGACACCCATTATTGAAATTATGGTTCTCTTGGACGTGTTCATGAAATGACTCATGCTATGCTTTGATTTTTGGGGTTTTAAAACTCATTATATGAGCATAGAGGTTAATGATAGCCATAAATGTTGTTTATTGGAGATATGCATTCATATATGGTTGGTGTAGAAGTGTTTGTCTAGTATATTGTGTTATTTCCATGAGTTTTCTACTATGGAGAGTATGGGTTGGTACTTCTTATGTATTTATTGCATATTGTGACTGATGCTACTCATAGATGCCACATGTTGTTGTACA
Organism: Pinus tabuliformis; assembly: GCA_031772625.1. Lineage (NCBI taxonomy): Eukaryota > Viridiplantae > Streptophyta > Pinopsida > Pinales > Pinaceae > Pinus > Pinus tabuliformis. The sequence goes on from CM062820.1 coordinate 582,458,713, forward strand.
TTATGATGTTGTCTCATTTGCATATTGTTTTTTATGCTAGAGATTGATTGGTTTGAGATGCTACTATGACAAGACTATTTTTTGTTTGGCTTGATATGCTACTATTGAGAGAGGCATGGATACTTGTTGATGTACATTCCTATTCACCCATGTAATGATTAGATGCTACAATGCTTAGGCTTGTTTTACAAAGTTCTTGGTTTGACATGCTAATATGACAAGACTATTAGGTCCCTATAATACTAGTGATTCCCCCATTACTATTTTCATTGTATCCCTTATTGTTATTATTGTGCCCCTATTGTCCCCATATTGTTAGTATTGTGCCCCATAGAAACCCACTATTGTTATTTTTGTTCCCTTATGTTATCACTGTTAGGCCGGCTTGATTATATTCTGACCCCTTAGACTCCTATATATAGAAGGGAGGCTTAGTCATTTGTATCATCTGAGAATTGTTCATTTGTGTAATGTAAAGGAGGTTTCCCCCTTGGAGAGGCTAAATTCTAAGGTGTTGATCTATCTTTTCTATCTTTTTGTGAACTGGTTTCCTAACATTTGGTATCAGATGTTTGGATTATAGGATTTTGCTGCTCCAAACAAGTCATCATGGCATTTTCGCTATAACTCTTTTTCTGGGATGTTTCAAAAGCTAAAAAGAAAAACCATTTGAGACAAAATCATTCTAAACTTTGGATCCAAATTTCATAGCTTGCATCACTATATTTTTGTAGAGATGATATGAGGAAGATATGGTTTTTGCAAACTCCTGAATTACATTCCAAACAAGTGACCTGGGGAAACTTGTCATAACATTTGTTCTGAGAATCAGATTGAAATTTCATAAGAAGTTTCAGAAAGAGGATGGCGTGTAGTTGTCTGTATATCAGGTTTAGATACTGAGGTCAAAACAGTGACAAGTGGCACTTCGTACAAGTTTTCTCTACTGAACTAGTCTATAATCAAGTCACCTGTGGGAAATTTGGCATAACTCTTCCTTGGAGAATCCAATCTTGATCAGAATTATGGGGTTAGAAAGAGGGCCAAAAGGGCTACTGCAAGACGTGATTTTAGATATTTTAGATCCACAGTTATAAAGATACAATAGATTCAATATTGAGCTCTTACAAAGTGAAAAAAAAGTGTAGTTCTTTTTTTAAATTTTGCATAAGATTGGTTTGAAAAATTAGTTTGAGGAATGCAAAGGGAATAGTGAAGAATTATTAGCATTAACTGATTCCCTGAAGAAAGAAAATGGAAACACCTAGTAAGAAACCTGAAAGCTTTAGCATGACTCGTGAAGAAGAGGAAGAAATGCAACATGATATATCAAAATTACAAGACCAGGTACAACAAATTTCACTCTCACAAAAGGTATCTGAAGCCAATATGAATGGCATGGAAGCTAATATGAATGGCATTCAAGTTAAGATGGATGGCATGGATGCTAAGATGGATGGCATGGATGCTAAGATGGAAGAATTAAAGATAAATTTGAATAAGTTGCTACAAGAAATGGTTACTAATGGTGAAAGGGTAGTAAAGGAAACTCATGATGAGAACAAAAGAAATGTTAATCATGATTTCATAGACTCTAATGTTGGATTGAAGACCCACCACATTCCAAAAATCAATATCAAAAAGTTTGATGGCAAGGATCCCAGAACATGGATACTATAGATGGAGCAATTTTTCGATCTCCATAATGTGCAAAACACACAAAAGGTACATATTGCAACTTTATATTTGGAACCAAATCAGTTTGTATGGTATTGATGGCTTTTCTCTCATAACCAAATTGTCACTTGGGCAATTTTTATGGAAGATATAATAGCACATTATGAGGATACAAAAAGAAACACCTTTTTTAGCCAATTGATAAATCTCAAACAAAAGGGTTCAATAATGGAGCACATTGAGGATTTTCAAAATTTGAAAGTAAGGGTAAAAAATATTCCAAAGGAGCATAGGATTGATTTGTTCATAGGGACTTTAAAGGATAATATCCAACATGAGGTTTGCCTTTGGGAACCCGATTCATTGGATAAGGCATTCAGGTTAGCAAGAAAAATGGAAAGAAAAATTATGGCAACCAGGAAGCCTACCACTGACAACTATAAAGATGAAAGTTTTGTTGCCCCTAGCCTTCCACAACCTATAAGGTTGACACCACAAAACTTGGAAGAAAAAAGAGAAAAAGGCTTTGTTATAGTTGTGATAGAAAATACACTAAAGGTCATAAGTGTGTTGAGAAGAAATTATTCTACATATATTGTGAAAAGGAGGAAGTAAAAGAACAAGAAATGTCAAAACAAGAGGATATACTCCAGGAACAAACCCTAGATAAGGAAGAAATAAATCCGACCATATCTTGTAATGCATTGGCTGGAATTACCACTCCTCAAACTATCAAAATAGAAGGACATATCAAGAAGAAAAAGGTAATAGTGTTGATTGATTCGAGAAGTACCCATAATTTTATTCATTGTAAGATAGCCAGAAATTGAATTTCTTCCTATATCTAGCACCAAAGTGTCAAGTGATGGTTGCAAGTGGAGGAACCATAAATTTCTCTGGAAGGTGCCATAATATCAAGCTATCCATGGGAGAATATGTATTTAATAACCCAGTGATTTCCATTCCAATGGGTGGTGTTGATGTTGTACTAGGAATCCAATGGCTACAATCCTTGGGTACAATAGCTTTTAATTTTCAAGAACTTTTCACAAAATGTTGTGTGGAAGGAAAGGAAGTTGAATTAAGGGGTATTGAAGGGAAACCAGGAAAGATAATCAATTCTAACGCATGACAAAGCTTCTAAAGAAGGAACAATGAGTTCTAATGATATGACAAAGCTTCTAAAGAAGGAACAATGAGGCATAATTGCACAATTATGTTTGCTAGAGGTTCGCACATTGAAATCATTTATTTCTCTAGACCTCCAAAAATTCTTGGACAATCATTCCAAGGTATTTGAGACTTCCAAATGCCTCCCACCTATTCATGATCATGATCATGCTATTCATTTAATTCCAGGAAGTGTTCCTCCAAACATCAGGCTGTATAGATATCCCTATGCCCAAAATAGTGAAATTGAACGTATGGTTGCTAAAATGCTAGAGGCTGGTATAATTCAACCTAGTCAAAGTTCTTTCTTTGCTCCAGTAGTATTGGTGCACAAGAAGGATGTATCATGGCGCATGTGTCCAGATTATAGGGAGCTCAACAAGCTCACTATTAAAGATAAATTTCCCATTCCTGTCATTGATGAATTATTGAATGAATTGCATGGATCAATTTACTTCACCAAATTTGATCTTCTTTCAAGATATCAACAAATCAAAATGAAGACTGAAGACATTCTGAAAACAACATTTAGAACTCATGAGGGTCATTATGAATTTTTGGTCATGCCTTTTGGCCTCACCAATGCACCTTCTACATTTCAAGGTTTGATGAATTCCATTTTCAAACTCTTCCTTAGAAAATTTGTGTTAGTACTTTTTCATTATATACTAATCTACAACTAGTCTTGGAATTATCGTATTGAACATGTTGACAGGGTGCTCAAACTATTGAAGGAGAAACAATTATATGCAAAAAACTCCAAATGTTTCTTTGGAGTACAAGAGGTGGAATATCTAGGTGATATTGTATCTCATGAAGGTGTTAAGGTAGACCCTAGCAAAATTAAAGCCATTAAGGAATGGAAAATCCCCACATCCATAAAGAATCTACGAGGATTTCTCGGGTTGACAGGGTATTATCGCAAGTTTGTTAAGAATTATGGGAGAATAGCAACAGCTCTAACAACGAGCAACACTATTGAAGAAATATGCATTTTCATGGACTCCAGAAGCAACAAATGCCTTCGAACATCCTAAAGAGGCAATGTGCTAAGCACCGGTCTTAGCTACACCGGACTTCACAAAAACCTTTATTGTGGAATGTGATGCTTCAGGAAATGGAATTGGTGTTGTTTTAATGCAAGATGAAATACCCATTTCTTTCAAAGTCGTCCAATCAAAGGAAAGTATTCACACAAAGTTATTTATGAGAAGGAAATGTTAGCAATATTACATACACTTAATAAATGGCGACCCTGCCTAATGGGAAGACACTTCAAGGTAAAAACGGATCATGATAGTCTTAAATACTTTTTAGAACATAAATTATCCTCTGAAGAGCAACGAAAATGGGTCACAAAGATGTTGGATTATGACTTTGAAATCATTTACAAAAAAGGGAAGCAAAAAGTTGTGGAAAATGCACTCTCAAGAAAGTATGAGGATGTGGAAGCATTGTTGTGCGCAATTTCTATTATCCAACCAGATTGGATAAATGGAGCAAGAGATGAATGGAAGAATGACGAAGAAGTGTGGGCACTCATTCAAAAGATACAACAAGATCCCAGTACATCTGATACATTTAGCTAGAAAAATGATTCGTTATGGTACAAAGATCGCTTATACCTATGTAAGAATTCCCAACTCAAACAAAAGATTCTTACGGAATTGCACACTTCTCCCTTAGGAGGGCACTCAGGATTTTTAAAAACTTACAAGGTTAAGAAGAAATTTTTTTGGGATGGACTTAAATCAGATATTCAAAAGTTTGTGGCGGAATGTTTGGTTTTCCAACAAAATAAAGTTGAAACAATTAAGACCCCAGGTCTATTACAACCTTTATCCATTCCAAGCCAACATTGGGAGGAGGTTTCAATGGATTTTATCACAGGTTTACCCAAGTCTGAAAGAAAGAGTGTCATCATGGTGGTAGTTGATAGAATTACCAAGTATGCACACTTTTGTGCATTATTGCATCCATTTAAAGCCATTACAGTTTCTACTGCATTTATGGAAACAATTCAAGAGCTACACAGAAACCAAAAGATTATTGTAAGCGACAGAGATCCCATTTTCACCTGAAATTTTTGGACATAATTATTTTCTTGTCTCGATACTCAGTTAGCTCATAGCTCATCTTATCATCCTCAATCTGATGGGCAAACTGAGATAGTAAACACATGTTTAGAAGGATATCTTCGTTGCTTTGTATCTGAGAAACTGACACAATGGGTCAAATGGTTGCCTCTAGTTGAATGGTGGTATAACACTTCCTTCCATACTGCAGCAAAAATGACCTCATTTATGGCACTTTATGCATATCATCCACCATCTATCACATCATATTTAAGAGAAAATTCTAAGGTTCAAGTAGCGGAACATCACATCAAGCATCAAAAACAAGTTCTCCAACTCTTAAAGGATAACCTCACATTGGCGCATAATAGAATGAAACAACAGGCAGATCAACATCGCAATGTTAATAGAATGAAACAATAGGCAGATCAACATCGCAACAAAAGAAGTTTCGATGTAGGTGACTTGGTATTCCTATGGCTACAACCATATAAACAAATGTCCCTCAAGTAAGCCAAGAAGGATAATAAATTATCACCAAAGTATTATGGTCTGTACAAGGTGTTCCAAAAGATTGGTACTATGGCATACAAATTGGAGCTTCTTGCAGCTTCCCGAGTGCACCTAGTTTTGCATGTTTCATGTTTAAAGAAGGTTATAGGTGACAAGTTCCCAGTTCAAACAATATTGCCAGAACTTGACGAGGAAGGAAAAATCATATTAGAACTGGAAGAAGTCATAGAAACAAGAACTCAATAGCTACGAAATCGATCAATTTCGAAGTATCTCATCAAGTGGAAGAACTTATTCGCTAAAGATTCCACATAGGAGGATGAGAATTTTATATAGAAGCATCTAGAACTACTCAAGCATTGAAGAAAACGCTTTTCAGAAGGAGGGGCATGTTAGGTCCCTATAATACTAGTGATTCTCCCATCACTATTTCCATTGTATCCCTCCTTATTATTATTGTGCCCCTATTGTCCCCATATTGTTATTAGTGTGCCCCATAGAAACCCACTATTGTTATTGTTGTGCCCTTATGTTATTACGGTTAGGTCGGCTTGATTATATTGTGACCCCTTAGGCTCCTCAATATATAAGGGAGGTTTAGTCATTTGTATAATCTAAGAATTGTTCATTTATATAATGTAAAGGAGGTTGCCCCCTCGAAGAGGCTGAACTCTAAGGCGTTGATCTATCTTTTCCATCTTTTTGTGAGCTAGTTTCCTAACAGAGACTATTTGTTGTTTGGCTTAATATGCTACTCATGAGAAAGGCATGGATACTTGTTGATGTGCATTCCTATTCAACCATGTAATGATTAGATGCTATAGTGCTTGGGCTTGTTTTACAATGTTCTTACTGCTTTATTAGATGGAGTTGAACCTTTGCCATTGATGGAAAATGCGGAGTGAAGGAAGATAACATTTCTCTAGAGATTGTGTGTGGTTTCAATCAATTCCAAAGGGGGAGATTGTTGGAATTATCGTTTTGAAAATTGTAGTTAGATTGTGTTGTCATTGTATTGTTTTTTGTTTGCAACTAATTTGTTTTTGGCACTGATGTCAACATTGTAGCATGAGTTGCAGATGGCTGGTTATGCATGGGTTATGATGATCTAGATGATGATAGCTCTTATGATTCATTGATTTCAACCTTGTGATGCATTATGTCTGTCTAAATGATGGATTTGATGTGGTATCTCTAATGGTTTGTATGCAAATCTAATGGTTTGGAGTGATAAATAGTGTAAGAGGGCTGCAGAGAGGAACTATGATTCAGACATCTTGGTGAGCTTAGTTTATGAGTGGGCATGGAAATGGAGTGAGAAAATTGAATTCCTATAGTAGGATACTCAAGAAGGATATTAGTTTGTAGATCATCTTTGTGGTAGAGATAAACAAGAGGCATAATGTGTTTCTTTAGAGTTTGATTGCAGAGCATGGATTGAGGAGTGTATCATTTGTATTATCTGACATTTTTTTTGTAGGGTTCCTGGTGCATATGGCATACTTCCATATTGTTGAGTGTGAGTTGTGTCTATGTTGCTATATGATTATTTTATTGGAGATTTGATGTATGTATTGTAGCCACTATTTTCTAGATTAGACATGATATTATTTGTGGTGTTTTGATTATGATTTGCAAAGACTTCCATGTTGTTAGGGTTTGATAGCAAAGTTGAGTCTTGTTGGGAAAATTTCATAGTGATCGGGTTGAAAATCAATGAAATTTATGTCTGCATAGACTTTTGGAGACTTGTTCTCTGGGAAGTGGGTGTTGTTAAATTGGAGTAGTGATTTTGTACTAGTGGGAGTTAGTAACAGTGTTGCAGAAGTGGTCACTTCTACCTAGTAGGATCTAAAATAGTTGTTGGTCACCAAATAACTGCATTTTTCAGATCAAGTGCCCTAGCCAATGGTAACAGGCTAACTATTGTTTGAGGTAGTCTCCTAGCTAGTGGTAGCCAACCATCTATGTAAAAGACAATACTTGATTGACATAATAGGAAATTCAAAGAAATACAATAGCAACAAGGGTGGTTTTCTCCCAAAAAGGGTTTCCACCAGATATCATGTGTCTTATGTATATGATTGTTGTGTTGTGCATTGTTTCCCTTATTATTGTCTTGGTTTAGGTGCTCACATGTTGATATGCTTATGTTTTGATATACTCATGTGATGTTGGTCAGTTAATGCATGAATCAGTTGAAGTTTAATTTGGTAAAAATGTATCATAAGACACACTGCTGATTTACCCCCCTCTCAATGGTCCTTAAGGTTTCTAACAGATCAAAGATCAAATGACATATGACATGGAATATGGTTGGCTCAGGGAGCGAAGATCAAATGGCATAATATATTGGCTACACTGGTGGTTTTCAAGGGTTTTTGGCTATCAACTGAAGACAAATCTATGAGAAAAATTCTCCTATGGTCACCCACTTTTGGTGGGTAAAAAAATCCTTGTATTTGATGGTGTGGTCGAATATAAGGACCATCCATCAAGAGCATTGGACTTTATCCAAATTCTTCCTAATGTATAATTTTTGTTCTTTATGAATATACCTATTTTATATTCAAAAGTAATTTATGAATGTTTTTAAATTTAAGTACTATTAAGCTAAGATTCTTTTGTACACACACACACTAAATAAATGCATGGCTCTCCAATAATATTCACACTTTATTACATATGTACATTTTGAAACTAATATGACATAAAATGGTTTGTAACATGAATATGTTTAGAAACCCAAACTAATATATGAGTATGTTGTTCTCCATATATTCATATATTAGTGCATGAGTAAGCATTCAACATACATGGAAAATTGTATGCATGAGGTGTTTAACAAATATAAAGTAAAAGCAAGCATTCTCCAAGATGTTGGAACTAATATATGAATACATGGGGAACCATATTTCATATATTAGTTAAAGATAATACCATACAATGTTCAATGAATATGAAACAAAAGTAAACATTCCCATACATATTTTTATATTTCTAAAACTAATATTTGAATACATGAGGAAGCACATATTTCCCCTATATTTAGAATCGACATTGCATGTTTACAATAATTAATATCAATCACCATTCAAGCACTTGAATTGAGATATGTGCATGTGATTTTTGACAAATATGAAATAAAATTAAGCATTCAACATATATAGAAACTTATGTGCATGCACAATGTTTAAACATATTGCCCCTATGTTTAGAATCAACATTGCATGATTACAATAATTAATATAAATGACCATTCAAGAACTTCCCTTAAGATACATGCATGTAGTGTTTAACAAATATGAAAAATTAAGCATTCAAAATATGTGGAAACTTGTGTGCATGCAACGTTTAAATAATATGAAATGAAAGCAAGAATTTCCCCATGTAAAAAATATCAAATGAAAGCAAGCTTTTCCCCATGTATTTTTATATTAGTGAAACTAATATAAAAATATGTGTTCTATAATGTTCAATGAATATAAAATGAAAATAAGGATTTACCCATATATTCATATATTAGTGAAAGTAAGATGAATATGTGGAGAAATAATTTCGTTCATTTCATATTTATTGAATACCATGTCCACACAAGTTTGGTGCTTACTTTTATTTCATATCCATTAGACACCACATGCATATATATTAAGGAAAGTGCTTGAACAATGATTAATATTAGTTATTCTAAACTTGCAATATCAACTACAATGCCACAAAAAATTTGCGTGGTTTGAATGCTTATAATGTTTCATTTCATATTCACATGTACATATATTAAGACAAGTTCTTGAATAGTAGCTAATATTATTTTAATCATGCTATGTTTATTCTGATGCCAATGAAGTTTTCCCCACATTTTGAATTATTCCTTTCTTTCATCTTTATTCATTGAACATCACTTGTATTTGTATATTAGTGAAACTAATATAAGAACAAATGACTCCCACATTTTCATATGTTAGTGAAACTACTATATTCACTAACATATGAATACATTGGAACCATATATTCTTATATTAGTTCCACTAATATATAAGTACATGGAGTAATGATTACTTTCATTTCATATTTGTTGAACACTACATACACACAAGTTTATACATACATTGAAACTTGGAAACAAACTTGGAAAGGTACTATTCCAGTCAAAAAAATAATTGGTTCACTACCTAGTGCTTATTGTTTTCCTTCAATTAAGTAGGTTACCTCATGATGAAAATCATCTTTACTTTCTTTAGCTTTGTCCATTAAGTACCATATTATTCCCATCCAACAAATAACATGCAATGATAAAATGTTGGTATTTCTATGAAATACCACTTTATTCTCATCCAACAAATAAGATTTGAAAGTAATGAGCCAATTATTATCTCACTAAATGATGCTTATCATTTACACTTGAGGGTGTCACTACACATAATGTTGGCATAATAATGGAACATTCTCCAAAGGAAAGACTTTCAACTACAATATCCCATCATCCTTCCACTTCTCTTTCTCCATCCTTATCTTGATTGCAGATTCTTGGAATATTCCTAGATCCAAAGAATAAGAGTGAGGTCAAAAAGTTGAATTTCTCCTGTCCATTAGATTCTAGAATATTCCTAAAGTCCATGATTGATTCACGCTAATCACCTTTGCTCACATTTATTAGATTCCAAAATATTCCTAGAATTTGCATAATGAACTTAACTCAATTGTAGATTCCAAGAATATTTAAAAATCTCACAAACAAGAGCAACATCAATTATTTGACCTTCCTCCTATCCATTAGATTTTGGAATCTTCATGGAATATGTGATAGAGATAAGGATGGATGGTGTTAAACTTAAATCAATTATAGATTCTAGAAATGTTATGGAATTTGATGGACAAGAGAAAAGTCAATTGTTCGACCTTGCTACTATTTTCCAGATTTTGGGATATTCCTAGAATCTATAATCGAGATAAGGAGGGTTGTAGGTGTTGAGATTAACTTGGAGATTGTAATAATTTTTTCAAATTAATGCTATTATAGAAGTACAAGGATGTTGAACTTAACTTTTGTATATGCCGAGAATGTTGTGGGGAAAAATGCCTATACAGGACGATCCTATCCACCTAAGGTGTGACAGTACCTTAGCAACAAACGAATACAGCTACTTCGGTTTCTTCCTTTATGAAATATGAAAGAGAGGAGATTGGTAGACTTACCGTTATCTTCCGGTTGTCCCTCGATCTAGATCCTCTCCCCTTTGCGTATCCACAGCTACTCGCCTCCTCGCTTGCTCAAGAGAACAGCTACTTGATTCCCACGAGATCACAAGAGAACAACTACCTGTGACAAGAGAACAGCTACTTGCGACAAGAGAAGGATACAATACAAAGGCAAATATACATATTCATAAATGATTCAGGATTAGAAGTAAATCAAATACACTAATGCAAATCATACAATAAACACCAGCATATAGGAAAGAACCAAGAAGCTTTATTGATTGATAAACAAGGTTCAGGAAGAGATACAACCCATAGGGTTCCAACCCAGCATCTCCTTCCCAGCAGAATGGAATTCCTTCTTCAGCCCTTTTCAAAGCATAAACACCCAATGATCTAACCACAATCCAACAGCAATTCTTTGCAATCACAATATTCCAGCCTCCCTTGACCTCATGGAGAGAGATCTATATATAGGAGTTTTGGAGAGAGAATGAGTCAGCTTGAGGCTGGTATGAAACTGACTTGTGTCCTCTCCCACTTCAGTTCTTGAGTCCACTTGGAGGTTCTTGCTTCCACTTGGAGATTTGGAACCTCTTACTCATCACTAGGCGAATTCCCTGACCCAAGTGTCATTTTGGAAGCTTCCTCGGCATTGACACTTTGAGAAATGAGTCTGCCACTTGTCCAGTTACGCTCAGCGCAGGTAGCCTTCTTTGCAGTTAACATTCAACGCAGGTAGACAGTGGAGCAGTTGACATTCAGCACAGATGCTCAGTGGAGCAGTTGACATGATCCAGAATTGGCCTGTTTTTGAGTGTTTTCAGGTGGAGAACTTCTGTGAACTGCTGTGGTTTGCTGGCCTTGTTCCTCTAGGGGTAGGAACAACATGTTTTAGGGACTTTGGATCCCTTAATTATTGACATTTCATGCTCAGTGATGCAAGGCACAAAAATGTCTATAACAGTTTCCCCCTAAAGTATGAGGCCGTTTATCGGGTGAAATGCTTTATCCAGGGGAGTCCGAAGTTCATCCATTTGCTGGGAGGAGACCTGTAATAAGATACAATACAATACATTATGGTTCATTCTTCTTTCATGATCTAGCTGAGGCGGGCATTCCCATGCTCAGCTTTATAAATACATTTTGGTACATAGAACAGACGATCGTCTGATGGTAGACTGATAATTCTGGCGAAACTATCATCCTTTGAGTAGGATGATCATCTGCTGTAGTGATGTACATGTCAAATGTCTTTATTCTCCTGAATATATATCGCAGCCCGGATGGATGAAACTAGATCCGGGGTCTTCAAACTCATTCGATCTTCACTCTAAGTACAAGTCGATCCATGTGAGAATTGCGCTGAAGTCAAACATGGAAAGACATCGCTTGATTACCGGTCAATGATGTAAACCGTTAACAAGCGCGAGAGGAATCACCGATAATGATAATGACCCTCAAGGTACTGCAGTACAATTCACGTGGTGTGAATAAAGGACTTGGCGTCAAACACCACGCAAAATCTTCTGGTCGAAGGTCTTTGATGTATACCTGTCGCCGGAAGTGAGAAACTTGCCATTGAGGCATGCAAGCTTCAAAGTACTGAAGGGGGTTGTTCCTAGATCAACTTCTTGGATAATGAGTTGATGTCGACAAGAAGCGATCTGTCAAAGGAGGGCCTTAATGAATCCCACATCAGTGACACGGAACGGAGCTAATGATTTTAGTGGAGGTGAAAACAATCTGTGACATATGATTCAGGGTGGCGGTCATGAATGGATGAAGGATAATGTATGGCAGTGGATGGGACCTGGTTGACTCTTTCTCAACGACTTCTCTTGAACATATGGCGACACTGATGCGATGGATTGGTAGCATTACCCCAAGTATGGATGGTGTGGCAAATACCATGGTGATGTGACCGGTGAATGAAACAACCCAACCCGATGTGGTACGGAGGAAAAGTGTCATGTTCAAGAGCGACCTGCTACCATCAAAGACTTCTTGATTTTCCCAATTTTTCCCCAGTCATTGCTGACCAGTACCTCTTTATTTTTGTCAAGCTTGAGGAGGATAACATATGCTTGTTCTATAACCTACCCTTCGGGCAAGCCCATCGCTATGTTTTAACGAGCCTAGCGATAGGGAAACTCGTTCTCGTCTAAAGACAAGTTTGTCGCTATTTAGTGATTTTAACGAGTCTAACGACAAGGAAAACTCGGCCCTTTTCATTTTTAGAGAGTCTGAAAAGGTACATAAAGTTAACTCCAAAATTCCTTTTTCGTCATCTAATCCCTTAAGTCCAAAAAAGTATAAAACAATACAGAAGGGATGAGTTTTCGATAGTTTTAACGAGCCGAACAAAATAAGCGCTCGATCTTTTTGTGCAATAATCCCTCAGGTCCAAAAAGATTAAAATCTAGAGGAGGGATAGCTCTTCCGGTCGTTTAACGAGCTGGATAGCCAAAACTCGGCAATCTTTTCATATTTTACGAGTCAGTTGAAAGGAGCTTAAAGAAGACTCGTCTTTCGAGGAACGAGTGATGAACAGAGTTAGCAGCTAATTCCAGGTACAGGTTGGAATTTTCCAATCACGGCAGTGTCACAAGGATGGCTAGGTGAAATCACTCTTCGCAGCTGTTCCTCAAAATGGGTAAACAATCATATGGAGGTAAACGATCGGCCAAATGAAAAGTGGAGGTGACGGTACACAAACACGACCAAGGCTTTTATGGTTGATCAGGTTACATTCTTAATGGTTATTTACCAGGATGGGTTCATTTTTTAACGAGCTTGAATGCGCCAAAACACTGCTCAATCTTATGTTTATTTTTTAACGAGCATGAACTATGTGCTAAAACTGCTCGGATCTCGCTTTTCTATTTTTTAACGAGCATAAATTCCGCGGTAAAACTGCTCGATTAATCCAGTCATATGATAAGAGTGTCTCATGTGAGATTGCTATTTTTTATGGAGCTTCATCTCACTACGCTTTGCTCCGCATCCTTTCGTTATGCAAGCTCGGAAACGACTAATCCTACGAGTTTAAAGGGTTAAACCTACAGGTTTAAAGGGAAGGACCTAAAAATTTAAAAAATAAATAGCCGCCCCTTGCTTGCACTCCAAAAGGTTTGCATGCCCCCAGGTATAAAGTATGATTTCAAGATTACCCCTCAATTTGCAGGTAAAACATTTGTTCTACCAGGAAAGGCCTACCTCTTTCAGGTTACCCAAAGATTGTTTCATTTGCACAGCAAATAAGACACTTCTTCAGCGATATCTACCGAAATAGATAAAGGTGAGCGACAGGTCCCGTCCTCTCACATAACTTTGACAAAAGAATCTTATTCTAGAACAACCCTCTTTCCTAGACGGATGGGGTACGGACTAGTCATATTCTCCCGCGGAAACCTACCTTATACCCAAAGTTCTCTGCCGAAGCAGACTAGGACGCATGCCCCCTGGGTTCCAGTCGTATCCTCCCGGATTACTCGCACTCATCAGGAAGACGGACCGTGGGTTGAGACACTTCTTGCGTGAATAGACCATTTAGGGATGGTATATGACTATTTGCGATGCGTGATCCGGGAAACGAAAGTTGGTCCACGAGCTTGACCATTCTTCCTTCATGCGGAAAACACATTACTCTAAAGAGTGAGGAGACTATAGCTCCCATGCAATATATATAGTCTCATCCAAGGAGTAGGTTATAATCCAAGGGTCCTTGAACGACCATCACGTTCATTTGAACGGTCTTCCCTTTCAATGTTATCGGCACATTGGGGAGGATCCCTAAAGGGCGACTGGTTCCCTTATCAAAGCCTGATAGATTTCTCATTTCAGGCAAAAGCGCAGGCGAACCAAGCGCTTTCCAAGCAATAGAGGAAAGGATACTCACAGATGCCCCTTCATCAATAATTGTACCAGCCATTACCATTCTGTATATTTGGACAATAATTCTGAATGGTATGCTAGCTGGCAAGTGGGGTCTGCCTAGTTGGTTCCAGTCAAAGGACACAACCAGGTTGCTTGGTGGTGGGACCGAGTAAACAGCCAGATAGCGCTCTGATGAACTTCCTTCCTGCGATAAAGGAATGGAGGCATTGCCCCCTTGATCATCAGAGTCAGTGCTGATGAAGAGAATTTGGACGGTGTCGTCTTTATTCTCCTCTGTGATGGTGTCATCCGAAGATAGAGCCTCTGAAGGCAAAACTGGGTCAACTGCCATTTCAACCTTTTGACTTTCGTCAGGCATGGATCCAGACGGTTCATCTTCAATGACAGGTGCTTCGGCTGACCACCTGGGCGGGACAACCGGATTCTCAACTAGCGAGGGACTTGGCAAGAGTTTTTGATATCCAGGAGGAAGATTCGCTCGTAATATCGGGCGATCTTCCAGAACTCTTTTCGCCTCGTCTAAGAAGGGACAACGGTGGATGGCGTGATCGCCTTCACACAGTCTGCAGGGAAATCTAGCTTTCCCGCTCTATCCTGGAGCTTCACTCCCACTAGTTGACGGTGAACAATCGACATGGCTATCAGAGGTCGATGCTACCGAATTGTGCAAACGGGGGGACCAGTCTCTTAGTATCCGGGGGATACATGGACAATCTCTATGGAAGTGGTCTCCCCTGCATATGACGCATGGCGATTTAGGCCTTACGAGTGTTGTGTGTGGATTTTTGTTAGATGACGTTTGTTTGCCCCCAGTCGCCTTAGGCTCCTTCTGCTTCTTTTCTTTCTTCTTCTTCTCCTTCTTCTCCTTAGGAACACGGTTCTTTGACCGACCAGTTCCGTCAAGCAAAGAGGAAGGAGGAGAGGAAGATGAAGTGGAAGGCTGGTGGGCAACTCTTGTCTGATCTAACTGTTGACTCGACTGTTCAGGAACGGTGGTATTCTGAACGACATTGGTTGAAAAGAGCCATACTGGTAGGCCAATTGTCAGTCTTGGAAGCGACAATGTGGCCATGTGGAGCGCACCAACATCTCCCCAAGAGGAGAAAGGACTAGGATTTCCATCAATGGGAACTCCTTGTTTGGTGTGCTCCATCTTTTCAACCTAAAGATCAACGCGGGAATAAGGGTGATTGTTCCATTTAAAATAAATTGTTAACGACGCTTTAGACACAACTTGCTTTTTCAGTTTTAAAGAGTCGAGAAAAAGCTAAAGATGACTCTAGTCTCCTTCGATGTTTTAACGAGCCCGAAGTGACAAATGCTTGGATGGACTTTTTCTGTTATAGAGTCTGAAAAAGACCAAAAGAAACTGCTCTGGAGATCTAGGCAAAGGGTGTGCCAAACCTTTCGCAAAACCACAGAATACGTTTTACAGTATGGGTGGTCGATCTTCGTGAATGCTGTGTTCACTGCATTGTGATCAGTAGGGTGGCCGACACGGCTTCATAAGGATAAAGGATATATGCCTATAGGGGTCTCCCAATATATACGCGACAGTACGTAGGAGCACAAGTCCGTATTAGTGCAATCGTACCTCAGGAGGAATCACCCACCTTCTTAGAGATCGACAGTCACTACGTTTAACGACGCCAGAACACGTCTCTACCTAGACCTCTATGTTGTGCGTTATGTTGCAAAGCGTTGTTAGGTTCATTCAATATATTTTAAGTTGATCTTTTTAAAGTTTGTCTTTCAGGATCACCACGAGATGTATTGGTACAAATTCCTAAATGCAGTCTAAGATGATAAGCAAGCTTTATAATCTTTCAACTTTGAAAATCCTAGCTACTAAGGGAAAAGAGAGCGACTATCTTTTTCTCAAAGCAATCAGCACACTCTAATGCACTCTTCCTAAATCACACATGCAAACTTTCAAAATGCAAATGCACAATGCAGGTGTTTGTTTTCACTTTCTTAGTATAAATGCCTACAAAGAAAGCTTTTTGTACAACTTCGAATTTGCTTTTAAATGACTGAAAATAAACAAGTTTACTTTTTCCCAAATCAGCAAGGGTAGAAGAGATTACAATCACTTTGCGATTTTTCGAAAGAAATACTTGTTTCGACACTTAAAAGTGACAAATTCAAACCAATAAGAAAAAGCAAATGATAATCAAACTGCAATCAGCCAATGAACTCTCTCCTAAGATCACAATCAATCAATCAATCAGATCTGAATCAAGGCTACAGGATGACTATTTCGCTCATGCAAAGGAAAACTGTAAATGATGCCACAAACACATAAAAACACTTACAGTCTTTTTGTACAAAAATGAGGCGGAATTCAAGCAAAGAAAATGGGTATCAGAGGTGGTACCTATGCTGGTTAAAGGCTGCAAAAACAGAGATCAAACAGGGCAAAAGCACAAGGCCACACTGGTTCAGCACAGATGTAACACTGTCAGTTTGACATTCAGCGCAGGTAGCCTTCACGGGACCTACGTTGAAATGCAGACTGCCTTCACAGTGTCTGCGCTGAAAGGAGAAACTCTCGTTTCTCTTGGTTTCTGGGTCACAAAATGCTCAAAAATCAACTGTTTCAGGCCAAATCAGAAACACAAGCAAGGTATAAATAGAGGGATACTTTGAAAGGGTACTAAAGACTATCACAAAGGATCATCAAGTCATTTGTGAGTCCATTGTTGAGATCATAGACAAAAACCCAGTGAAGGATCAAAGCAGCAACATTCTACTTTGCGAAGTAGTTCGATTGTTGTCGTTGAGTCTATGAAGTAAACAATGATGCAAACTCAAACAAAATGACTAACACAAAGTTCTTCCCCAGTGGAGTCGCCAATTTGTTGTGGGGAAAAATGCCTATACAGGACGATCCTATCCACCTAAGGTGTGACAGTACCTTAGCAACAAACGAATACAGCTACTTCGGTTTCTTCCTTTATGAAATATGAAAGAGAGGAGATTGGTAGACTTACCGTTATCTTCCGGTTGTCCCTCGATCTAGATCCTCTCCCCTTTGTGTATCCACAGCTACTCGCCTCCTCGCTTGCTCAAGAGAATAGTTACTTGATTCCCACGAGATCACAAGAGAACAGCTACCTGTGACAAGAGAACAGCTACTTGCGACAAGAGAAGGATACAATACAAAGGCAAATATACATATTCATAACTGATTCAGGATTAGAAGTAAATCAAATACACTAATGCAAATCATACAATAAACACCAACATATAGGAAAGAACCAAGAAGCTTTATTGATTGATAAACAAGGTTCAGGAAGAGATACAACCCATAGGGTTCCAACCCAGCATCTCCTTCCCAGCAGAATGGAATTCCTTCTTCAGCCCCTTTCAAAGCATAAACACCTAATGATCTAACCACAATCCAACAGCAATTCTTTGCAATCACAATATTCCAGCCTCCCTTGACCTCATGGAGAGAGATCTATATATAGGAGTTTTGGAGAGAGAATGAGTCAGCTTGAGGCTGGTATGAAATTGACTTGTGTCCTCTCCCACTTCAGTTCTTGAGTCCACTTGGAGGTTCTTGCTTCCACTTGGAGATTTGGAACCTCTTACTCATCACTAGGCGAATTCCCTGACCCAAGTGTCATTTTGGAAGCTTCCTGGGCATTGACACTTTGAGAAATGAGTCTGCCACTTGTCCAGTTACGCTCAGCGCAGGTAGCCTTCTTTGCAGTTGACATTCAACGCAGGTAGACAGTGGAGCAGTTGACATTCAGCGCAGATGCTCAGTAGAGCAGTTGACATGATCCAGAATTGGCCTGTTTTTGAGTGTTTTCAGGTGGAGAACTTCTGTGAACTGTTGTGGTTTGTTGGCCTTGTTCCTCTAGGGGTAGGAGCAACATGTTTTAGGGACTTTGGATCCCTTAATTATTGACATTTCATGCTCAGTGATGCAAGGCACAAAAATGTCTATAACAGAGAAGATTCTAGAATTTGACAGATAAGAGAAAAATCAATTGTTTGACCTCATTCCCATTCCTATCTGTCATATTTTGGAATATTCCAAGAATCTACATTCGAGATAATGATGG
This sequence comes from Pinus tabuliformis, assembly GCA_031772625.1. NCBI lineage: Eukaryota > Viridiplantae > Streptophyta > Pinopsida > Pinales > Pinaceae > Pinus > Pinus tabuliformis. Next base: position 582,477,323 of record CM062820.1, read on the forward strand.
ATGACTGTGATGTAGATAAAAATGTTTAGACATCCTTATCTTAGTTGTAGATCCTTAGAATGTTCCAAAATATGACACAAAGGAGCAAATTCAAACAATTTACTTTTCTCTTGTGAGTGAGATTTAAGAATATTCTCAACATCTACCATTTAATTAAGTTTAACATCCCCCAAGAGAATTAATTTGAAAGAATTCTTGGAAATATTAGAAAACAAGGAGGAGGGTGATGAGTGTTTGGATCTTGGATTCTTGATATTTTTGTTAGATGGTGAAGGAAAATCAAATACTTAATTCTTGATATTGTTATTAGAAGGTGAAGAAGAATCCAATTCTTGGTGATGCAAGTGCATTGGTGTTTAGCAATGAAACACACTGATTGAAGAATATTTCAGACGTTATGTTAGCCTCCTGCTGCAGCAGGTTAATCATCTTTCAAGATCGACATTTTTACATGCCAAGTATGTCGTACTATGCATGCTCCAATGCTCCATATTTGCTACAGATGGCCAAAGAAGTGTCCATGAGAGTGTGCTAGTCCAAGTGCCACTGTTGTGTTCCAATTTTGATAAGCAAATCATTTTTTGGTTTGAGGCAGTTTTTTAGTTGGAGGACTTCAAGCAAGGCATGTCTAACTTCCCCTTCTTTCTCTTTCCCCAAATCACTCACTAAATTCCCCTAAAAGAGGTCAAGATCTGCTTGACACCTCTTAATTTCATCATTCTCCATATCATTTGCCTTGGTGAAGATCTGCTTCACTCAAGGAATGTTCACACTTCTTCTATCAATCATTTTCCCCCATTGATAGCCTAAGACATCATACTTAGCACTTTTTCCTCATCATTGTCATATTAACTACTAACTTTACTATGTAGCTCCCTATCTATTTCCCCTTCCCCTACTAAAACTAAGTATATAACTCCCCTATATACTTATCCCTTCCCCCTGTTGAAAAATAACCATATATATCCTCGGGAATTGCTAAGTTTATCTGAAACTTAGCAAGAGCCATCAATACCCCCTCTAACCATCTCCCAAATGCATAAGGACTCATTCCTTTGCATAGTTTCGCTTCACATGTATAAATCATTTTTTTGGCCTTGTTTTACCTTCTTAAGGCATAAACCCCTTTTTTGGCCATTAAACCCCTCTCAAAACACATAGAAATCCTCCCAAGTGCCTTTAGAATCCTTCCAAGGCATGAATCCTCCCTTTTTGGGCCATTGGACCCCTTCCGATGGCTTATAAACCATTCAAAAGTATAAAGAAGACCCCTCTGAATGCATTAACCTTACCTTTTTCCCAAAATGCATGCTCCAATGTGAAAAAGAGTCTTTTGGACCCCCTCCGATGCAATATCGCAGTCGGGAGGGAGGTCTTGTGTTGAAACAACAACATTTTTGCATGTCCGATCAGCAATGGCCGATGCGATATCACTTATCGGCATATCGCAAATATTCGCGGTTGTAAGGCATGGGTTATAATGGGCCACCGATCGCTGATATGCCGACTGGATCACAGCCGTCCATCGCCCCCACTCATCCACGGTCTGCATCATTTCGGCGATCGCCCATTTCGGCGATCGCGCATATGTAAATCTCATGTCCCCGCCGATGCCGAAGCGCCGACTTAATCTCCGCCGTCCATTTGGGCCCTCAGATCAACGGCCCGTTTTTGATCGCATCACCCCATATATTGCTCCGACTGGCCGGAGCCGAAATAATAATAAGGCACGACATATAAAAGTTTCGGGTCCGAAAAGAGCCCTTTGTACAGCGAAATGGGAGTGCTCCGATATTCCAGAGCTGAAATAAAATAAAGAGGGCCTGTAAAAGCATTTTGGGTCCGATGGTTTCGGGGGTCTTATGTTTGTTCCGCCGATAAGAGTTTCGCCGACGGGCCGGACCCGATATCAATAAAAAGTGGGCTTATAGAGGATTTCGGGTCCGCGCATTTCAGAGGTTTTATGTGGCCACCCCCCGGTCTACCCCGATGCCGATATTGCGATTTAGCGCCAGCCGTTGGATCGGCCCGCGCCGGATCCAACGGCCAGGATTTAATCCGGTGAACAGTTTGCCTCCAGCGCCAATTTTTCAATAAAATTCATGTTTTAAAGGTATTTCCGCCTATTTTGTGAAAAGGGCCGTTTTCAAAGGTTTTACATGCGACGCCCGCGCCCGCCCAGTGATTTATCAGTTTAAAGACCATTTTGGATCGACCAAGCGCCGATAGCATCCCAAAGGCCACGGAAAGCACTTGCAGCAGTTATTTTGCATTAAAGAGCAGAATGGGGCGGTTTTGACAGTTAAAGAGTATCGGAGGAAAGATAAGGCCCGATTCAATGTCAGAGAAGATCAGAGGAAGCGGTAAAGTGTATCAGTGGAGATCTTCCAAAGCAGATGAAAGCAGAAAAGCCCTAGCAAATGTAGCAAAGCATCATTGAGCCATAGAGGCTCACCAACTCACATTTTTTTCCATTTAAGGCAGCAGGACCACTTAAAGGCGCGGATAAAGGGAGTTTAAGGTAGAGTTATTATAGAACAGTGTATCAAGCTACATTTTGGAGCAACGTTGTTGAGCCCCATGCGCTGTTATGGAAATGAGGACAACGCATGGCTCGAGGGACCATAATTTATTCATTCTTATGGCTGTTGTCCCTGCGCAGCTGGTAGATAGGCATTCTTTCATTTATTTGCAATAAATGTTAGGTTAGAAGCATTGAGTTCTCCAGATCTGCTATCAGATCTACTATTGTAGATATTTTGTAGATATTTTCTCTATTTATACCACCCTCTGTATAGTGTAAAGGGGGGTTGGTTGATTCACTCCAAGAGAGACTCGCATTGTATATCTGATATTTTCTATAATCAAAGACTGCTTACAAGCTTGGAGAATGGACTGTTTGCTATGTCTAAATGGTTGAAGAATGAATGTGGAATTCTTGTGCTGTTACATGACTCAATAAGTGCTTCTTACCTCTGTTGTCCATTCATATATGCTTATATTGCCTATGTATCACCATCTAAGTTACAGAACGAAAGATTAGCTTAGAATTTGCTTGGTTGCACTCTATGCTCAGTTTCTGTGACTTTTTTATGTTTTCCTCTTGATTTAGGCATAAGTATGAATTCCTTTTGGCTCATATTTCCCCTAATTCACCCATGTATGACAGTTATCTAGGAATTCTTAACTGCTCCTAGATAGAGCTCATTCACCTTCCCTCTGTTAAGCTGAATGAGAGATTCTTAGTTGCCTCTCATTCCTTAGCCTTCATTCCATCTATATTTAGCTTGAATGTTGTTTTATGTGGAGCTATCTTGCTCCATATTCCTCTTGTGACCAAGAAAACGCACCAGCAGTCTCACTCCATGACTCCATGCCCAATGGTTTGAACTTATCACACTATGCATGCCTCTCTGCTTGAAAGCATCATCCTTCCCACCAAACTCAATCAAAACCCCTGTGTATAATATCTAGCCTAAAATCATCCCTTAAACAAAGCTAAATCATAAAGAGAGAGCCCTCTCTGACTGCTGGTAGGCTAGGACTTGCAGTCAAAAGCTTGGTTTGTGGTTACCTCGGCCATGTCCCTTTAGGAGTCAAAAGGGACAACCTGAGTGATAACATAATGGCGACTCCGCTGGGGACCTGAATCATTTGTTTATTACTGTAAACCCCCAATTTTGACCAGTTTGCCTTGTTTTCTGGAGAAAGTGTTCCTTTTCTTCAGAGCTTTTCATGTTTAGCTCTGATCTGTGACAGTGGACAAAAATCAGGCACTTCAGGGTTAATTCATCCACCTGGCGACTCCACATCATCCTCATAATAAAGACTCCACTGGAGAAATGAACCCAAAAGAGATATATAAGCAGATCAGGCTTTTGACCTGGATTACCATCCAAGAGGTCATGTTTTTTCTCCATAAAGTTTTGCTGTGTATATTGTATTTTAAAGACGATTCTATATCAGATTTTTATGTTTTTCCTTTGGAAAATCTTGTTGAAAAGTGTCCTTGCACATTAGAGCAGCAGTCTTCAAATGCTGTTGAAGATCATCATACAGCCAAGGAGGAACCAAAAATAGAGCCCAATGTTAGAGTTCCTGTATATACTCCTGTGTCTCGTAAACTTCCTGATAGATATAAGCCTCTCATTTTTCCTCCTGTGCTGAATCCTTTGCCTGCAAATCATCCTGAGTATCTCCCTAGATTTGATGGAGAAAATGGTATTACTACCCAGAAACATATCCAGGCTTTTGAAGATTATCTTAATATATTTGAAGTAGAAGATGAAGATGTCAGTCCTAGACTATTTGCCCTTTCTTTGCAAGGCAAAGTTAGGACTTGGTTTAAAGCATTGCTTGAGGCCAGCATCTCTAATCTTCAACAGTGTGCTAAGCTCTTCCTTAATAGATGGATGATCAAAGTTAGTTTCCTCTCGCTCATTCAAGATTATGATGAGTTAAAAAGGCTTCCAAATGAGTCAGTTCAGCAATTTATGATCGATTCAATCAAGTCTATCTCTCTATGCCATTGAATATTAGGCCTCCCCCTGATCTGGCTCTATTGCAATATCCAAGAGCTTTTGATCCAGAAATGGAATTTCGTTTGAGAGAAAGATGCCCGTCCACTTTGAAACAGATGCAGGACATAGCTGTGGACGTGGAGGCAAATCTAAAGAGGAGGGAGGAACAGCACAAAGCAGAGCAAGAAGAGAGACTTCATAGTGTGTTATAAAGGACAGAGGAAATGATGCAGCTGATCACAATGAAAGTCGAATGTTTAGAGCACCACAACACATCTGTTGTGCAAGAGGAAAGTAGTGACATTCACGAACAAACCTGCCACAGAACAGATGATGTATTCATACAACCATACGTGAAGGAGAAGTCTCCGGATATGCTATATGAATATAATAGCTTCCCCTCTTTCAGCTGCTTGCCAAAATATGACGAGTATGATGATTTTTATGAGCCTAACGACCAAATCAGCCTTGCAGAGGAATCAGTTCCTATTTTGGCAGGAAGCGTAGTTCAGGCTCAGCGGCTTGAATGTAATGATCAGCTTGCCCAGTTCAGCTATGAAGAAAAGGAGGAAAATGTAGAGTGTTTTGATTTCAGCGAAGGAACTTTACCATTTTGTTTTGAGTCTTTTCAATTTATCAGGGATAATTATCATGCTGTGTATGATCAAGTGTCACCTTGTGTTGCTATTGACCGCCTGGAGGTTAATCAAAATATTGTTCCAAAGGTATTGCCTCTAGTTTTGCAGCCCCAAAGAGCCATCGAATATCAGATTGAGGAAGACTTAGAAGCAACAGCATATGATCAAATGATCCAAGTGGATCCCCTGCCTCTTTGTTTTCAGCCATCTGAGTTATTCGAAGAAGAAGAAGAGGACCAACATGCGCAGATCAGTCAAGTACTATTTGAGCCAGATTGTAATAAATTGCAAGCACCTCTGCAAGTTTTGAATGACCTATCTGCTGGCAGGTAGAATGATGAAAGAGATCAGCGCTTTTCTCCATTATCAGGCTGCAAGGCTCAGTATCGAGTTGTTGATGATCTCCCAACTCCAAGGCATGGTAGCGATCCTAAACCTTTGTACAGTTCTTTATTTCAGCCTAGAAATTGTATATATATGTTGCAGGACAGCTTTGTACAGTGTTTAAACAAAGCAAAGGAGGTCAGTAGCTTCCTGATCTTCTCAAAGATTAACAAAGCCACATTAGATTGCAAGATCTCAGTTTTTCTCACCGGCAAGCATAAGCAGCAAAGCTCACTGATGTCTATTTTGCTTAAATGGTTGCATTGGTTATTTCACTTCACCTAACAGCAAAGTAAGCGTTGGTTAGGGTAGGTAGGTAGGTAGGATCAATAAGGCAGCCAGCCAAGAGAATTTTGCAGAATACAGCAACAATTGAATACAAGGCAGTCTGACCTGCTGTTCTTGGCTTTTCACAAGGAAAAGCCATCCCCAAGTGGAGCCACTGTTAGCCTCCTGCTGCAACAGGTTAATCATCTTTCATGATCGACATTTTTACATGCCAAATATGTCGTACTATGCATGCTCCAATGCTCCATATTTGCTACAGATGGCCAAAGAAGTGTCCATGAGAGTGTGCTAGTCCAAGTGCCACTGCTGTGTTCCAATTTTGATAAGCAAATCATTTTTTGGTTTGAGGCAGTTTTTCAGTTGGAGGACTTCAAGCGAGGCATGTCTAACTTCCCCTTCTTTCTCTTTCCCCAAATCACTCACTAACTTCCCCTAAAAGAGGTCAAGATCTACTTGATACCTCTTAGTTTCATCATTCTCCATATCATTTGCCTTGGTGAAGATCTGCTTCACTCAAGGAATATTCACACTTCTTCTATCAATCATTTTCCCCCATTGATAGCCTAAGACATCATACTTAGCGCTTTTTCTCATCATTGTCATATTAACTACTAACTTTACTATGTAGCTCCCTATCTATTTCCCCTTCCCCTACTAAAACTATGTATATAACTCCCCTATATACTTATCCCTTCCCCCTGGTTGAAAAATAACCATATATATCCTCGGGAATTGCTAAGTTTATCTAAAATTTAGCAAGAACCCTCAATAACCCCTCTAACCATCTCCCAAATGCATAAGGACTCATTCCTTTGCATAGTTTCCCTTCACATGTATAAAAATCATCCTTTTGGTCTTGTTTTACCTTCTTAAGGCATAAACCCCTTTTTTGGCCATTAAACCCCTCTCAAAACACATAGAAATCCTCCCAAGTGCCTTTGGAATCCTTCCAAGGCATGAATCCTCCCTTTTTGGGCCATTGGACCCCTTCCGATGGCTTATAAACCATTCAAAAGTATAAAGAAGACCCCTCCGAATGCATTAACTTTACCTTCTTCCCAAAATGCATGCTCCAATGTGAAAAATAGTCTTTTGGACCCCCTTCGATGCAATATCGCAGTCGGGAAGGAGATCTTGTGTTGAAAGAACAACATTTTTTCATGTCTGATTAGCAATGGCCGATGCGATATCGCTTATCGGCATATCGCAAATATTCGCGGTTATAAGGCATGGGTTATAATGGGCCACCGATCGCCGATATGCCGACTGGATCACAGCCGTCCATCGCCCACTCATCCACGGTCTGCATCATTTCGGTGATCACGCATATGTAAATCTCATGTCCCCGCCGATGCCGAAGCACCGACTTAATCTCCGCCGTCCTTTTGGGCCCTCAGATCAACGGCCCGTTTTTTATTGCATCGCCCCATATATTGCTCCGACTGGCGAGAGCCGAAATAATAATAAGGCACGACATATAAAAGTTTCGGGTCCGAAAGGAGCCCTTTGTACAGCGAAATGGGAGTGCTCCGATATTCCGGAGCCGAAATAAAATAAAGAGGGCTTGTAAAAGCATTTTGGGTCCGATGGTTTCGGGGGTCTTATGTTTGTTCCACCGATAAGAGTTTCGCCGATGGGCCGGACCCGATATCAATAAAAAGTGGGCTTATAGAGGATTTCGAGTCCGCGCATTTCGGAGGTTTTATGTGGCCGCCCCCCGGTCTGCCTTGATGCCGATATTGCGATTTAGCGCCAGCCGTTGGATCGGCCCGCACCGGATCCAACGACCAGGATTTAATCTGGTGAACAGTTTGCCTTCAGTGCCAATTTTTCAATAAAATTCATGTTTTAAAGGTATTTCCACCTATTTTGTGAAAAGCGCTGTTTTCAAAGATTTTACATGCGACACCCGCGCCCGCCCAGTGATTTATCAGTTTAAAGACCATTTTGGATCGGCCAAGCACCGATAGCATCCCAAAGGCCACGGAAAGCACTTGCAGCAGTTATTTTGCATTAAAGAACAGAATGGGGTGGTTTTGACACTTAAAGAGTATCAGAGGAAAGATAAGGCCCGATTCAATGTCAGAGAAGATCAGAGGAAGTGGTAAAGTGTATCGGTGGAGATCTTCCAAAGCAGATGAAAGCAGAAAAGCCCCAGCAAATGTAGCAAAGCATCATTGAGCCATAAAGGCTCACCAACTCACAGTTTTTTCCATTTAAGGCAGCATGACCACTTAAAGGCGCAGATAAAGGGAGTTTAAGGAAAAGTTATTACGAAATAGTGTATCAAGCCACATTTTGGAGCAACGTTGTTGAGCCCCATGCATTGTTATGGCAATGAGGACAGCGCATGGCTCGAGGGACCATAATTTATTCATTCTTATGGCTGTTGTCCCTGCGCAGCTGGTAGATAGGGATTCTTTCATTTATTTGCAATAAATGTTAGGTTAGAAGCATTGATTTCTCCAGATCTGCTATCAGATCTGCTGTTGTAGATATTTTCTCTATTTATACCACCCTCTGTATAGTGTAAAGGGGAGTTGGTTGATTCACTCCAAGAGAGACTCGCATTGTATATCTGATATTTTCTATAATCAAAGACCTCTTACAAGCTTGGAGAATGGACTGTTTGCTGTGTCTAAATGGTTGAAGAGTGAATGTGGAATTCTTGTGCTGTTACATGACTCAATAAGTGCTTCTTACCTCTGTTTTCCATTCATATATGCTTATATTGCCTATGTATCACCATCTAAGTCACAGAACGAAAGATTAGCTTAGAATTTGCTTGGTTGCACTCTATGCTCAGTTTCTATGACTTCTTTATGTTTTCCTCTTGATTTAGGCATAAGTATGAATTCCTTTTGGCTCATATTTCCCCTAATTCACACATGTATGACAGTTATCTAGGAATTCTTAACTGCTCCTAGATAGAGCTCATTCACCTTCCCTCTGTTAAGCTGAATGAGAGATTCTTAGGTGCCTCTCATTCCTTAGCCTTCATTCCATCTATATTTAGGTTGAATGTTGTTTTATGTGGAGCTATCTTGCTCCATATTCCTCTTCTGACCAGGAAAACGCACCCGCAGTCTCACTCCATGACTCCATGCCCAATGGTTTGAACTTATCACACTATGCATGCCTCTCTGCTTGAAAGCATCATCCTTCCCACCAAACTCAATCAAAACCCCTATGTATAATATCTAGCCTAAAATCATCCCTTAAACAAAGCTAAATCATAAAGAGAGAGCCCTCTCTGACTGCTGGTAGGCTAGGACCTGCAGTCAAAAGCTTGGTTTGTAGTTACCTCGGCCGTATCCCTTTAGGAGGTATCCCTTTAGGAGTCAAAAGGGACAACTTGAGTGATAAGAGGTTACATGAGGAGCATGTTCCATACATGGTTGATCTTCCCCACATCCTCACCTCCTCACGGCCATGTTCCACACATCGTCAATTTTCCCCACCTCCTCCTCATCATGATCACCACCTGATGATGATGTGTTATAGGGGCTCATTAATTTTATTTCAATTATGATATGCCTACACATGATCAAATGTAGGGGTCCATTAAGTTTCTTTCAATTATGATCCATCCATACCAATTCAACTCTCTATGTGGTCATAGTAATGCAATTTCTAATGCAAGAAAATTTTCAAAATGTGTTGTGAGTAGAAAGGCTAGGTGAGTGAACAGGCCCACCCCAAGAAGTCTTAACGCCATGCACAAAATTAACGAAACATCAAATTCTTATCCAAATACCCAATTTTAAAATCATCCCAGTTTTAAAAGAATGAACAAAAGGGACATATCCACTGGTATTTATTACACCGTGAACCATCTTATATATATTTTTATAAACCTTTTTATCGTTGTGAAAAGGGGAAATTTTGAAAAGGGAAGGATTTGATCCTTCAGAAATCACAAATCACAGATCTGGATATATGACAAATGTAAACAGTTTATTTTACACAGTTTATTTTACATTCTCTTCCCTTCTGACTCCAAAGAAGCATCTCCAAGCAACCATCATATACCTCCTAGTGGCAGGCAGAGTTACGGGTCATCTGCAGAGTCTAGTCTAAGGTTGTGCAGGAATACCATCAGCAATAAGAATTATGGTGGGACCTTAGAAATTTTTCTCGAGAACATCAACATACCTAACTCTACAAGTGGAATTAGAGTTAAGACCCATCATGACAGAGGCAACGTCAACATGCACAACTATGCATGGAATTAGAGTCAAAATGAGTAAAAGTAGAGACATAATTATCGGTTACATTTACCTATCAAATGTGAGAGCCTCGCCCCACCACAACCATCTTTCCATTATGTTTACATAGAGAGAGGTAGACAAGAAAATATTTTTATGAAGTATTAGAACATTGTGATATGCACCACAACTTAACATTAGGAAACAACCTAGACCCTTGTTAATTTAGTGGAACATATGTTCATGTATATTTACATACCTTGGTTGATATAGTGGCACATAAGTTCAAGTATAATTATCATTATGATATAGTGGCACATAAGTTCAAGTATAATTATCATTATCTATGGATATATGGAGGATACGGAAAAGCTAGATAGATACCCATGGGGAAAAATTCATTTGACTCACTAGAAAAAAATATTAGAGCATTTGTAGAATAATAGCTATACATAGAAATTAAACTAAATGAAGATTGTCACATGTACTAGCAACAAACACATGCACACTAGTAGAACATGAAAATTGATTTTTAAATTGAAATGAATTCACACATATTTCATTAAATTTGTATTTCATTAAATTTGGAATTGAATAATGAATCTAGAATTTCAAAATAACAAAAAAAAACTCAATTCTCATAAGCAACAAACACATGCACACTAGTAGAACATGAAAATTGATTTTTAAATTGAAATGAATTCACACATATTTCATTAAATTTGGAATTGAATGATGAATCTAGAATTTCAAAATAACAAAAAAAACTCAATTCTCAATTCTCATTGAATAATGAATCTAGAATTTCAAAATAACTAAAAAAAACTCAATTCTCATGATGTCCTTGTAATAAATTTTCCCAATTTGAATTTCATGCTATGAAGTTTAAAAACTAAAACTAAAGAACTAAAAAAAACTCAATTCTCATGATGTCCTTGTAATAAATTTTCCCAATTTGAATCTCATGCTATGAATTTTAAAAACTAAAACTGAAGAATGTGGGTAGTGCATAAGATTTTATGGAGCCAAAAATGTGAACAATCCTTACCTTTTAATGTGATAAGGTGGAACGTGGTAAGGATACTCCCCAAATGCTCTTCCTATGGTGGTGGTAGCTGAGGAGATATTTTGCATTGCTAGGGAATGCAGTATAAACTACTTCTTGACGTCCAAGAATCGTGAATTATTTATGATTACAGTCAATTGGAACATTGTTATTGCAGTGCATGCTTTCCATATGTGTCAGCACTGTGATCAACTTCATGTTACCTTGTTTTGGGTATATTAATTAGACATTTTAGGTTTGCAAAGTGGAGTGCCATATTATTTCTATTAATTAAATACCATATTATTCTTATCTAATAGATAAGATGAAAGTGAAAAAATAATTGGGTCAGTGTTTAATTCTTATTGTTTTCCAACTGTCTGTAGGTTGTTTCACAATGCAACATGTCTTTACTTTCTTTGGGCTTGTCCATTAAATACCATGTTATTCCCATCCACTAGATAACCTAGAATGATAATGAGTTGGTATTTTCACTGAATACCACTTTATTCCCATCCAAAAGATAAGACGGAAAGGAAATGAGAAAATCATAAGTTAACTAAATGGTGATTATTTTTTACCCTTGAGGGTAAACAACAATATTTTAGCAACAATCTTCCATCGTCCTAATACAATCTCATTGCATGATTCATAACAATAATTATAAGATTGAGTGTGGACATGTTAGTTAAGTAGGAGGTATGAGATTGTATGTTGTTTCACATCTCTTCATCCATCCTTATCTCAATTTCATATTCTTGGAATATTCTGCAATATTCCACAAAATGATAGATAGGAGCGAGGTCAAACAACTAATTTTTTTTTTACTCATGAGATTCTAGAATATTATCAGATTCTGCAATTGAGTTAAGTGTGCTAAACTTACCTCAATTGCAGATTCCAAGGGTCTTCTAAAATCTGAGGGACATTGGTAAGCTCGATTGCTTCACATTGTTCCAATCCATTAGATTCCCTGATATTCCAAAAATTTATAATTGAGACAAGGATGGTCATAGGAGTTGAAGTTAAATCAATTATGTATTCTAAGAATATTTTGAAATCCAACAAACAAGAGAAAAATCAATAGGGAAAAATCAATTGTTTGACCTCACTCCTATTTGTCAGATTTTGAAATATTTGTTTGACCTCACTCCTATTTGTGAGATTTTGAAATATTTGAGGAATTGACAATAGAGATAAAGATGGCCAACCATCATATCCATCTTATTGGTTCACTTGCATCTTATTATGCCAACATTCTATGGATCCATAACTAAACAATAAGCACCATTTAGTGAGCTCATGATAGGCTCATTTTCTTTCGATCTTATTTATTGGATGGGAATAAAGTGATATTCAATGGACAAACCAACTCATTATCATTCCATGTTATCCATTGGATGGGAATAATACTGTATTTAATGGGCATGACCAAAGAATGTAAAGATGTGTTATTTGTGAGCTGACCTACTTGATAGTAGGAAAATAATAAGCACTAATAAGTGAGTTAATTATTTGTTCACTTCTATAGAATGTTGGCACAACAAAGGAGCATTTTCCAAGGGATAGGATTTCAGCAGCAATCTTCCGCCATCCTTATATGACCACATAGAAGGATGCATAACAATAATTATAAGATTAAATAGGAGGTATGACAGTGGATGTTGTTCCACTTTCTTCCTCCATCATTATTTCGATTGCATATTCATGAAATATTTCAAAGTATGACACATAGGAGTGAGGTCAAACAATTAACTTTGCTCTTGTGGGTGACATCTGAAAAATATTCCTAAAATTTGGAGTTAAGTTCATCACGGTTTCTTCTATTTGTAAGATTTGAAAATATTCATGGAAGCTGGAGTTGAGTTAAGTTCATCACATAGTGTTGAACTTAGCTCGCAAATTTTGTGAATATTCTCAAATATGTTCCATAATAGAAAATTGAATTGTTTAACCTTGCTCCTATATGTTAAAATGTCTAATATTCTAGGAATATGCAATTGAGATAAAAATGGAGGAAGATGTTGAACTTAACTCAATTGTACATTCCAAGAATATATATTTTGAAATATCATGAACATAGGCAAAGTCAATAGTTTGACCTTGCTTCTGTTTTTCATATTTTGGGATATTCAAGGAATCTACAATCAAGATAAGGATGACATTAGGTGCTAAAGTTAACTAGATTGTAGATTCTAGGAATATTCTAAAATTTTGGCTAGAGCAAGGTCAATTCTTTGACCTTCGAAGCAAAGTCAATTCTTTGACCTTGCTCCTATCCATTAGATTTTGGAATATTCTAGGAATCTAAAATTGAAATAAGGAATATCACAAGAATCTACAATTGAGAAAAGGATGGCTACTATCCTTATCTAAATTGTAGATTCCTAGAATATTATAAAATCTACGAGATATGAGCAAGGTCAAACAATTGACTTTTCTCTTGTTAGTAAGATTCCAGAATATTCTTGGCATATGCAATGAGTTATATTCAACATCCTCCTATATTCAACAACCTCTTACTTTTGTGGGATCATTAATTTGAAAGAATGCTCAGCAACATAAGAAAACAAGGTGGATGGTGATGAAGGTTGGGATCACAAATTCTTGATAATGTTTTTAGATGGCAAAGAATAATCCAATTCCTGATTCTTGATATTGCTGTGAGATGGCATTCTTAATGATGCAAGTGCATTGATGTTTAATGACAGAAACACACCCATTGAAAAATATTTCTGAACTAACGTCTGGACTATCTTGCACACGGTCAATCTTCCCCACCTCTTCATCATCATGATCATCACATGATGATGATTTGGCCCCAGTGTTTATGATCTAATGTAGGGGCTCATTAAGTTTCTTTCAATTATGATCCGTCTATACTGATTCAACTCTCTATTTGATTGTAACAAAATTGTTACAAGTTTCAGGGAATCTATGATACAACAAAAATTTCAAAATGTGTGGCCAGTAGAAAAGGTAGACCAGTGAACCAAAAATCCAACTTCTTCTCCAAATACCCTATTTTAGAAGCATGAACGCAAGGGACATATCTACTGGTTTAGATTACAGCGTTATCATAGAGGGATCATACGTATATTGATTGTTTTTTAGATTTTTTTAGACTTTTTTGTAAAAAAGGTAGACCAGTGAACCTGCCCACCCAAGAGGTCTAATGTCATGCACAAAATTAACCAAAAATCCAACTTCTCCAAATACCCTATTTTAGAAGCATGAACGCAAGGGACATATCTACTGGTTTAGATTACAGCGTTATCATAGAGGGATCATACATATATTGATTGTTTTTTAGAGTTTTTTAGACATTTTTGTCTTTATGGAAAGGAAATTTTGCAGAGGGAAGGATTTGATATTTTATTTGATACTTCAACAAAAGATCACAGATCTGGAGTTAGGAGTTAAGATGGATATATGACAACTGTAATTAGTATAATTTTGTTGCCTCTAAGTTACCATCTCTTCCATTCTTGACTATGAAATAGGTTAAGGCTAACTTGCACAACCCAGGGCTGTCCAAGAATAACATCAACAACAGTAATTGTGGTGGGATTTTAGACATTTTTTTCTTACAAAATCAACCTACACTACTGGGCTGGGTGGAATTAAAGTCAAGACCAATGAAGGAAGAGACAAAGTCAACATAGCTAATTCTGCTAATGAAATTAGATAACTAGATTGTAGATTCTGAATATATATATATATATCACTGTTGTCCATCCAATTCCAAACTATTTTGGAATAGGCAATCAAGATAAAGGTGGTTGAGTTAGTGTCTAAGACCAATAAAGATAGAGGTAGAATTATGAGTCACATACTAAATGTGACAGCTACAATCAAGTATCATAGCCAACCAAACTTTCTCTGCTTAAAACCTCCAATGTGCCTCACAAGGGACATGTCTATGGCAATATTAAGCACAAACTTTATATGGCAATACTAAGTACAAACTTTATGTGCTTAAGGCCTCCAATGTGCTTTATCAAATATTAAGAGCCATGCACTAAGTCAACCATTGGCTCACTGCCTTTTCATATTGTTTATTGAATAATATTTTTATTCTCAATAGTATTGAATAATATTTTTATTCTCAATAGTATTGAATAATATTTTTATTCTCAATAGTATTGAATAATATTTTTATTCTCAATAGTATTTTTATTCTCATCCAACAAAGAATATGAAAAAGCATTGAGCCAATGATTAGTTGAGTACATGGTGCTTAATATTGGCAATCTTAAGGGCCATGCACCAAGTCAATCATTGACTTACTGCATAGCCATGGTGATCCATCCCATAGATGCATCTAAGGGTTTCTCCTCCCAACACCAAGGAATTTCTGGTGTCTAGGTTTGTGGCAGTCACCAATTGGACAAGGGACCATGGAAATGATGCCTAATTAAGCTCCTCACATATCCAATTAACTCATCCACCTACCAGCAGCTCGGAATTAACTCACAAGTTTGTCTTACTCCAGTAGCTTGGCTCTCCTATGGGTCTATCCATAACGTGAGGTGCATGTGAGCATCAGAAAGTTGGGGGCTTACCCAACCAAAAGGGCCTAAGGTCCATAACTTGAGGTGCATGTGAGCATCAGAAAGTTGGGGGTTTACCCAACCAAAAGGGCCTAAGGTCACACTTATGGGGTTCCTTTAAGTTCTCTCCTTCACATTTACAATGCAGATGAGATAGATTCTAAGACTCTAATGGGGTTCCTTTAGGTTCTCCCCTTCCCCTTCACATTTAGGACATTTTGAAAAAATAGTCATTTAACTTGTTAACTTATTCTTATGATTATCACTTAAACTCATAAACAAATTTTTTAATGTTACTTTTCTACTAACTATTAATAATGAAACAACTTATCTTAAATCTCAACTCAATAACATAACAAATTTTTTAATGTTACTTTTCTACTAACTATTAATAATGAAACAACTTATCTTAAATCTCAACTCAATAACATAATGATGATCTACAATTGCATGAAAGTCCTTTAAAACTTTCTTAAAACATTTTGTTATCCTCATTCAAATGAAATGGAATTGAATAACCATGATGAAATACTCCTCCATATCTTCCCTATATAATAACTCATCTTTATGATACATATAAAGATATATAAATATGATGGAGAAACAAATATCTTTAGACTTAACATGACTAAAATTGATTTGAATCAAATCAAATTCTTAAAAATAAAATAAAATAAAGTAACTTGCTACATTGATTTAGAATGGAATGAAATTTTAAATGGATAAATAACTTTTTTAAAGAAAACAAAATGACCTTAATACTACATATAGCTTATTAAAAAAATAAAATAATAAAAATTCAATGTCCCACTATAAGGTTGCAATATATTTCCATAGCATTATTTACCCATAACACATAATTACTTTATTTTATATATTATCTTAATGTAAATACAAAGAATCTAATTATCCATTAAACCTTCATATTTCTTTTACTTAGTCACCTTCTGCAAGATAATTTCTCTGCCATTTTAGGTTTAAAATTAATTTTGCTAAAAAAAAATGAAAGCAATAATTCCATCCCAAGCGCCTGGAACCACTGCCAAGAGACATATGATCATATTACTGCAGATTCTGCTACCACCGCTGAGGAAGGTAAATATGATCATATTATCGAGACATTTGCAGAGAAATACATGAAAAAGCAAAAGCAATTGGCCACATCTAGCAGCTATAATTTACCAACTATAGATGCAATGCCTAACTCTGTACATATATATGCATTCATTGGCTTAATGCTGCGGCCCTCAGGCTCTGACTAAGAAACAGAAATCCTTAAATACGGTTTTAATGGAGTCATATTAGGTGTTTTTAACAAAGTTTGTAATTAGAGTCTGAGAAACAAATTTCGAAAGCAAATGTGCATCATAGCAAAACTAGTTCTGTGATTTGCAGGCTAAACGTGAAAGGGAGAACTTAAAAAAAATCCATACCTGTGATCTCAGGCCAGCTTTGTGTAAGCCCCTATCTAGACCCTGGTTAATTTAGTGGCACATATGTTCAAGTATGAACACGGAAAATCTAGATAGATACCCATGAATCCATTGGGCTGACTAGGAAAGAAGATTAGTAGAAACATTGCAGTTACATGAAAATTGATTTTTACATTGAAATGGATTCCAATCCCACGTTGCAAACTTAGAAAAAAATATTTCATGATTTTTACATTGAAATGGATTCCAATCCCACGTTGCAAACTTTGAAAAAAATAAAAACTATAAGGAACTGAGGAGCATGGGTAGTGCATAAGATTACATGGGACTGAAAATGTGAACAGAGCTTACCTTTCCATGCGATAACTTGACCAGAGGTCTAATGATCGATCCTCTCCAAATGGGCCGTCCTATGGTGATGGTAACTGCGCAGAGCTGTGGAACCAACGGACACATTAATAAACCTCCAAGAATTGTTTTTACAGTCAATTGACACGTTGTTGTTATGGCAGTGCATGGTTGCCATACGTGTCAGCAATATGATCAGAGCCGAGCTACGTTGATTTTTGTTTGGGTGTATTAAATTGGTTTAAAACATAATTAAACATTTAAGCTTTGAGAAGTGGAGTCAAGCGTCATGAATTGAATTGAAGCATGGGTGGATCAAATTGGTTTAAAACCTAATGAAACCTCTTATGTTTTAAAGAGTGGAGTACACAGTCTCTCTAAATAATTTTTCCTCGTTTTCCTCGTTTTAGGTAAATTTCTATTGAATGTCAAACAAATAGCAATTTAATGGCAAATGTAACAAATTGCCAGTCTGAAACCCTAATGGCAAATGTAACAAATTGCAAGTCTGAAACCCTATAGTGAGCTAACAAAATATATATTTGAATTTAAATGAATTTCCATGCTATGAATGAATAGCTAACCAACTCTATGAGAATTGAAATCGGTTACACTGAATAACCACGGGATAGAGAAAGTTTAATTTACTTTTAAAAAGATTTTATTAAAAAATTATTTTAATGTAATTTTAAAATTATAATAAAAAAATAGATTAATGTAATTTTTAATAATTTTTAAAAACGTTTTTATGAATTTAAATACTTTATTCATATTTATTAAATTTGCTAATATTTTAAAAAATAAAAAATAATAATCATATTAGCAAAATAAATTATATATATTTAGAGAAGACGAGGGATCGAACTGATGCGGCGCGTTAGGGTTTGAGAGAATAGGGTTTTCAGAGCCAAAGCGGACAGAAACGGAAGCCTGGGAGGCGAGAGAAGGGTTAAACGGGTGCAGGAGGAAACTTCGCAAGGGTAAAACGAACGGTGGAAGGGAGAAAGAAAATGGACGGGGCTGAAGGGCTCTATGGAAGGAAAACAGGGGAGGGGAGAGATCCCCTCCTTTAGGAATGTAGTAGCAGGCGAAACAAATGGAAGAGGAGTGCAAGGGACGCAGAAGGAGATCAAAAGTGATGCACGAGTGCTTGGGGATTGATGGCAAGCAAGAACGGGAAGTAGATGTTTACGTAGGGCACAGAAAAAACCAAGGTATGTAATCCCAAATAACAAACTTGAGGATTATAGATGCTATATGAGAGATCATGCTTTGATATGTAAGTTATAGGGTTTTGGCCATCTGAAAAGGATTTAACAAAATAGATACAATAAAGATGGAGGCCAAAAGGGCATATAGATCTAAAACTAGGAGCAAAAGGCTTGCAAATCTAGAGGATAAGGAGAGAACTTTTGAAGAGGGGCCATACTTTATGAACAATGCAGGCTTATTTATGAGGCACTCGGAGGATAGATACAACTCAGATAATGAGAAACTATTGGCAGCTCCCATCTGGGTCAGATTATTCGGATTACCAATGGAGTTTTAGGATCTTGATATATTGGAAGGGATTGGCAACTCGATCGGAACTTTTGTTAAGGTGGCAGAGTCAACCAAAAGAGGGAAGTACACATCTTATGCAAGGATATGTGTGTACATGAATATAGCAGAGCCTTTGCCGGAGTATATAGAGGTGGAATACCATGATGAAATATGGCAGCAGCCAATAGACTACGAGCATATTCCCTTCAGGTGCAGAAGATGCCATGAGTACGGACATCTATTTAGGCAATGCCCACAAAACAGAGAGGAGGAAGCAACAAGGACACAGGAGGAAGAATAGAGGAGAATAGAAGGATTAGATACTGGGGATGAGGGATTCAAGGAGATCCAAAGGAGGAAGAAACCAAGCACGGAGGGAATGAAGATTCAACTAAAAGAGAAAAATATAGCAGTCGAAAACCAAAACAAGTTTTAGGTCCTTCAGGATGAGGAAGATGAAAATGAGGGAGGAAGGAAGGAACAGGAGGATAACGAAAATGCACCAATGGATATCATAAAAGAGACAATAGAAAAAAGTATAACTCAGAACAGAGAAGTGGAAGAAGAGATGGGGGAAAGTCAGGGGAACATAGTAGGACAAACGATGACCGGATCAGAGAGTCAAAAAGATAATGGGGTTGAAGAAGAAAGAATAATGAAAAAACTGCTTCAAGAATGGAAAAATCTAGATGAAAGATTCATTCCGGAAACACAGAAACAATTATATAAAGATACATTCCAGAAATATAAGGAGAAGAAGGGTAGCACCTCAGAGATTCAAATAGATCAAACAGGGTCACAGGGATACCAAAGCCTGGGAATGGATGGTACTGGCAAGGGGGGTAGAAAGAGAGGAAGAAGAACTATAAATGAAACGATTCAAGCAGTAGGAGAAATATTAGTAAATTCAGGAAGGGTGATACCTCTTTTAGAGGTATTTAAACAACCATCAAAAAGTTATAAATGATAGTCACAAGCTGGAATATGAGGGGACTTAACAGTAAAGGTAAGCAGCGGTATTTAAAGGAAAGATTGAAGAAAGATAAACCGAGCATAATGATAATCCAGGAAACGAAAATGGGGTATCAACAGTTGGTAGAAATTATGAAAAGGACTAAGCCACAATACGAGGTAATGGCCCAAGATGCAGATGGAACAGCAGGGGGTCTGACAATCATCTGGAACCCTGAGGAGGTAATTTTTGAGAATTGGATTAGTTTTCCTAGAATACTAACAGGCATGTTCAAGTTGACAGGATCGGAGGAGTGAATTCTTATTTCAGGGGTTTATGGACCGCACACACCCAGGGAGCAGAAGGAATTCCTCAAGAATATGCAAGCTATTAGAAGAATTATCCCTGGAACTCTATGGATAATAGGAGGAGACTTTAATATGATTAGAACGATAGGGGAAAAGAAAGGTGGTGTAAGGAGACCGGATCAGAATATGGAGGAGTTCAATGAGATGATTACAGAACAGAGGCTGGTAGATATTCCTATAACTAACGGTGTTCATACATGGAATAATAGGAGGGGAGGAAAAAACCAAATTGCCTCGAGATTAGATAGGTTTCTTTTATCTGAGCAAATTTTGAATCGGGATGTGTTTATAGAAGCTAAAATTTTGCCAGCCTTAGGCTCGGACCACTGGCCGATCAGACTGGAAATTGATATTAAGAAAAACAACGGTAAGAAACCATTTAGATTCGAGGCCTTCTGGCTCAGAAATCCTCAATTCTTACACAAAGTAGAAGAATGGTGGACCCAGAGTAAAGTTAAAGGGAAGGGGAAGATGCATACCATCCAGTTGAAACTCAAAGAAATCAAAGGGAAAATCAAAAAATGGAACAAGGAAGAGTTTGGGAACATCATGGAGGAAAAACAAAAATTAGAGAGAGAGATGGAAGAAATACAGCAAAAAATAATTCTGGAAGGGAGGGATGAGGAAAGAAGCAATGAGGAGGGAAGAATAATCGTCCAACTGGAAGAAAGAAGGAAACAGGAAGAGATTTTGTGGAGACAAAAGTCAAGAATAAAATGGTTGCGCGAAGGTGAAAGAAATACCAAGTTTTTTCATCAAGCTATGGTTCAGAACAAACAAAGGAATAGGATCTTCTCTATCAAAAATGCAGAGGGGGAAAGGACAGTAGAATAGGGAGCTATTGAAAAAGTTTTAGTGGATTATCACAAAGGGATTCTCACAGACCCACAAAGAGATCGGGGAGAAGCAATAGAGTGTATTTGCAAGGAAATTCCAAGATTAATAACAAATGAGAAAAATAAGGCTCTGATGAGGGCAGTAACTTTGGAAGAGGTGGAAGAAATTGTGATGAATATGAGCAAGAACAAAGCACCAGAATCGGATGGATACATAGTGGAATTCTATCAGGCAGGATGGTACTTTCTAGGCCAAGAAGTCTTAGAAGCTGTAGAGGAATCAAGAATGAAGCAAAAGATATGGCCAGGTATTAACTCGACCTTTATAACCTTGATTCCTAAGAGCAATAATTCTGAGGATGTTTAAGGTTTCTGCCCAATAGCACTATGCAATGTCATATACAAGATTATAGCTACTCTGGTAGCAAAAAGATTAAAGCCTTTACTTCCGAATATTATTTCACCAAAGAAAACTGGCTTTGTGGAGGGACGACAAATACTTGATGGATTAGTAGTTACTCAAGAGATGATACACTCCCTAAATCAGAAAAAGCAGAGATGAATGATGATGAAGTTAGATCTGTCAAAAGCCTAAGACCGTTTAAGCTAGAAATACCTCAGAGTGGTTCTTGGAGCATATGGATTCGATAGTAGATGGATCGAATGGGTCTACAGCATGATTTCAACCCCGAATTTTTCTATTCTAGTAAATGGTGTCCCAATGACCACCTTTAATGCAACAAGGGGAATTAGGGAGGGAGATCCTATCTCCCCATTCCTATTCACAATGGCAGTTGAAGGTTTAGGGAGAAATTTCAAAAAAGAGCTAAGGGAAAAGAAAATCAAAGGCTTAACTATGGGGAAACAATCTGCCCATCACACACCAGCAGTTTGTAAATGATATTAGGCTATTCGGTGAGGTCTCAATCAAAGAGGTGAGGAACATTAAAAGAATATTAGAAATATTCATGGAGGCATTAGGTATGGAAATTAACAAAGAAAAATCATGTACATTCATATTTAATACTCCTGATTCAATCAAGGCTCATTTAACCAGAACTCTAGGCTTCAGACAGGGGGAACTTCCCACTAAGTACCTCGGGAATTAGCTGGATATAAACCCTACTCGAATGAAAAATTGGCAGAGTACTATAGAAAAAATAAAAAACAAATTGGCGAGCTGGTCTTTTAGATCGTTGAACATTGCCAGCAGAATTGTCCTTTTGAAATCGGTCCTTCAATCGATACCTATTTACCCTCTATCCATTATGGCTGCACCCAGAGGGGCGTGCACAAAAATGAAAGAAATATTCGGGAAGTTTATATGGGGTGGACCAAAACAACAGAGGAAATGGGCTTTGGTTTCATGGAAAAATCTTATGAAAAGAAAAGAGGAAGGGGGTCTAGGTATGAGAGATCCTGAAATGCTAAACAAGGTGCTAGGAGAAAAATTATGGTGGAGGTGGGTGCAAGGGGGAAATGATGTATGGAAGAGAATATGGACTCAGAAATATAATATGCCTGAAACAGTAGTGGGTAGATTGAGAGTCGAAGAAATCCCAAAAGGATATTCAATCTGGGAACTGGCAAGCCAGAATAGGTACATTGTAAACAATCATGCCTTCTGGAAATACGTGAAGGAAGTAGTGCTATATTTTGGGAGGAGGGTTGGCAGCAGAGAGACAAACTGACAGAGATTCAAACTTTACAAGAAGTTCAATAGAAAGTGAAGAGGGCAGGATTGGAATATGTGACGGATTATTGGAAAGACGGAGAAACCAATGAAATATGGAGGGTGTGGAGGAAGCCAAAAGAATGGTATGAAAATATAAACCAAGATCTGGAGAAAATATATACTAAAGAGGTGGAATCGAGGAAGATTAAAACAAGATCGGGAATGGACATTCTCAGATGGGGAAAAACAATGAAAGGAACCTTTACAATAAAAGAAGCCTACTATTTGACAACGCACCAGGAAAGGGAGGAAGGAACTACAGACTAGAGAGTGATATGGGAGGGCAAGTGGTGGCCGAAAATATCAATATTCGCATGGCTGGTGAGCAAAGAACGGATTCTAACATGGGATAAAATCCAGAAGAAAGGTTTTAATGGACCCTCGAGATGCAGTCTATGCAACAAAGAAATAGAAACGCAGGAACATATACTGAACAATTGTCCATATGCTAGATGTTTATGGGAAGAAATCAGAATACTTTTTGGAAAGACAAAGAGAGACCCTAATAGCATTCAGAATACCAGTATCCAATGGGGCAAAGGACAATTCCTCTGCAGAGTGGTGAGGAGAATATGGAATTTGTCAGTGGGCTTCGTAATATGGTCTCTGTGGAAAGAACGAAACAGGAGGATCTTTCGAGAGAAAAGTAATCAACCTGCAAGAATATGGGAGGAAATATGTAAATCGATGAAAGAAACAATTCTGTCTGAGGCATGGGAAGAGGAGGATTGGAAAATGAATCAGGAGGAAAGGAGAATAGTATCCAAATTAAATATGGACTTTGGTATGATCTACCCCAGAAAAGAGAATAGGATAAGATCTCAAACCCAGAGCCCTAACCAATTCAAATATCCCGGAGAGAATTTTATTAAACTGAACTTTGATGGGGCATCCAAAGGAAACCCAGGGCCAACAGGCCTTGGGGGTATCTTCAGGGACAGTAAGGAAAATACAAGGTGGGTGTTTGCAGAATGGGGAGGTGAAATGACGAACAATGAAGCAGAGTTGTGGGCGGTGCATCAGGGGTTAAGGATAGCAGTGAGGAAGGGATACATGAATTTGGAGATAGAAGGAGACTCGCAGGTAACAATAGAGATGCTCCGTAAACTAAGGGATGGCAAGAGCTGGGAGCAAGAGGCTAAAATTTGGAGGACAGCGGGGATTATCCAAGACATAGCGGGGCTACTAAGGAGAATTGAATATAAAGTTATAAACCATGTGAGGCGAAAAGGGAATAGGGCTGCGGACCTTTTGGCGAATTGGGGGAGTAAAGAACTAGTCAGAAGATTGGACAACAGTTGGTCCTCAATAGAGAATAACCCGAGCTGGGTAGAACTTAAAAACATAATCACCCATGACCATAATGAATCAGTTACCAGATAAGGGGATGATTAAAGGACCCCCGATCGGGATGAGAATGGCAGCGCACAGGATAATTAATGCTCGGCAGGTTAGCATGCAGGACCGAGCAGGCGGTGATCAGGTCATGATGAGCGAGGACAAGTGGATCGTGGCAAAGGATATCATCTCAAGACGAGGAGATGGTAGAGTACCGATGGAGGAGGGGAGATTTGTCAGGGTGTCAGGGACTAGACAGAGACATGATAGCACAGAGAAAATGGGTAGAAAAATGAAAAGGGAGGCAGACCACAAGAGGCGAAGGAGGAGGGGAGGTATAAGCGAGAAGAGGTGGCAGAAATGAAGGAACAGGAAAGGTGCATGCAGAAGAATGAGGAAAATTGGCAAAGCAATGACGAACACAGAACGAAGAAGGAGGACGATTAGGGATCTGGAAGAGAGAGCAGTAATTCAGAGGAGGAAGTCAGAGTGCAAGGAGAATATGGCTGAGGGGAGCAGAATGACCTCAAAAAGATGGGCGAGGAGTAAGACAAAGGAAGGAAACCAAGGCCGAGGGGACCGAGAAGAAAAAGGCAAAGGAATAATGGAGGTGGATACAGAGAAGGAAATTCTCTCAATCCATGATGACTCAGAGGACGACGTTGAGATGTTCGACTCTGATAGAGAGAAAGGAGAACCAGGGAGTGAGAGTTTCGGCAGGACGGGAAGGTTAGGAAGGGCCAAGGTTCTGAAAAGAGGAAAAGATGACGCAGGGGGCTACCAGGAACAGGAGGAAGGAGGGGAATGTGGAAGTCCGGCAGGAGGGAGAAGAAGGCGAGGCAGGGGAGGATATAGGAGAAGAGGAGGAGCTGGAGAGAGAAGCGGGCAAGGAAGAAGAGGCAGAGGAGGAACGGCAGGAATCGGAGAGGACAGCGTAACAGGGAATGTCAGGAGGGGGAGGAAATCTATAGGCAGGAAAGTGCAGTTCGCTGAAAGGGCTTATTGCGAAAATACCAATCCAAAAATCAGAAGGATTATCAAGCAGCTGGAAGAGGAGGCAATTCAGGGTCAGTCGGAGTCGGAATTAGAGGACTGGGAATATCTTCTCCCGGATCCGGGCAATACGCGTGGTCGCATGACACTATACAAACAATCTCTTCACGTCTATTGGGTTATGAAGAGACTGCTTGCCAAGGCTATGGAACAAGTAGCCATGGAAATGGCAGAATTATCCCAAGGGATACCAAATCTGAAAAAGGAGCTAAGGAACATCCAAATCACCTTGTTCATGCAGGATAAGAAGATGGACGAAATTCAGCAGCAGTTACAAGCGAGTGGATCGGGACTCAAAAAGGAGAAGGAGCAACAGGCAGGCACAGCGAACCAGTAGAGAAAGCATGATAATTAGAGGTTTTTATAAAATCTCTTTCTAGTTATAGTTAGTTATCTGTAGGACTTTTTGTTATTCTAGTATGCAGACAAAAAACAGTTTTAATAGCCATAAGGGTGATGTGTATAAAGCATGGAAAGACAGAATGAGAACCTTTTATTTTTGGATAGCTATCAAAAACTTAAGGTGGTCAATAAACCCGGTTTCCCCTCGGGGCGGGTTGAGATCACCACGAGCATGTAGTGATTTCAATTTGCGATAATAGAAAAAGAAGGTCTCTCCCTAGCTTACAAATATATATATATTTAAAATTAAATTTATATTAAAAATACTTTTTTTTAATTTAAATAATAAATATAATATATATTTTTAAATCTAGAAAAATGAAGTCTTTCCTGGTTACAATTATAAACCATATACTAAAATGTAAATGTAAAGAATTATCTAGAATTTTTTTTTTTAATAAATAAATAATTTCTTCATAATGACGAGATTACATTTTTTCATATACACTTTTAAGTGTATTAGGGATAGCATCTCCATCCTCAATAACCACAAATTACATAAATATGAAAAATGTGAGAAAAAACACAAAAACAATTATTTACCCATATCTCCATGAGCTCACTGGAAAGTATATAAAATATTAGCCCTAGCCCAGAGGCTCAGAAGAAGAAACATAGTCCATTACATCTCAAAATATATGTAAACATGAGTCGAAAGATTTATATAACCAATAATCTTACAATATCAAGGATATACATCACAAAAATTAAATATAGTAATAACATACATGAAAATTGCTACCATATCAAAAAAATTTGCAATCTAAAAGATAAAGCATCAAAAACAAAAAATAAGACTCTTTATGAAAATTGTGGTCACATTCTTGAATCACTATTATTTTTTTCCACAAAAGATCATCATATAGCATAAGATTTGAACCCAAAACTTATGATTGGATAAGACTTCATTTCCAAGGCCATTACCAATTGAACTACCCCAAATAAACAAAACTCATTTAAAATATTAAATTAACTAAAAATATATAAAAAATTACATTTAACTCAATAAATTACTTTATATTTAAATATTTTTATATAATGAACTTAAAATGTATAGAATTACTTTAAAAACTAAATGAACATGAACATATATAAATTCTAAAGAACTTTTACGTTGAAAATTTAATTGTAATTATATATTATATTAAATTTAGTACAATTTTTTTTATTTTTTAAATAATATTTCATAAATATACCAATATTAAAAGGATTTATGTTGTAATTTGTTATTTTTTTATTTATTAATTTTTTAATAAAATAATTATAGTTTAAATAATAAAAGTAATACATTTTTATGGTTTTTAAGATTTAATAATTTGTAGTATTTTTAAGATATAATAACTTGTAGTCTTGTAATTAAGTGGCCAAACTCTAACTAGATGACTTGTTTTTATTAGTTTGGTAGTAGTGTCATGGACTATGTCAATCAAATTTTAAATTTTGACTCTTAGATGACTATTAGCTTGACTCTAATACTAAATCCTTAATCCTAGCCCTAAACTTTGCCATGCAAACAAGAGAATTCTGAGATTCAATAGCACATTCTTTTTAACAAAAATAAAATGGAACTTTTTTTAATGAATTAATTGTTATGCTTTTCATAACATTGAACATGCCTATCATAATTTTAATACAACCCTCTACTTTACCATTAGTAAGTTCTCTACCAAGATGTATAAAAAGAATAATAGAACTACCAATCATTGTTATGATAATGATTGTAAAATTTTTAGAAGAGTGATTAAGGATGGTCCTAATAAAACCTCAAAAGTTGATAAGATAAACATGTACAAAGTTCTTACTAAAAGGAAGAAAAGGTACTAAATAAATAGAAAGCAAGAGAAGTTATTACACCTTTCTAAATATGATCCTAGAATGTTTTCAAATAAAATTCTAATTTGTAAGACTAAAGAAAATAATTTGATTCCCTTGAAGAACTATAATACCAAGTGGAAAAATTTTATGAATCTCCTATTACCATGGTGGCCATTTTGAATGTCCCTATTGGAGGTGATATATTTTCTTTGGAAGAAATCTAGTTTGGCCTTAAGCAACTCATTGATGGAAAAGCTAAGGAAATTGAAGACTACCAAACTCAAACTTTTAAAAATGGAGGACCCATCCTCATCCCTCACTTACACAAGCTCTTCAATGAAACAAAATTTCTCTGAGGCTTGGATAGAGAGCCTTATTGTGACTACATTTAAAGAAAGGAATAAAAAAATTCCTTCTAATTACATGACAATATTGATTAGCCACATTTTAGCGAAGTTGTACGAACAAATTTTGGAAATAATATTAGCCTTTGTCTTGAAATCCATGGGGAAAGAGCTAAAGGCCAAGATGGGTTTAGGAGTTATCTTTCATTTGTGGACTATCTTATTAGTCTTAGGATCATTGCACACAAATGTCACAATAATAAAACTAATCTCTTTTGTTATTTTTTTTTTTACTTTAGAAAATATTTTGATAATGTTCCTAATGCATAGCTTTTGAAAATGTTAGAAGAGAAAATGGTTCATGTCGAGTTGAGAGTTTTTGTGGCAAGACTATATGAGAATGTTGTTTCGAAGCTTAGGACCAGTAAGGGTTGGTTGAAACAAATTAATTGAAATATTGAAGTAAAGAAAGGGTGTCCCTTATCCCCTACCCTTTTTGGCTTGTACATTGATAAGCTAAAAATTTTCTTAGAAGATGCAAGTTGTGTTGGCCCCATGCTAACTTGTATAGTCATAACTCTTCTTCATTATGTTGACAATATTGTTCTTTTGGAAAGATGCAATTATGATCCTGGAAAGAAACTAAGAATCCTCCAAGACTTTTGCTCCAATATGGGATTGACTATTAATATCGAAAAGACTAAAGTCATGATAGTTAAATCTAAAAAGATCACCTATGATATTTTCATTTATGAAAACAACTACTTGGAGGATGTTCCTTCATACGGATATCAAGCAATCAAAATTGTTCATAAGCTTAATTGAAATTATAACATTGAGAAATGGATAAAAAAAGGATGAAAATCTTATTATGGGCTTGAAAACAATTTTAAGTAGGCATATTTTGAGATATGGGATTAAAACAAACTCATCTTTGAGACTCTTGTAACTCATTTTATTTTATATGGATGTGAGGTTTGGGGTCGCAATATATCTAGAGAGTCATGAAGGAAGACTAAACATATTCAAAAGTGGTTTATAACTTACAAGCTCAAGATTAAAGTAAATACACCCTATCATGTCCTCCTTATTGTAGCAATAATTTTCCTCATTAAAAGAATGACTATGACTAGGTATATCTTATGTATAAGAAGAATTTATACAAAATGGAAGCCTAGAGGTTTCCTAAGCTTCTGACTCTGGCCAAAACCCCCCACTTTAAACTCAAGTGAGGATGACATAAGGATGCCTAGTTTTGAATGGACCATTGGAGGATAAAGGAGGATATCATCTTGTAGAATAATGATAATATAGAAAATATAATGAAATCCAAAATTAAGAAGAATTTGTAGGGCATTAAAGAGTTAAAGGAAAAATGAAACTAATCTATTATAACGAATTGATGAACCCCCACTTCAAAAACCCAAAATATTTATTTATCTTGACTATTATTAAAAAGAAAATGAACCTTAAAGATAAGAACTAATTTTGATTGCCTTCGCAGTGAAAGATGCCTATGGTCAATTCCCAAAATGAAATGGGATGAAAGAGTCCATTACCTATGTGATACTAAAAAGGTCAAAGAAGAAAAACATTTTGTTTTAAGTTGTCCATCTTATACTCACATTCTTCTAATTTTCCAAATATATGTTACACTACCAACCTTCTTGACCTTTTAAGTTAACAAAATTATACTAATGTGGGAACACTTATCTCCCTTACAAAAATCAAATGTTAAAGAATTCAGATTAATCTCTTACCTTCTTAAATCCCAAACCATATTAGTCTTAGTGGAGATTACTCACTTTCACCATCAACATTATAAGTCTAATTTTTATATTAAAAATCAACTCTATAATCAATAATAATATAGAAATATATTATAATTTTTTTCTATTAAAAATTAATAACAATTTAATATATCTATATTATTAAAAGTAAAAAATAAAATAATTTATTATATTGAATATAAAATGTATTATATTGAATATATATATAAATTTATTTTTATATATTACTAAAAATTATATACTCGAATATATGATGCTTAATTTAATTATTATAAAACAAATATAATTACTTAGTATGAGTTCTCAATGGTGTTTATATATAATTATTATTCCATAATATTTTATTAATATAAATATTTGTATTAATAAAATATTAATAAATAATAATAAAAATTAATAACAATTATATATATAACAAAAAAATATATATATAATATAACGGTGATATAATTTTATATTAATTATAATAACTTAGTCAACATGTTATTAGTGAAATTGGATTTAGGTGAGGAAGATACACATTATTCCTTTTACAATTTAGTGGTTAATTTGATATGTATTATTAATTTTTTTTAACTCACATTTATTATTATTTTTAAAATAATTAAAAAATTTATTAATTATTTTTTTAAATGTCAATTTGATGGGTATATTTAAAATTTATGTATATATATTATTGATTTCTCTATAAAGTAATAATTTTTTTGAATTTTTCATAAAATAGCAAGTGGTATACAGTAGCATAGTCTTGCTATTGAGATTAAGGATTATGTTGCAGCAAAATTTGCATATAGAAGCTATTAGTATGATGCATATAAATCATACCACTAAATATCTAAACTCGCATTAGTATAATATGGATAAAAATAATATATGTTTTCATATATGTAAACTTACAAAATAAATGATTATTCTATTGTATGACAAAGTTTGACAATTTATATTTCTCCCAAAAAAAAATCTTGTAATTCAATTAAGAAGTAGAAGGACTCCTTCCAATCACATTTAAATAATGTCACCTTCATATAGATATAAATTACAAATTGTTTAGTACAATGCACAATTACATAGTATTAATCTTGGCATGACCCTTACCATCATGCTAGACTCTTGCCTAGGCAAGGACTAATAATGTGAAAATTGTGAGGTACTTTTCTTTGGTTTCTTTTTTGCCTAAGTATTCAATCTTGGCATGACACTTACCATGATACTAGACTCTTGCCTAGGCAAGGACTAATAATGTGAAAATTATGAGAGATTTGTCTTTGGTTTCTTTTGGCCTAAGTATTCAATCTTGGCATGACACTTACCATGATGCTAGACTCTTGCCTAGGCAAGGACTAATAATGTGAAAATTGTTAGGGATTTTTCTTTGGTTTCTTTTGGCCCAGGTATTCAACCATTGACCATCTCATAACTTGTCAATGCTATGAAAAAGAGATGAATAAACAATATTTAAAAATGCTTCTTTGTTTTTTTTTTAATTATCATACATGCTCTAATAACTTTAAAAAATAAAGGAGAAAGTAGAAATTCAAGTACAGTGGAAAAGAACTACTTTCTAATTATATGAAAAAATTATTGTAAATTTGAAGATTCCAATAAATGATAAAATTAGAATGACTAATCGAAATCAAGAGTAGAATAGAAATGACATAAGAATGTCTCCTTTGTTTGACTTATAGACTTATATATAAATTAGCTAAAAAATTGAATCACAAAAAGGTAAGTATGTAAGCTATTGTTGTTGTTAATTTATGTGGATGATGTTATGCTATTAACAAATCATAAAAATACGGTGATAAAATATAATAATTTCATAATAGTGACATTTTCTTCTTAGGTAACATCATTGTTATTATTAAGACTCTTGTGTATAAAAATAAGTAACCATGAACATGCCTTCCCTCTATTCTATACATAATAAATGAAAAAAATACAATTATTTATTTATATATAGTAATATTAAAATAAATTATAGAATAAATTCACATAAAATTTTATATAAACCTATAATATTCAATATAATTTTAGAATATGACAATTAAATAGTATGATGTTAAAAATAACATTTAGTAAATTGTAATTATTTATTTCTTTCTTAGAAAATAGGTTGAACCATTAATACTATTAATGGAATTGATGTAAAATATCATATAAATATCGATGGTGGGGGTGATTATGGTGAGGGCTAGTTGGCGGTGCATCAGATCGTGTAGCTAGAGGGGCCTCCACGTGCCACGCGATGGAATTGAAGGGTCTATGGGACCCGTACCCCGCTCCCAGTGAGCAATACTTAATGCAGTATATGGACAGGAAGGTGGCCATTCGCATGCATTGGGCAATGAGGAGAGAGTGCTGGGAGAGAAAGAGTTGTGGGTTGTTTGTGTCCTGGATCACGTTGTGGCTTAGGGCAACAGAAGAGGGTGAGAACGTCAAATGTGGTTGGGAGAAGAATTGGCACCTACAGAAAGATTGGCCATGGGATCTAGGGGAATATTTCTCTATCCGGCGTGAAAGCTTATTCCACTCCAGGGCTAGAGAGTATGGGTGGGGATCAAACATAAAGCTCTCCTCAGTTTGGCTCTATCTCTGGTTTGCAGAAGCTCCACTCGAGCATCAGTTTGTTGGGGATAATGGCTTCTGGTACCAACTCTCAAGTAGTTCGTACACAGTGGAACCCGAGACCAGTGGTATGCCTCCCTGCTTCCTCATAGGTTGTGGTTACAGTGTTAGTGTTTGACACTCAGGGCTCTTCAGCTCTGGTACTGTTAGTGGAATTTCGTTTTGGTCTATTCATTTTAGAATTGTGTGGTGTGTTTCTCAGGGTAGACAAAACTCTCCCCATGACGGTGTGACTGGTGGTGGTGGTGTTGGATATATGCCTCAACAACAAGGACGTGCCTGAAGGGGGGGTGCCATCCCACGGATGGGCAAACACCAGTAGCATGGAGAGCCCAGCTCGGACTCTGAGTCGACCGAGAGATGCCATTTTGATGTGGACATAGCGATGTCCCAAGGTTTCTCCCCAGGCAACGTCAAATCTCCAGCCACCTTGGAGTACATCGCGGCCCAACTGAACAACATCCAAATGAACATGGAAACACTGAGGGAACAAAGGTATGATGACAAGAATGAATTGGTTTCTTGTATCAATGACCTATATCATATGTAGGATGAGATCATGGAATCTGTAGAAGGCCTTCGGCGGAAGCTCCGACACACACGAGCATCTCTTGAACACATAGAATATTACACGAACAAGCGAACTATGTTCTTTTTTGATCCTCCCGCGTTTCCCCCCAATTCTCCTCCTTAATGTGTATTTTTGAGAGATGTATTTTTGCTCCTTCTGTGCTGGTAATAACCAATGCCACCGATTGTCTTGCTTCTCTTCAAGCTTCTTACTATTCATAGCAAGGCCCATGCTAGCTCTTAAGCATGTGACAGTGTATCTTGTTGCAGTGGTGATGTATTTTGTTGACACTTATGCTATGATAATATAATGAATGTTTTTTGACTGACAAAAAAAAACATTTCATATAAATATATGCAATGTAATTTAAACCTTCTTTTTTCTTAGTAAAGCAACTTTTTGTATACCATTCTAAATTCTCTTGATTTTTTTATCACATAATATCAACATATATATTTAAATTGATGAAAGACGTGGAAAATTTAGATTATGATGTTTAGATAAAGTTAGTTCCTATTTTGTAAATTATTTTTTTAATAAATTTTATTTGCAATAATAAGACTAATATTTGGATTATATTATTTAAAATAATAATGAGTAATTGGTTGTTTTTACATAACTAATTATTGGGCCAAGAAGATCTCAAACCAAGGTTATAAGAGATGTGGTGATTCCTTATTATGTTATGTAAACATTTTGTCTACATAAATTAAAAATAAAATAAAATAACAAAATAAAATTAATAATTTAATATTGAGGGTTTTTTAGCTCCACATTTTGATAACACATGGTTTTGTCCATGGAATTGGTTGTGATGAAGGCTTGCGGAAATCCATTATGGAGTGTAAGAGTAGTATAATTCATTTCTATATATCAATCAAGTCAAGCACAACACAACCACTTGATACAAAATATGTAAATTTTAATTTTTTCAACTAGTTTAGATTTTCTATAAGATAGTTTTGTCTCCTCAAGGAATCATTTATTTTGGTTTGAATTTGTATTAATGAAATTTATTTAGTGTGTGTGGGTTTTTTGTGACTATGAAGCTATCAAGTTGTTGAATGGGAAAGTTGTCGCCAAAGGGGATGAGAGGTCTAAGGAGGAACACTATAAAATTGTCCTTTTGAGTTAATTTGATTTTATTTATTTCTAAAGTCGAGTATATTCACAAAAGTTTTATGGTTGTGTAAAACAGAAAATTTATACTTATGATAAACCCAATCAACACACTTACTTTCCCTCTATATATTCTATTATATTAAATATCAATAACTTTATTTTATATATAATCAAAACTATGCAAAATAAATGATGTTTTATTTTCACTATTACCATACAAATATAAATAATGTTTAATCATTATGATCATTGATCATTTTATATTACTAAAAATATAGA
Source organism: Pinus tabuliformis (assembly GCA_031772625.1). Lineage (NCBI taxonomy): Eukaryota > Viridiplantae > Streptophyta > Pinopsida > Pinales > Pinaceae > Pinus > Pinus tabuliformis. The sequence continues at coordinate 582,511,512 of CM062820.1, forward strand.
TATTTTTTAATTATTATTATTATAAATATGTCCACCGGGCATAGGATAGATGGTGATGGTTAAGTCACTCCATGAGATGAAGATTATTGATTCGAAACTAATAGGAAAGAATGTCATGGTAAGGGTTTTTGTGGCCCCTTTGGTCATGGTTTCGCAAGCCAGAGGGGGTTTAGGTCACACTTCCAATAAGGCTACTGAAGTTTAAGCCTTATCCAAGTTTGAGGTAAATTGTGAATCTCAAAATTTAGGAGGTGATTGTCTTTGGTTATTCCTCGAATATAATTCACAATTTGTAATCAAGATCTCTCCACTCATATATAAATTTTACTCATATTTTCAAGCATATTTATTAGTTGTATCGATTTATCCCCAAGAAGAAATGTCTCCATGTTCTCATATCAAACAACTCCAAGGCTGGTAAAATGGCTAATTTGAGGTCAAAGCTAAATCAATGTGAGCTCTGGTGGTAGGAAAAAGGGGTATGTTCCCTTCCTTAATGATTAACCATGAGACTCAAAAATAATAGAAGAAGAATAATTCCTCATGGCTTAATGTAACATTTTGATACCTCATAATTTTTTACTTTTGTTAGGTCAATACTGGTGAATCTACATGTTGAATACAACAGATATTGCAACATTTTTTTTAAAAGCTTCAAGCTCATAATTCTATATATGGTCATTGATACATACTCCATTCCAACCAAGGTTTCTTGGGAGCAAGAGCTAAAGCAGGAAGCATGAGTGAGGAGTGACATTTTCAAAAGCTCCTAGGTTAGGAGAAATTTTGGGAGTGAATTTTTATAATATATATATATATATATATATATATATATATATATATATATATATATATATATATATATATATATATTGATGCATATATGCCAGCATAAGCATGTAAAATGATGAATTAGTGATAAAAATAAAATAAAATCATGGACTAAACCATACAATGTCATTCATCTAGTAGTTACAATATTCATCAACTACACATCCACAAATTAAAAGTTCTCATTTATATAGCATGAAAAGGTGCACATAACTAAAATGACATCTAATGCAATCTATCTGTGTACTGGAAATACGTTAAAAAATAGGCTCTTGATGGCCTTTATCATCCAAAAAAGTCATGCTACAGCAAACACATACGTATCATCAAAATCATTGCCTATCTTGGGATGTTTGTCATTAATAACACCCTCTAAGCATTAACATAACATAGAAAAAATGTAGCATGTCAAGTCAAGATTTTGTTTGAGTGATGGTACATTTTTGGTAGGTTTTGATAGAGGAGTTCGACAACCAATGTGACTAACATAAAGGTACATAGAGGGCTTGGTTCTCTTGATTAAATATGAGTTCCATACCCTAGTAGTGAAGTCATCATCAAATTATCAATTTTATTCCATTTCCAATTTAAAGTCACAAATTCCTAAGTAATTTATATACCATAGAGATGGTTTGCAGAAGTCATCTTTGCCATGTGGTTCTGTGCAGAGACCTTTGTTGTGAACTAAATCCTCACGCGTTAAATAATATCCAATCATCTCAAATAATTGGAAGAGAATCAATAGATTATTTTTCGGGAGCGGTTCATCCTTCCCAAATGCCACAAAATCCAATGGAAGCATTGCAATCCCCCCAATCCTGAAATCCTAAAAACATGATAAGCCTGATGGGTTTTGAATGAGATCTAAAATTTACTTTCTCCATATGAAATCAAATGAGTTTGGAACCACTCTTAAACATCCCGAGTCATTTCATGGTAATCTTAAGAAATTAAGTAAATGGATGAAAATGAAAGATAAAGGAGGCTCTCATGTTTACTTTAAGATTTTAACATTACCATGAATTTAATATCAATACTAGGGACATGGGCTTGAATATTAGGCTACCCTACTCAAAAATTCTTGTTTCCAATCTTCAATATCTCCCTCAATCCTAAAATAGGAGGGAGCACAAATTTCTTTAGGGAGGGTGCACTCGATGTGTTCCCACTCAGAGCATGGGTTCAAGAGAAAATTATGGGGGGGGGGAGGAGGCGATGGAGGCATGACAACCTTGATTCCAACCATGTCTAATGGTTTCAACTTTCTTATGAATATCATATATCTAAACTAAAATTTAACTAGTTATATTTTAATATAATAATTATTATGAGTTCTTGGGAAAAATTGTAACAATATTGGGTCTAAATTTTGTTTCAAATAACACAAACAAGATTAATAATAATGACTATTAATCATCCCTTTTTACTATATTTAACTTTTGTGAAATATAATAATTAATTATTACTAAATCATATTGATTGATTGTAATTGATTGGGAAACCATGCTCAAACATAGTTAATTATATAAAACACATTAATAATATCATTGTCATATAAATGTTTAAAAAAATTGTGAAACAAGTGTTATGAGGTACCTTAGTGCCAACCACTCAAATTAAAAATTATGTTAGTGGGAAATGTCATAAACAATTATAACATACATTGGTTAATATTAGCTAAACTAACCTAGATCAATCTTAAATATGCATTTACTAATGACCAAGAGACATCAAATCGCTTTTCACTCTAAAAGAGATTTGCACCTCAAAAGATTTCATCCTTCTTGGCACTTGGTAGATCCGCAATTAAATGTGTCTAGATTGGTTTTTATTTTAAAACGAAAACATCATTAATATAAATTTATTTATTATTTTGTTAAATATGATGAAATTATTTTAAATTTAAATATATTACAAATAAATTCTCATATTACAAATAAATTTAAAGAGTGGAAAAAGTTATAAAATATAAATTCAGTTCAAGAAAATGAAAAATGTTGTTGGAGATGATTTTGGAATAGAAGTTTGTCAACAATCTAATTTTTATTTATCATTCATATTCATTGTATAATGTTATATAAATTTATTTATTATTTTATTAAATTTAATCAAATCATTTTAAAGTAAATTCATTTGACATGTACTCACCTCCATTATCGCTCCTAAGAGCCTTCACCTTCTTGCTTGTTTCTTTCTCAACCAGTTCCTTGAATTCTACGAGCTTGGATAATGTGCCATCCTTATTCCGCATGAAGAAGATCCAACACTTCTGTGAGAAGTCATCAATAAAAGTTACAAAATATTTGTTCTTGATGGTGGAGGCTATCGAGAAAGGTCCACAAACATCAAAGTGGATCCTTTCAAGGACTGCATGTGCTTTATTTTCATGATCATGGAATGTGGATTTTGTGTACTTCCCAAAGGTACATCCATTGCATACATCCTATTACTCAAGTGCCCCTTTGGGGAGGCCTATGGTTATCTGTTGCATGATATTCAAAGCACCATGATGCACATGGTCAAGTTTTCTATGCCAAATTTCACTAACATCGCAGCTCTACACCTTCTTCGCCTTTGTGCTCATTGCAACATAATCCTCCACATCTATCTTGTACAAGTTCTTCACATGAACCCCAATCTGCTTCACCTATCCCATGGTTATGTGTCTTAAGAATGCCTTTCCTTTGCTAAAGATCACATCATAACCACAATCTTCCAAAATTGCAACAGAGATAAGATTTTTCTTTAGGCCCAGAATGAACATGACATCCTTGAGCTTGAGGGGGGAGCCTGACTCCCTTTGAAAGGTGACTGTACCAATCCTTGTCACATTATACATTCCATCATCCACCATCTCGATGTGCATCTGCAAATATTTCTCCTCTAGGTCACTAAAAATATCTCTATTACCCGTCATGTGGAATGATGCACCTAAGTTCAAGTACCACATGCTCCCCATCCCTATGCTATCCATGCATGCAATGAAGGTAAAGTCAAGATTTAGCTTTGAAGCCAAAGCTTCATTTTTTGCTCCTCTTGAGGTCTTCTTGCTTGTCTTCTTATGTGGAAACTTCATGGCATAATGCTCGAATTCATGACAATGGAAGCATTTAATTTTTTAACAAGTCTTTCTTCTTACCCCCTTAACTTGATTCTGGTTTGGATTGGGATTTCTTCCCTAGCCAACTACTTCAAAGGAGCAGAGTCAAGGGCAGGCCCCTCCACTACAGATAGAGGCACCATAGATCCCAACATTACAAACTCCTCTCAATGAGGAAAGAAGCAAGAAACGGGATAGGGAAGAGACCAAACCTGCAAGTGGGTCAACACAACAGCCAGAGGCCAAAAGGCATAGAATAGATCCTCAAATTGAAGAGGAGATTAGTGAAGGAATCATAGAGAGCCCAAGGAGGGAGAGGGAAACCAGCCAGCAAACATCCACCAGCTCTCACAGGTAAGAGGCAGAGAGGCAACATGGTATGGAGGTGTCCTCCTCAAGGCAACAAGGTGCACAACCATCTGGTATTAAAGGAACTTTCATGAAAATCAAGGCCCAAAATGAGTTATTGAGAATACAACTGTATGATCAATTTCTCAAGACAACACCCTCCAAACAACAGAGATTAATGGCAGCTTATGACATTAAGGAGGAGAAAATGATCTTAAGTCATTTCAAGCCTAAGGTACCACAACCACAGACAGCTGCAAACTACATAAAGACAAACTTAGAGGTCCTTGCGAAGGACATACACCCGATGGACCAAATTGAGCTACACAAGCAAACAGGTGAAATGGTCTATGCTACTCTAGCAGACAAGGCAATGCTGGCCCAACAATTGAAGGAATCATTGAAAAATACATCTACTCAATTAGATTTGGAGAGAATGTCTTCCTTGGCCAAAGACAACAAAATAAACACATTGGAGGAAATTATTATTGAACTAGGGCATGATCCTAAGGATGCCAAGGGCATCAAAGCCCTCATAAGAAAAAAGGAAGAAGATATTGCTACACTTAGAAAGCAGCTAAGGCTTCCTGCAACCATGCACCAACAAATTATAGAACTTGCGGAAGAGAAGGCAGAAGGAGATATAATGGATTTGTTGATGAGGATGAACCAAAGAATAATTCAAATGGAGCAAGAATTGGAGAAAGCATTGCAAGGCAAGCAGGGAGAGTCGACCTCCTAGCCACTTGTAACAGCTCCAAAAGTCCCCACTGCCCTTCCCACAGTAGCAACAGCAATTCCTCCTATCATTCCAGCATCAACAACAGGTACATCAACTACAGATGCTTCAGCAGCAACAACAACAACAGCACCAGAATCTAGCATGAGTATGGAAGAAATGATGAGAGCAGTAAAAGAGCTAGAAGTTCAAATGACAGAGTTGAAAGAGGCCAAAGAGAAGTTGGCCAAGCTAGAAGTAAGCTATGACAAGTCCAAGATAACAGTGGCTGAGAAAACAAGGGAAATAAAGGCCTTGGACAATAAAATAAAGTCCTTAGAAAAAAGCTTACTCTAGATAAAACTCTAGTTGAAATCAAGAAAATTTTATGGGCCAAAATTGGCCAATCTGTCACTGACCAATGGCAATAAATTCAGGGTATACACGAGCAAATAGAATTGATAGGCTTAGCTCAATTTGAGACTCAAAATGCTAGAGCATAATTGGGAAATATGCCTGAGCAAGCCAATAGAATGATTCAATTTTTGAACACTCATACCAAAGAGCAGCTAGTAGCTCTAGATATCAGGAACAGGATAGACACCATTTTGATAGTAAAAAAGGTGCTGACCCTGAGGAATTTTGTACAGACTTTAGAAAGGAAGTGCCCAGAAATGCAGGCAGAAATAAATGCTTTCAAACTAAATTTTGCAACATTATAGAGCAAAGGCTTACCCATCTTGCTAACCAGCAGTGGAAGACTGCTAACACATGAACAATATGCCAACAGGGTAAATAATTATGTTTCCAATCAAATTACAGCATCCTCAAGCACCTCAGAAGAAACAGGGCCTCCCTCTGGACAGAGTCTTTATGATAAATGAGAGAATCTGTTCTACATTGAACATGAGATTAATCGCCTTTTTGAAGTTCAGCCCAACTTCTATAGATATACTGAAGCTGATGAAACACTCAGAAAAATACAAAGACATCAGTTTCCTACAGAAGACTGGTGGCAAGGAATGCTGGAGGTTTTACCGAGGTAATTTTGTTTCTGTTTCCTTTTTTGGTCAGCTACAGGTCAGCAAATTCAAATACACAAGCCACCTATCAAAGAGTGAAAACAATAGAAAGAAGAAGTCAAATTGTGACTGCAACTCATTAATGCAAGACCAAGCACTGATGACAAGGCCAGGACAGCAACACAGCAAAACAGCAAGGCAACAAATGCAGTAACACAGAGTAAAGATGCAACTACCAGCGGACTCACTCAGTCCAAAAGTCAAATATCTCTGACAAATTAAACAGCCAGCACACCAACATTTACTGCGGCATTCATTTCTCTCATTTACTTCTTCTGAAGAGTTGGCGAAGGAAGTTATTGCTCAAACAGCGTATCTACATGATATTTTGTATCTCCCTTTTTGTATAAATACCTCCCCATAAAATGTATTTTGGGTTGGTGATTTTCTCTCTGGACTGCGCTGTAATTTTGAGACTGTCTAATACAAAGGCTATTGAAGTTCACTGTTGCTGGACCGTCCGAATGTGGATTTGATGATTCTGGGACTTGCTACAAAATTTCTGTGTCTTTCTATGGATCAATAAGTTGCTCTAACCTGTGTTTATGTTTCCTGTGTTTGCAAATATCATATATGTCTCATGATCTTAGTAACAGAGAAAAAGAATAGCCCAAAATTTGTTTAAATACACTCTGTGTTCAATCTCTGCTATTAATTATGTTTTCTTCAGAATTAGTCATAAATAGGAATTCTTAGTTGCTCCTGTTTTCACTAATTCTTTCATTTTGAATACTATTTAGGAATTCTTTACTGCTCCTTGATAAAATTCAAGCACCTTCCCTCTGCCAGCATTATCAAGGATTCTTGACTGCCCTTCATCCACTGGCTTACATTCCATTAACTTCCAAATCTCAAAATTGTTCCAAGACCGATTATCTTGCTCTGTAGCATTTCCATTTACCAAAGGAAACAATCTCAGTAGTTCTTCCTCATTGACCCCATTTGCCCAATGGTATAAACTATTTTGGACTTGCATCCTAGCTCTATTTGAGATCACCATCCAACAAACTTAAAACCAAACTCTGTGCATCATAACTAGCCTAAAATACTTCAAAACAAAGCTAAATTACAAAGAGAGAGCCCTCTCTGTTTACAGATTGGCTAGAATCTGCAGCTAAAAGATTGTTTAGTGGCTACATCGGCCGTCTTCCCCCATTAGAGATTTCCTGGGGAACAACCTGAGAGTTAACACCAGATACCAACATGAGCATGGAGAAGATGATGGAGGAAATAAAGGCCTTAGAACTCCAAATGGCAGAGCTAAAGGAAGCTAAAGAAAAACTGGCCAAGTTGGAGGTAAGTTATGATAAATCAAAGATAACTGTGGCTGAGAAAACAAGGGAAGTAAAAGCCTTGGAAAATAAGATAAAATCCTTGGAAAAAGAGCTCACTCTTCATAAAACTCTGTCAGAGATCAAGACAATTTTGTGGACTGAAATTGGCCAGTCCATCATTGATCAATGGAAATCAATTCAAACAATTCATGAGCAAATCGAATTGATAGAAATAGCCCGAGTGGAGATTCAAATGGCCAAAGCATTATTAAGAAACATGCCAGAATAGGCCAACAGATTAATTCATTTTTTTAATACTCATACCAGAGAGCAGCTAGCAGCTCTAGATATTCAGGACAGAACAGGTACAATTTTGACAATTAAAAAGGTGCTAACTATGAAGAATTTTGTGCAAAATCTGGAGAGAAAGTGCCAAGAAATGCAGGTAGAAATAAATGCATTTACAGAAAAGTTTGCAGCCTTGCAGCAAAGGGGTCTACCCAGTTTATTAACCAGCAATCAGAGAGTATTGACACATGAAAAGTATGCTCACAGGGTAAACACATATGTTGCAAATCAGATTACAGCATCATCAAGCACTTCAAAAGACATAGTACCTCCTATTGGAAAAAGCTTATATGCCAAATTGGAAAATTTGTTCTATATTGAACATGAAATAACACATCTTTTTGAGGTGCAACCCAATTTCTACAGATATACTGAAGCTGATGAAATACTGATAAAACTACAAAGACACCAATTGCCAACAGACCAATGGTGGCAGAGCATGTTGGAGGTTTTACCAAGGTAGCTTTATTCTCTTTGATCATCTGTATTAAAGAAAATTCAAAAGTACGGGCCACCTATCAGAAAACGAAAATAACAAAGGAAGGAATTCACGCTAAAATGCGTTAAAGCAGAATCAAGCACAAATGACAGGGTCGTGACAGCAACTAAGGAACGCAAATCAAAGAGACAGCTACCAGCCAACTTGTTGAGTCAAAAAGTCAAGTATAGCAGACCACCTAAGGCAGCCAGCACAGCAAAGTTACTTCTACATTCATTGTGCTCTGTTTTCAATGACATTTATCGCCTTTGAAGAAGTAGATGGATGAATTTATTACTTGATATTTTCCCTATGAGATATTTTGTAACTCTCTTTTTGTATAAATACCTCCCCTAGAGATGTATTGGGGGTTGGTTGGTGAATATCCTTCTGGACCCGCGCTATAAATTTTGAGAACTCTTCTGAATAAAGATTGCTGGAATGTTGTGCTGGTGAACTTGCTGGATATGGAATTAATGGCAAGAGAATATGTTGCAGAATTCTCGTGTTACCTCATGGATCAATAATTCTTTTAAACTCTTGTTTACTATTCCCATTTTCTATATATCATCTATATATCATATTCTGAAATTGCAAGAAAAAAGAATAGCCGAGAATTTACTTTGCTATACTCTGTGTTCAATTCCTGTCAATTTTTATGTTTTCTTCAGGACTAGCATAGGCAGGAATTCTTGACTGCTCCTGTCTCCCTGGTTCTTTCATCCTGAATATTTTTAAGGAATTCTTAACTGCTCCTTGACAATAATTATTCATTTTCCCTCTGTTAGCATAATGAAAGATTCTTAATTGCCTTTCATTCCCTGACTTCATTTCATCTTATTTCAGCTTGAAAATTCTTTTATGTTTAACTATCTTGCTCTGTAGTTTCTCCTTTGCCAAAGAAACCATACCCAGAGGTTTATTTTCATTGACTCCACTAACCCAATGGTCAGAAATTCTCTTATTTTGCAATCATGTTCCATTGAATGTCATCTTCCAAACACCAAACAAACACTTGTGCTTCATAACTAGCCTAACATATATCAAAACAAAGCCAAATCACAAAGAGAGAGCCCTCTCTGGTTGCATATTGGCTAGAATCTGTAGCTAAAAGCTTGGTTAGTGGTTACCTCGGCCGTATTCCCTTTTCTCAAATCTTTTGGGCAACAACCTGAGTGATAACATCATTGGCGACTCCGCTGGGGAATGAATGACTATTTGTTACTGCTATCTATTTTCTAAAGCTACAGATGGAGCCTGAAGTTAGCCAAGTAGCCTTTGAAACTGTTCTTGCTGTGCATTTACAGGAGTAAATAAATGTTGCTTCAGTCTATCTCCAGTATAGATTTAGGATTTATACAGTTGTCTCAAAAATTCGATCATTTTCCTGCTGTTTTCAAAAAATCTTTAGGAAAATTCAAAACCTTCATAGATTCATACTTACCTAGAGAAATATTGTCAAAAGCATCATCTTTTAAATATCTCTATAAAATACCAAAAACAGATTTAGAAGCTGGCTCCAAAGAAGAAAACTCGTTACACTAGATCAAATCCAGATCCCAATCCTCCAGCTATTTTTGACAATCCTAGCTTGATCTCTAAGAAACTTAGAAGACAAGAAAGTCTAGAAAATTCGGCTGATTTAAATTTTGATATACTTCAGCAAAACCTTATCCAATCGCCTCCTGGAAAAGCAGCAATCCTTTCTACTGTCACTACAGCTTCTTCTAGTTCACCATCGTCACTTAAAAGCATCTCTTCCACTCCTCCATCCACTCCGTTTATCTCAGTTGTAATCCCTGTACTCCCAGTTGTCCCATTTATACCTGTAAATATGGCAAACCGATATGCTCCTCTATTGTTACCTGCGAATCCAGGGGCTATGCCTCAAGACTATCAAGGCAAAATTACATATTTTGATGGTACTTGCTCCTATACAGCCCAACAACATACTAAGAAAATGATGGACTACTTTGAGAACTATGAAATTGATGACAACGATGTCAAAATGAAAATTTTTGTCCAAAGCTTAACCAGTGATGTAAGGACCTGGTTTAGAGCACTTGCCACAAACACAATTGCTGATCTAGATGCCCTGTACCAAAGCTTTTTGAACAGAAGGGAAAAGAAGAAGGACCCACTGCATATCTTATCAGAGTATGACAGTTTAAAAAGAGGCCCACAAGAAATTGTCCAAGATTATTGTGCTAGATTCAACAATGTGTACAATGCTATCCCTCAGAACCTTAGACCTCCACCTGACTTAGCCTTAATCAAATTCCCTAATGGATTTGATTTTGATATGGCATATTAGCTAAGGGAAAGAGCTCCTGCCAGCTTAGAAGACATGCAGAGTATAGCTGTTAGTGTAGAGGCAAACTTGATCTCTAAAAGAGCCCAAGCTAGAGCTGAAAGAAGGACTATTTTCAAAGAAGAGCCTTCAACATTTGAACAAAAACTAGATGAAATCATCAAAGGCATGGATAGGCTAGGTGATAGAGTGGAAACCATTGAAAGGAAATCTTATTGGGAAGGTCAACCAAGTAATACCACTAGAAATCCAAACTTTAGAAAAAATCAAAATCTTAACACCGGCAAGGCTGGCCCTGATCAAAATATCAGACCTCCATTTCAAGAGAACTATGTTGAAGCCTCAACCTCTAGTGAGCCAACAGAGGATACTCAAATCAACCTAATGGGTTTGTATGGTGAACAACAAATCTTTTTAACACAAGATGATCAAGAAGCTCATAATTTCAACCTATTCCAAACCAAATCGGGAGAATCGTTTGATTTCAGAGAGGGATATGATGCAGCTATCTATGAGGTTCATAAACAATACAAATTGAGAAGCAGAACGATAGATGTGCCTGAACCCAGCAAGCTGAAAGATACCAAGCAGCCCAAGAAAGCAAAGGATAAAACTGCCCTGACAGAACTCCCCGCTAAAACAGACCTCAACCCAAAAGAACCCATGGTTGAGGACATAACAGACTGGCAACCCTCAAAAAACCAGCCATCCACCTCTTTTCCTCCAAAAGAAAATTTAAACAGCCCTTCTGAAAATAATGTCAAAGCAGATCCACTCCCAAGCAGCAATTCTGATAGAGAAAATATCACTGAAAATACGGCAAAAGAGGAAAACCTTGTTGCCTGGAATACAAAAATTCAAGTGGAAAAACCCTTCAACCTAGAAACAGAAATAGGAAAATTGAAAATAGCCATTCCACTATCCGAATTGGCTAAACATGAGGTTTATAGGGAACAAATCAGTAGGTCACTTCAATATTAGAGAATAAAGATGCAGTCAATGTTTTAGATGACCAACCAGAACCAATTTTTGGTCCTGAGGTAAATGGTAAAACAGTAGATGGAGGAGTCCCTCCATTCTATGTAAGCTTAAACATTCATGACAAAGTGCTGCATAACGCAATGTTTGATTCAGGAGCTTCCCATAATATGATGCCTAAGTCTGTAATGGAAAGATTGGACCTAGATATCACTCGGCCATATAAAGACTTGTTTTCATTTGATTCCAGCCAGGTTAGGTGTCTAGGCCTAATCAAAGATTTGTGTGTATCTCTAGTACAATACCCTGTCAAGACAATTCTAATGGATGTGGTGGTAGCTGATATCCCACCTAAATATGGAATGCTTTTGTCTAGATCCTGGGGTGTAAAACTCCAAGGATCTTTGCAGCTAGACATGTCTTATGCCACCATTTCAGTCTTTGGCCAGCCAAAGAGACTGTACCGGGAAATATTGATGAAGTATGTGGTCAGCAGTCAAGAGAAACCTCAAAATTTTCCCATATATTCCATGCATTCTGATATGGATTCATTTATCTTATAGAATGCCGAAATATGCCCCAAAACTAATGACAAACTTCTAGAACTAGTACAAGCAGGAGACATAAATGAAGAATCTTCTACTCAAGATCAAAAAATTGTTGAAATGTTTGATGCAACAAACAAGCAAACCAAACCATCTGAGTTACAAAATACAAATCTGCCCACTGAACAAATTTTCAAAACTTCCAAGGCTAGTCACAATCAAGAAATCTTATGGTACTTAGAGTTTGATGGCTCAGTAAACAAATTAGGGAGCAGGGGTAGGGATTTGGATACACAACATGCAAAATGACCATGCTCAAGGACATGCCTATGGGTTGAATTTCAGATGCACGAACAATATGGCCGAATATGAAGCCCTTTTGCTAGGACTCAAACTGATTAGAAATCTAGGGGCAACTAAAGTTTCAATTCTAGGGGACTCAGATTTGATTATCCAACAGATAAAGGGAAACTTTGTTACAAATGATCTTAAGCTAAGAGCTTACAGAGGGGCAACAATTGAAATACTTAACACCTTCATTGAATCTCAGCTCACTAAAATTCCAAGAAACCATAATTTGCATGCGCATAGTTTGGAAACTTTTGCCAGCACTTGCAAGCTGCCTTTTGAGCCTAATCACCACTTCACTGCTGAAATCAAACACAGACCTGTTGTTTCAGATAATGTAAAAAATTGGCAAGTATTTGAAAATGACACACAAATCAATAACTTATTGACTTTGAAGGAAGAATTTTCAAGCACAAACATAGAGAAAAATTGAGAAAAATATATCAGTTGAAACAACAAATGACATGTTGCATCCAACAATCTTTACTAGCAAAAATTTACGAGAGCTGAAACAAATGGACCTTGATGAAATTACTGAGGGAGAAGCTGAAGTAATTGATTTCAAAGATAACTTTTTACCCACAGGCCTAACTCCTTTGGAGGATATATTTGATTCAAATGATATTCCAAGAAAGCCAAAAATGCAGCCTTTGAAAGCAGAAATTGAGGACTGTAATATAGGAACTGCAGAAGATCCTAAAATGATAAAATTATCCAAAGCTTTGCCTCCAAATCAAAACCTGAAATACATTGAGCTGTTTAAAGAGTTTCAAGATGTCTTTGCATGGAGCTATGAAGAGCTCAAGTCCTATGATACTTCGGTCATCCAACACACAATACCTTTAAAAGAAAATCAAAAACCCTTTAAACAAAAACTTAGAAGGGTTAATCCGGTCCTCCTTCCTCTCATTGAGAAAGAGGTCAAAAGAATGTATCAAGCTGGAATAATTGCACCTATCAGGTTCTCAGAATGGGTTTCAAATCCAGTGCCTACTAGGAAGAAAACAGGAAGAGATAAGACTATGTGTTGACTTAAGAAATCTGAATAGAGTCTCTCTCAAAGACCGCTACCCCTTACCAAAAATGGATCACATTCTACAAAGGGTAGTAGGAGCTTCTAGGATTTCACTGTTAGATGGATTCTCAGGATTTAATCAGATCCTAGTTCAAACGGATGATCAAGATAAAACTGCCTTTACAACACCTTGGGGAACCTTCAAATATGTCAAAAATGCCTTTTGGACTTAAGAATGCAGGGGCCACATTTCAGCGAGCAATGGACATAGCCTTTGGAAAAGAGATCCATGATTTCCTAGTCATATATCTTGATGATCTCACTGCTTTTTCCAAATTAGATCAAGAACATTTAGAACATTTACGACAAGTGTTCCTAATTTGTAGAAAATATGGCATATCATTGAACCCAAAGAAATCATTGTTTGGCCTAGAAGAAGGCAAACTCTTAGGTCACATAATTTCAAAAGGTGGCATAAGAATCGACCCGGAAAGAATACAAGCTATCCTCCAAGTGCCTCACCTAAGAAATATCAAAGAATTGCAAGCTTTTCTAGGAAAGATCAATTTCCTAAGAAGATTCATACCCAACTTGGCTGAACTAATAAGATTATTGAATAATATGCTGAAGAAAGATTCCAAAGTCAAATGGACAATAGAAGCTAAGCAGGCCTTTGAGGAAATCAAAATAGCCTTAACCAAAACACCGGTCCTTACAAGCCCAAAATTTGATCGAGACTTCATAATCTTTTCCTTTGCATCTGAGCATACCATTGCTGTTGTCCTATTACAAAAAGATGACCAAGGATGTGAGAAGCCCATAGCTTTCTTCAGCAAAGCACTTAGAGATGCACCACTCAAATATCAGATCATGGAAAAACAAGCTTATGCCTTTGTAAAGGCCATCAAGGATTTCAGAGTATATATCTTTTACTCTCATGTAATAGCTTATGTCCCAAATGCCGTGGTCAAAGACATTCTGACTCAAGAACGAATTGAAGGTAAGAGGGGCAAATGGATAGCTAACATTTTGGAATATGACATTGAAATTAAGCTAGCAAAACTAATAAAAGGACAAGGATTAGCCAAATTGATGACTGAAACCAATTTTCAAGCCCTTGACATCAATGAACTGGATAACGAACAAGAGATGGCGACTCCACAGATCAATCAAGCCTTCTTACAATCACCTTGGTATGCTAATATAATTTATGTATTGTTAAACCTGCAAGCTCCTCAAGGGTTATCTAGAACTAAAAAGAGATTCTTGAAAATGAAAGCTTCAAAGTTTTGTATTGTAGACAATGTCTTATTTTGGAAAAATCATGAAGGTATTTTGTTGAATTGCTTAACTAAGGATGAAACTGACAAAGTACTCAAGGAGTTTCATGCAGGGAACTGTGGTGGAAATTTGTATTGGAAATCAACAACCGATAAAATCCTAAGAGCTGGTTTTTATTGGCCCTCCCCGTTTGCTGATATAAAGAAATTTGTAATTTCTTGCCATAAGTGCCAAATCTTTGAAGGCAAGAGAAATCTTTTACCTTTACCTCTAAAACCCATTTCCACTGAAAGACCATTTCAACAATGGGGTTTAGATTTCATTGGAGAAATTCACCCTTCCTCTTCTAGCCAACATAAGTGGATTTTAACTGCCACAGATTACTTCACGAAATGGATAGAGGCCATCCCTTGTAGGCAAGCTAATGACTCAATCATTATGTAATTCCTAGAAACCAATATCCTATCTAGATTTGGCTATCCAGAAAAACTCATAACTGACAATGCTGCTGCCTTTAAATCCAAGAGAATGATCAATTTTTGTCATAAATATCATATTACCTCGGGTCACTCCACAGTCTATTACCCTCAAGGCAATGGCCTAGCCGAATCATCCAATAAGAGCTTGATCAACATCATAAAGAAAATATTGGAGGAAAATAAGAAGAATTGGCACAAGAAGCTTGTCAATGCACTTTGGGCA
Source organism: Pinus tabuliformis (assembly GCA_031772625.1). Lineage (NCBI taxonomy): Eukaryota > Viridiplantae > Streptophyta > Pinopsida > Pinales > Pinaceae > Pinus > Pinus tabuliformis. The sequence goes on from CM062820.1 coordinate 582,526,871, forward strand.
GACAGGTTAACCACAAAGAGATCTATTGGGACAAGCCCTTATGAATTGGTTTATGGCATGGAGGTTGTATTCTCTTCATCCTTGGGAATCCCTGTGATAAAATTACTACAAGAAATACAGGCAGAACCAATGATATTCAAAGAAGAGTCAATCAAACAATTCACTTGCAGCAGACTAGAGAGGAAGTGCATCAGAGAACTCAAATCCTACAAGAGAAACTGAATAAGATCTTTGACAAAAGGATAAAGGCAGAAGATTTTTTCATAGGAGACAAAGTGCTGAAGTGGGATTCTAGGAGGGAAGACAAAGGAAAACATGGAAAATTTGATTTCCTGTGGAAAGGAAGTTTTGTCATCCAGGCTGTACAAGGAAACAACACCTATTTTTTGAGAAGCCTAGATGGTACAGAAGCAGAGGATGGGCCAGTGAATGGGTGAATGCTCAAGCATTATTTTGATCCACTTTGTTAATATATCAGGATTGTATTTTGTACATAATAAAGTCTATTTTCTGCAGTTTACTACAACAATAAGAAAAGGGATGAGATGCAGCAAATTTTGAGGAAAAAGGAAAGAATTATTGCATCTTTTGGTGTTATATTTTGAGTTTATCAGAAGAAGTCAAGAAGAAGACTTGGGAACTACCAAAATGTTGACAAATACTCAGACAACCAGCAAAGACCGACCTATAATTCTGTTCAAATCAGCTCATAAGAAATGAATATATACCACAGAGATATAGTTTGTTCGCTTACAGTAGAAGGAAATTTCAAATTGCAGCAAGAGTTGAAAATAAGGCCATCTGACCTGTTGTTCTTGGCTTTTCACCTGGAAAATCCATCCCCAAGTGGAGCCACTGTTAGGTTCCTATACCAATAGGTGTCATATTTCATGATTGACTGTGGAAATGCCAAATATGATCATCCTTTCCATGCTGCAAAGGTTCCATATTTTCAAAAAACCAAAAAATTTAAAAAATGTAAAGAGGGTATACCCTAAAAGAAAAATCAAAGGGCAAAAAGAATGAATTGGTCAAAAAGACAAGGAAAATGAACCCCAAACAAAGGACCAGGTAAGTGGCCTAGTCAAAATGCCACCACTGTCCTATTTTTTGCAAAGAAGTTCAGATTATGCAATCAGTGACTTCTGTCACACTTGATGGATGGCCAAACAGCTCAATCTTGGCCAGTCCATGTTTAAATTTCTTGTTTTAGCATTATAGAATAAGATCTGTTCCAATAGTTCAAGCTTGGCAGATCAGTAGTTAGGTAGAGAAGCAAGGGAGCTCAACAACTAAATCTGAGCCCCTGGAAGAGATAAGGGCAGACTTAGATAGGAGGGCAATCAAAAGAAAAAAAAAGTGAAAGGGTTTGCTAGCTCAAATGCACCCAAGGAGAAAGAAGAAAAAATGTTAGGTGTATTAGGCTGGGTAGGCAGTTGGATGCTGCAGAAGCAAGTTTGTGATCAGTTTTGTCTTTATTGAATATGATTTGTCTCATGAATATCATAAGTGCAATGGCAGTTGTTTGGTCACAGTTCAAGTGGAGCATGACTAATTTCCCCTCTCATTTCCCCAAGAAACTTACTAACATCCCTTCAAGGACATTGGGATCTACTCAATGGTCCTAGTTCATTTCATTTTATGAGAAATACTAAGTGAAAATCTGTGTTTACTTAGCCAAAACAAGCCACATTTCTTGTGTAAAAAAAATCCATCCATTTTACGTTCATTTCCCCTAAAAACCTAAGTTATTACCTTATAAGCTTAGCGTTTTCTATCTACAAAATCATATTAACACTTTGACTCTATTATATAGCTCCTACTTAAAGTTTTCCCCGCCCCTATTATACACAAAATAGTATAAAAAACCCCAAACTTTATAATATCCCAACCCCCGGCTTAATATAGCCCTACACCGTAATTTTCGGGAATTATAGGTTCACTTGGAACCTTTTAATAACCCTAGCCACATAAATATACCATGGAATTTAATTAACACTTGGTTAATTAAATAACCAACCCCCGAAACCCAAAATCGCACTACACTACAATTCTTCGCAAAAACATTAAAAAACGCAAAAATATTGTAGCGGGCCCCGTACATTATTCCTTCGCCAGTTTACCGTGCCACCAGCCGTCAGATCCGATCCCCTAGATCGAACGGTCTTCATCCATATCGCGAGCCCCCATATGCCAAACGATAGCGTCCGGGGGATGGGCAGTATTACCGCCGTATCGAGGACAGGTGTCAAGCTCCTGGTGTGATCGCTGCCCCCTCTGACAAAACCACTTTTGCCCAAAAGCGGTGCGGGGGTCAAACCGCTTACCGCCTATGCCCCCGCCCCGCTGACGTCACCCCCTCATCACCCTCACATTAGCAGACACGTCACCCACCACCCCGCCTCCGTATCATCCGCCGTGTCCTCCATGTCAGCGCCAAGTCACCTTCCGTACACCCGCTACCCGACAAATCATGACGTCATGCTGACGTCAGCCGACCAAAGCACGCCAAAAACCCACCAAACTCAAATTTTTTGTCAAAAGGCCGTTAAAACGTCGTTTTTGCCCATTTCACTTTGTTTGTTTTGCACGTTATTTGCATGGTTTCAACGACCAAAACGCCATTGTTACTCCATAGTCCACCAACCAGGCAATTCAACTCCATTGCTCGATCCCTCAGCCGGCTTTGCCACCCAAATTGTGCACCACAGCGCCCGTTGAACCAGGTATTTACCGAAATTCTTCTCCCAAACCGTCTTTTTCCAATTTTTTCTCCAAAAATCACCGTAGAACCAAATTTTAAATTAAAAACACAGTACTGCCTCTAAGCTCTACAATTTAACCCCTGTTCGGCCCATTTTTTTCCAAAGAAAACATGTGGACTATGTTCCCTCTGTAAACTCATTCATTTAGCTGAAATTATAGCTCAATTCGACCTGCAATTCCCACAGAAAGCCCCAGAAACTCATTTTTTACCAACTGGTACTGTGCAAAATCAAAATTTAAATTAAAAAAAAAACACAGAGAGTTGAAGAACAGAGCCTCAAGTAGCCCTCAATGTTGCCCCTTTGAATTCACCACATAAGGAGTTGGAATGGTTGCCCTTAGCTGATAGGGACTTCCAAATACAAGACCTAATGGGTATGAAAAACCATCTGCAGACATTTTTTGAGATTAGAAACAACTATCTAAACAAGACTGACCTCTATGGCATCTGGAGTCCAATCTGCCCATATATTATCTTCCATCAGTCAATGTGTTTCCTGATGTAATCCGATTGTGTTGTGCTAACTATGAGCCTACTCAAAGGGAAATCATGTCTCCAAATGGCACTGTCCTGTTCTATATCACTCCTGACTCAATCAATGAGATGTTGCACTACAAGCCTAATCATCCTCTGACTCCTCTGTCTATGAAAAATTTGTTGGACCAAGGCTCCAAACTATCCTCCGCAGAAATAGGCCGAATTGCCAACTTATTCATGAGCCCAGACTCCCAGCCCAGAGACTCACCTCCTTTTCACCGGGTCTATTTCAATGAAGTTGGGAGAACTGTTATTGACATGATATCCTATGTCCTGGGTTTTAGAACAAGTGAGCATGTTGATGAAACCATTCTAGCTATGATGTCTACCTTTATTCCAGGGCACCCTCCTTCCATCAACTTTGACATTACTACCTTCATTAGCAACAAAATCCATGAGCAATTCATGAGCCTAAATAGGGAAGGAGTTTTCAAGTATACAGCCTATATCTATCATCTGTTCTTATACTATCAAATTGATAGTTTTCAGTTCCCTATTAAGAAGTTGGATGCAAAAGGAGAAAGAAGATCTGTCATATTTTTGACCCCAGTCTTCCATATAGTCCACAATTCCCCTTATACTTATTGTGAGTTCATTGACCTATTCATATATCTAGTTTCATCTATGCTGATGACAAGTCCCCCTCCCAGACTCACAGCTGAAATGCAGAAAATCTTGCAGCTATCCAAAAGCTACAAAATAAGTGATTGGTACTTTTACCAAAATCGCACAGAAATCAGGATTTATGGTTGTGAATTGTGCCCCTACAAGCTGCCAAGATATGTGCCTATGAGATTGTTTTCCCTTGAATACTTTAGGCAGTTTATTAGCTCAGATTTGACTCATTTTTATGAAGCCAAGAAAAAGGCTCAGCTGAAGCTAAGAAACCAACTAGGCCCCCTCATCATTAACAAAAAGGAAGGCTGGAAAGATGCTGAAAAGATACTAAGTGAGCAACTCAACCTAAAAAGGAGGTTTTGGTGGGTACCTTATGACCCAAAGGCATTTATCCATGATAGAAAGACAAAATATAAGCTATCAGGCTATGAACATTGTAAAATCCCTGATATAGAACAGTATGCTAACCAAGATGAATGGGTAGAAGGCACATTGGTAGAACAGATTACTAAGGAAGAGAAAATGGAGCAGGCAATGAAAAACCTTGAAAAAACTCTTGACCTGGACTCTTTTGGACAGGTCTCTTTCAAATTGCCTCAACACCTTGGAGCGGGCACATCAGCTGCCACAACTTCACAACAAACTACCCAAGAAGATACTCCTCCTGCAGGCACATCCAAAGGCAAAGAAGTGATGCATTCATAACAACAAGAGGTCACAGATCAGCCTACATCATCACAGAAGCAAGGCCAAGGGAAAATTCCTTCTGCTCAAACCCATGCACCGGAGATTCCAGCATTGCAGACTCCTCTTAATGAGGAGAAGGGCAGAAAAAGATACCGGGAAGAGGACACACCAATCAGTGGGCTAGCAGAATAGCAAGAAGCAAAAAGGTAGAGAGTGGATACTCTACCTGAAGAGGAAGTTGTTGAGGAGATTATTGAAAGTCCAAGGAGTGAAAGGGCAGCCAGCCCATTAATCTCCCTAGGGACAGAATCACCTACTAGTTCTCATGGACAGCAATTTGGAAAACAGCCTATGATGGAGATTTCATCAGCACAGCCACAAAGCAAACAGAGTTTTGATATCAAGAGGCCATTCATGGAGATCAAGGCACAAAATGAGCCAATAAGGATGCAGCTTTACGATCAATTCCTCAAAATGACTCCTACCAAAAAGCAAAGATTGATGTCCGCCTATGACATCAAGGAAGGGAAATTGATTTTGAGTCATTTCAAGCTCACATTGCAACAACCACAGTTAGCTGCCGATTATAGTAGAACAAATCTAGAGGCTCTGGCCAAAGACATTCACCCTTTGGACCAGGTTGAGCTGCACAAACAAACAGGTGAAATGATTTATTCACTTTAGCAGATAAAGCCACACTAGCTCAGCAATTGCAAAATTCACTAAACAATACATCTGCTCAATTAGAGTTGGAAAAGGTATCCTCTCTAGCCAAGGACAACAGGATAAAGTCCTTATAGGAAATCATCATTTAATTGGGACATAATCCCAAGGACCCTAAAGCAATAAGGTCATTGAAAAGAAAAAGGAGGATGACATAGCTGCCCTCAAGAAACTGTTAAAACTGCCAGTTACTATGCATCCGTAGACCACAAAGATGGTGAAAGAAAAAGAAGAAGAAGATATGATGGAGCTATTAATCAAAATGAATGAAAGACTAGCAAAAACATAGAAGGCATTGGAGAAAGCATTGCAGGAAAAAGAGAAAGAGTTGGCCTCTCAGCCAGCTCAAACAGTCCCAATAGCTACAACTGCTCCTCCTACAGCAACAACATCAGTCCCTCCCACTACCCCAGCATCAACAACAGGTACAGCACCCACAGACACTTCAGCAGCTGCAACAATAACAGTGCCATATACCAGCATGAGCATGGAGAAGATGATGGAGGAAATAAAGGCCTTAGAACTCCAAATGGTAGAGCTAAAGGAAGCTAAAGAAAAACTGGCCAAGTTGGAGGTAAGTTATGATAAATCAAAGATAACTGTGGCTGAGAAAACAAGGGAAGTAAAAGCCTTGGAAAATAAGATAAAATCCTTGGAAAAAGAGCTAACTCTTCATAAAACTCTATCAGAGATCAAGACAATTTTGTGGACTAAAATTGGCCAGTCCATCACTGATCAATGGAGATAAATTCAAACAATTCATGAGAAAATCGAATTGATAGAAATAGCCTGAGTGGAGATTCAAAAGGCCAAAGCATTATTAAGGAACATGCCAGAACAGGCCAATAGATTAATTCATTTTTGAATACTCATACCAGAGAGCAGCTAGCAGCTCTAGATATTCAGGACAGAACAGGTACAATTTTGACAATTAAAAAGGTGCTAACTATGAATAATTTTGTGCGAAATCTGGAGAGAAAGTGCCAAGAAATGCAGGTAGAAATAAATGCATTTACAGAAAAGTTTGCAGCCTTGCAGCAAAGGGGTCTACCCAGTTTATTAACCAGCAATCAGAGACTGTTGACAATGAACAGTATGCTCACATGGCAAACACATATGTTGCAAATCAGATGACAGCATCATCAAGCACTTCAGAAGACATAGTACCTCCTACTGGACAAAGCTTATATGACAAATTGGAAAATCTGTTCTATATTGAACATGAAATAACATATCTTTTTGAGGTGCAGCCCAATTTCTACAAATATACTGAAGCTGATGAAATACTGATAAAACTACAAAGACACCAATTGCCAATAGACTAATGGTGGTAGAGCATGTTGGAGGTTTTACCAAGGTAGTTTTATTCTCTTTGACCATCTGTATTAAAGCAAATTCAAAAGTATGGGCCACCTATCAGAAAACAAAAATAACAAAGGAAGGAATTCACACTAGAATGCGTTAAAGCAGAATCAGGCACATATGACAAGGCCGTGACAGCAACTCAGGAACACAAATCAAAGAGATAGCTACCAGCCGACTTGTTGAGTCAAAAAGTCAAGTATAGCAGACCACCTAAGGCAGCCAGCACAACAGAGTTACTTCTACATTCATTGTGCTCTGTTTTCAATGACATTTATCGCCTTTGAAGAAGTAGATGGATAAATTTATTACTTGATATTTTCCCTATGAGATATTTTGTAACTCTCTTTTTGTATAAATATCTCCCCTAGAGATGTATTGGGGGTTGGTTGGTGAATATCATTATGGAACTGCGCTATAAATTTTGAGAACTCTTCTAAATAAAGATTGCTGGAATGTTGTGTTGGTGAACTTGCTGGATATGGAATTAATGGCAAGAGAATATGTTGCAAAATTCTCGTGTTACCTCATGGATCAATAAGTCTTTTAAACTCTTGTTTACTATTCCCAAGTTCTATATATCATATTCTGAAATTGCAGGAAAAAAGAATAGCCCAGAATTTACTTTGCTATACTCTATGTTCAATTCCTATCAATTTTTATGTTTTCTTCAGGACTAGCATAGGCAGGAATTCTTGACTGCTCCTGTCTCCTTGGTTCTTTCATCCTGAATATTATTAAGGAATTCTTAACTGATCCTTGACAATATTTATTCATTTTCCCTCTATTAGCATAATGAAAGATTCTTAATTGCCTTTCATTCCCTGACTTCATTTCATCTTATTTCAGCTTGAAAATTCTTCTATGTTTAACTATCTTGCTCTGTAGTTTCTCCTTTGCCAAAGAAACCATACCCATAGGTTTATTTTCATTGACTCCACTAACCCAATGGTTAGAACTTCTCTTATTTTGCAGTCATGTTCCATTGAATGTCATCTTCCAAACACCAAACAAACACTTGTGCTTCATAACTAGCTTAACATATAGCAAAACAAAGCCAAATGACAAAGAGAGAGCCCTCTCTGGTTGCAGATTGGCTAGAATCTGTAGCTAAAAGCTTGGTTAGTGGTTACCTCGGCCGTATTCCCTTTTCTCAGATCTTTTGGGGAACAACCTGAGTGATAACAGGGTGCACTCGGGAAGCTGTAGAAAGCTCCAGAAGCTCCAATTTGTATGCCACAATACTAATATTTTGCAACACCTTGTATGTACCATAATACTTTCGTGATAATTTATTATCCTTCTTACCTTGCTTGAGGGACATTTGTTTATATGGTTGTATCCGTAGAAATAAACAATCACCTACATCAAAACTTCTTTCGTTGCGATGTTGATCTGCCTTTTGTTTCATTCTATTCTATGCCAAAGTGAGGTTATCCTTTAAGAGTTGGAGAACTTGTTGTTGATGCTTGATGTGATATTCCACTGCTTAAAACTTATAATTTTCTCTTAAATATGATGTGATGGATGGTGGATGATATCCATAAAGTGCCATAAATGGGGTCATTTACTACATTATGGAAGGAATTTTTATACCACCATTCAGCCAGAGGCGACCATTTCAACCTTTGTGTCTGTGTATCATATACAAAGAAACGAAGATATCCTTCCAAACATTTTTTTACTATCTCGGTTTTCCCATCAGATTAAGGATGATAAGATGATCTGAGCTAACTAAGTACCAAGACAAGAAAATAATGTTGTCCAAAATTTTCTAGTGAAAATGGGATCTCTATCGCTTAATTCTTTGTGTTTCCATGTAGCTTTTGAATTGTTTCCACAAATGCAGTAGAAATTGTACTCGCTTTAAATGGATGAGATAATGAACAAAACTGTGCATACTTGGTAAGTCTGTCAACTACCACCATGATGACACTTTTTCCTTCGGACTTGTGTAAACCTATGATAAAATCCATTGAAACCTCCTCCCAACGTTGACTTGGAATGGATAAAGGTTGCAATAGACCTGGTGTCTTAATTGTTTCAACTTTATTTTGTTGGCAAACCAAACATTCCGCCACCAACTTTTGAATATCATATTTAAGGCGATTCCAAAAAATTCCTTCTTAACCCTGTGGTAAGATTTTAAAAATCTTGAGTGCCCTCCTAAGGGAGAGGTGTGCAATTCCATAAGAATATTTTGTTTGAGTTGGGAATTCTTACATAGGTATAAATGAGCTGTGTACCATAACGAATCATTTTTCTAGCTAAATGTATCATATGTACTAGGATCTTGTTGTAACTTTTGAATGAGTGTGCACACTTCTTCGTCATTCTTCCATTCATCCCTTGCTTTGTTTATCCAATCGGGTTGGATAATATAAATGGTGCAAAGTAATGCTTCCACATCCTCATCCTTTCTTCAGAGTGCGTCTCCCACAACATTTTTTCCCTTTTTTTTAGATGATTTCAAATTCATAACCAACATCTTTGTGACCCCTTTTTTCTACTCTTCTAAATATAATATTTTTTCTAAAAAGTATTTAAGACTATCATGATTCGTTTTTACCTTGAAGTGTCTTCCCATTAGGTAGGGTCACCATTTCTTAAGTGTATGTAGTATTTCCAACATTTCCTTCTCATAAATAGCTTTGTGTAAATACTTTCCTTTGATTGGACGACTTTCGGAAGCAACGGGTCTTTCTTCTTGCATTAAAATGACACCAATTCCATTTCCTGAGGCATCACATTCCACAATAAAGGTTTTTGTGAAGGCTGGCGTAGCTAAGTCTGGTGCGTAGCACATTGCCTCTTTAAGATGTTCAAATGCCTTTGTTGCTTCTAGAGTCCATGAAAATGCATATTTCTTTAATAATGTTGTTGGAGGTGCTGCTATTCTCCAATAATTATTAAGAAACTTGTGATAATACCCTGTCAACCCGAGAAATCCTTGTAGATGCTTTATGGATGTGGGGATTTTCCATTCCTTAATGGCTCTTTCTAGGGTCTACCTTAACACCTTCATGAGATACAATATGACCCAGATATTCCACCTCTTCTACTCCAAAAAACACTTGGCGCTTTTTGCATATAATTTTTTCTCCTCCAATAGTTTGAGAACCCTATCAACATGTTGAACATGATCCTTCCAAGACTTGTTGTAGATTAGTATATCATCAAAAAATACTAACACAAATTTTCTAAGGAAGGGCTTGAAAATGGAATTCATCAAACCTTGAAATGTAGAAGGTGCATTGGTAAGGCCAAAAGGCATGACCAAAAATTCATAATGACCCTCATGAGTTCTAAATGTTGTTTTCGGAATGCCTTCAGTTTTCATTATGACTTGATGATAACCTGAACGAATATCCAACTTGGTGAAATAAATTGATCCACGCAATTCATCAATGATAGGAATGGGAAATTTATCTTTAATAGTGAAATTGTTGAGCTCCCTATAATCTGGACACATGTGCCATGATCCATCCTTCTTGTGCACCAATACTACTGGAGCAGAGAAAGAACTTTGACTAGGTTGAATTATACCAATCTCTAGCATTTCTGCAACCATATGTTCAATTTGACTATTTTGGGCATAGGGATATCTGTAAGGCCTAATGTTTGGAGGAACACTTCTTGGAATCAACTGACTAGCATGATCATGATCACGAATAGGTGGGAGGCCTTTGGGAGTCTCAAATACCTTGGAATGATTGTCCAAGGCTTTTTGGAGATCTGGAGAAATAGATGATTTCGATGTGGGAACCTCTAGCAAACATAATTGTGCAATCACGCCTCATTGTTCTTTTTTTATAAGCTTTTTCATTCCGTTAGAGCTAATTATCTTTCTTGGTTTCCCTGTGATACCTCTTAATTCAACTTCCTTTCCTTCCGAAAAAAAAATAAAAAATAAAAATAGAAAAAATAAAAAAAATAAAAAAAATCAAGAAAAGTTCTTGAAAATTAAAAGTTATCGTACCCAAATATTGTATCCATTGGACTCCTAGTACAATATTAGCACCACCCATTGGAATGGAAAGCATTGGGCTATTCAATACATACTCTCCCTTGGATAGATTGTATGGCACTTTCGAGAGAAATTTATGGTTCCTCCACTTGCAACCATCACTTGACACTTTGGTGTTGGGTATAGGAAGAAATTAAATTCCTTGGCTATTTTACAATGAATAAAATTATGGGTACTTCCCGAATCAATCAATACTATTGCCTTTTTCTTCTTGATATGTCCTTCTATATTGATAGCTTGAGGAGTGGTAATTCTGGCCAATGCATTACAAGATATGGTCAAATTCATTTCTTCTTTATCTAGGGTTTGTTGCTAGTGTATATCCTCTCATTTTGGCATTTCTTGTTCCTTTTCTTCCTCCTCTTCACAATCTATGTAAAATAATTTATTCTCAGCACACTTATGACCTTTATTGTATTTTCTATCACAATTGTAACAAATCCCTTTTTCTATTTTGTCTTCCAATTGTTGTGGTGTCAACCTTGTAGGTTGTGGAAGGCTAGGGGCAACAACACTTCCATATTTATAGTTGTGATTGTAGGCTTCCTTGTTTCCATAATTTTTCTTTCCATTTTTCTTGCCAACCTAAATGCCTTCTCCAATGAATCAGGTTCCCAAAGGTGAACCTCATGTTGGATGTTATCCTTTAAAGTCCCTATGAACAAATCAATCCTATTCTCCTCTAGAATATATTTTTCCTTTATATTCAATTTTTGGAAGTCCTTAATGTGCTCCATCATTGAATCCTTTTGTTTGAGATTTATCAATTGGCTAAAAAGGTGTTTCTTTTTGTATCCTACTAATGTGCTATCATTTCTTCCATAAAAATTGCTCGAGTGATAATTTCTTTATGAGAGGAAAGCCATCGATACCATACAAACATATTTGGTTCCAAATATAAAGTTGCAGTGCGTAACTTTTGTGTGTTTTTCACATTATGGAGATCGAAATATTGCTCCATCTGTAGTATCCATGTTATGGGATCCTTGCCATCAAACTTCTTGATATCGATCTTTGGAACATGGTGGGTCTTCAATCCAATGTTAGAGTCTATGAAATCATGATTAACATTTCTTTTATTCTCATCACTAGTTTCCTTTACTACACTCTCACCATTAGTATGCATTTCTTGTAGCAACTTTGTCAAATCTATCTTCAAATCTTCCATTTTTCCTTTCAATTTTCCTTCTATACCATCCATATTAGTGTCCATGCAATTCATCTTAGCTTTAATTCCATTAATATTAGTTCCCACACCATCCATATTAACTTCCACGCCATTCATATTAGCTTTCATGCCATCCATATTAGCTTCTGTTACCTTTCGTGAGAGTGAAATATATTGCACTTGGTCTCGTAACTTTGATATATCATGTTGCATTTCTTCCTCTTCTTCATGAGTCATGCTATAGCTTTTAGGTTTCTTACTAGTTGTTTCCATTTTCTTTCTTCGAGGCATCAATTAATGCTAATTATGCTTCACTATGCCCTTTCAATCACTTCAAACTAATTTTTTGACCCAAACTTATGAAATTTTTTAAAAATATTACACACCTTTTTTTTTTTCACTTTTTAGGAGCTTGATATTGAATCTATTGTATCTCTATAATTACGAATCTCGAATGTCTGAAATTTCGTTTTGCGGTAGCCCTCTGAGTCCTCTTTCCAATGCCACCAATCTGATCGAAATTGGATTCTCCAATAAAGAGTTACGTCGAATCTCCAAAGATGACCTTATTATATACTTTCTCAGTAGATCGAACATGTACGAAGTGCCATGTGTCACTGTTTCAACCTTTGAATTTGAAGACAATACTCATAGAGAAAGTTATGGTGTTTTTCCCAAGGTCACCTATTTGCGATGTAATTTGGGAGCCTACAAAAACCCTAACTTCCTTGGATCATATCTCCAAAAATATAGAGAGAAAATATTTGAAATTAGGACCCGATGTTCATCAAGAATTCATCTCAAATGGGTTTTAATTTCATCTTTTGAAATGTCTTAAAAAAAAGTTATAGTGAAAATTTCACGGTGACCTCTTTGGAGCAGGGAAACCCTAGAATTCAAAACCTATGATACCAAATGTTAAGAAACCAGCTCACAAAAAGATAGAAAAGTAAGATCAACAACTCCAAAATCAAGCTCTTCGAAGGGGAAACATCCTTTACATTACACAAATGAACAATTTTTGGAATATGCAAATGACAAAATCTCCTTTCAATATATAGGATTCCAAGGGGTCACAATATAATCAAAGCCGACATAGAAATAATAATATAAGGGCATAACAATAACAATAGTGGGCTTTTATGGGGCACAATAATAAAGATATGGGGGAAATAGTGGAACAACAATAACAATAAAAGCTACAATGACAATAGTAATGGGGGAATCACTAGTATTATAGGGACCTAACACTAGGAATCTCTTAACTTGTTTTGGCAGGATTTAATTAAATCCTGAGGGTGGAGAAAAAAAAATTATTTAAGGTATTAGTGAATAAATTATGAGGCATCCAAGCTTCTTTTGGGCATAGTAATCACTTGCCTAGTTTTGGTGGGATTGCGGTAAAACATGGTTATTTATCTTCTTGTTTTGGGCCTACCGATCCCTTGACCATTTTTTGCTTGATTGCATTAATGCATGAGGGTGGGTTTGGTTTAATCTCTAGGAAGCCCTCGTTGTTTTTGTCTTGAGCCCCACATTCATGCTTGGAATATGGCATGAGGGTGACTGGCTGAAAGAAATATTTGGTTCAGCTCAATCTATGGTTAGGTGGTATGTGGAAGTCCTTGAATTGGTTGGATTTTGAATATGTTAATAAGATATCTATTCCTTTTTTATTTCATGAGTAATTTTACTTGTTTTCATGTGGATTTAATGGTTATTCTATCATGGTTATTATTCTGGTTATATGCCAGTTATAAGCATGGTTCTATAGTAGGTTCTAGTTATTGATATTGACATGTTTTGATTTGTTGATGAATGGTTATTGAATGCATGAGCTAATATATGTTATTGCAAATATTATGAGAGGGCATTAGACCTTCTTAACAAATCTCAGATAAGTATCTGTCCCCAATGTTCAGATATGCATTTATGACCTTTAGATTACATGTTCTTAATATGTTTGATGAAATGATTATCATGGTTAGGCTTGGTTAGGTCATGACTTTGATAAAATTTTGCATGGATAACCTTGTCTTGATGATATTTATTATTCTATAAAGTCTCATTGAGTTATGGCTAGTGGTTTGGAGTCTAGCTTGGAATTTACGCTCAGAATCTGGGACAGCATGCTCCTAACCAGAAATTTGGGTTGCAATTGGATGGATGTAAGCTTGTGCATGTGGTTGGAGGCTTCCGATCACATGGAAGACTTTTTGTGGGCATGATTGACAGCCCAGGGCAGATATTGAGGGGTCCAACTTAGGGTTTGGTCACCTAGGATGGTTTCTCAACCCCATAGTGTCCTGTAGGCCCCGTGGGATGTTGTGAAAGGTTATTTATCATTAGAATTTAGCCCCAATTCCTTAATGGAACCTAGGAGGTCAAGTCATGTCATAGTAGACGTTATCTCATGTTTACCCAACATGCCAGTTAAAGTGGGTAAATGTGGGAGGGGTCTTTACAGAGTGGTATTAGAGCAGGTTTTCGTTCTCTTTAGGTGATATATGATACCATAGTGGTACAAAAGCATGGTTCAATGCTTGGAATGAATGGGAAGAATGTCATTGTCATGCATGCATGTCAGTTTCTATGTGGTTGTTATGCATGCATTGTCATGGTTATTGTTGTCAAGCATGAGGTCATGGTATGAAGTTGGTATTATCATGCATGATGTTGGTATATTTATATGATTATGTATATACATGTATTGTGCTAATCTAGACTAATTTTCCTAATGATATATCCTCCCTTGAACTTGAATGAAGTACATTGATTATGTCTGTAATTGGTTTATCTGTCATGGTATGTTTACAGGAAGAAGAAGATAAAAGATGACTAGAAAAATGGTGGATTATAGTTCACGAGGCTCCCCTTACAGATCAAATGAGCAGTCAACTCTCTGGACATAGGAGACACATTGAGAATTTTAAAGGAATAAATCAAAAGTTTCAAAGTAGATAAGACATAATCATTTAGTCATAGGAAGGACTTGCTAGGGCACAAGAGAAACAAGCAGAGGAAAACTTAGTTATCCTTTAGAGTTTTTCGAAATTATGGAGACATGCACAACCATGGATCGGTTATGGATAGGAGGACAAGACTAATGCAATATATGGAAGTAGGTCTCATGGTGGGAATAGGTCAGATAGGGATGACATGACCAAAGATGACAAGTTCTTGTATACACCTGATAGGAGAGGCAATGGACATGGGCTTTAATCTAGTTTTGGTACAGTCAAGTATCATGGTCATCATCGCTATCATCCTTACAAAAGGAGTTAAAGGGGATATTTTTCAGATGAGTTAAATAAATCGAAGCAGCCTACATTTGATGGAGAGTTGAAGAAACCAAAATATGCATGGGTACGGTTACCTGGGATGAAGAAGTTCTTTGAGCTGCATGACTATATAGATAACATGAAAGCCAAGATAGCTATTTTCAGTCTCAAAAGGAAAGCAAACATATGGTGGGAAGATTTGAAGCATGCCAGAGACATCAGGACAAAGGAGTTGAGTTGGCATGATTTCAAGAGACATTTTAGGAAGAAGTATTTGTCAGAGATGTAATATTATAGAAAATATAAGGAGTTCTATGAGCTAAATATGGGATCAATGACAAATAAGTACACGAATAATTTCCTGGAGTTGTTAAGATATGTGTTGTATCATAAGGATGAGAAAAACAAATTTCATAGATTTATAAGTGGATTATCATTAGCATTTAAGGATCATATTGAGTATGATGAGCCTCAATTGTTGGAATAAGTTATTGGAAAGTTGAAGCACTGTTATGAGAAATGGAAGAGTAAGACCGAATCTAAGAAAGGTTGGAAAGGGAATGTCAAGACTAAAGTTAAATGGCCACAAAAGAGAACAAGACCTCAAGATGAAAGTGAGAAAGATAATGCTATTCCTTACAAAAAATTTAATGTAGAAGAGAAGGGACACGGACCTTAGCCTAGAGAGAAACAAAATAGAGGTGATGGTAGGAGACAGGTGCAATGTTGGATATGTAGCAAGTATCATCTCAAGAAGGATTTTTCATCATATTAGGGTGGTAGGCATCATATATACAGTGCTCATGAGGTGCAGATAGATGGGGATGTTGGATAGAGTATTCCTCGAATCTATGCAACATTTGATAACAAGCAAGAAGATCACTAGACATCTATTATTGAGATGGAAGGTGAGCTTTGTGATCCAGTTGTTTCCATTTTGATTGATCATGGATCTAATTGTAGTTATGTTAACCCTAACCTAGTGGAAAAGTGTGGTTTGAGAAAATAAGTGCATGCAGATTCTTGGTTGGTTCAGTTTCCTATAGGTACTAAGAAAAGAGTTCATCATTCGGTAATAGCTTTTGTGTTTGAGTTGAACAGTATGCCTACATCAGCGCATCTAAATGTGTTTTTTTTGGATCATACAATATGCTTCTAGGTATGGATTAGTTGTACCTTCACAGGACTAAGGTTGATAGTTATGAAAAGGCTATTGAGTTCTTGGATGACAATGAAGAATAGAGAACATTGTAGGGTAAGAAGAAGTTGATATCAGTTAGAATGGTTTCACCTATGTAGGTAAAGCACAGTTGCAAGAAAGGGTGTGTGTTATTTGTAGTGCATGTTTCTAGTGATAAAGGTAAGGATGTTGAGGATGCGTAAGTCTTGAAGAGGTATCCAGTCTTACAAAAATTTCATGATGTATTTCTAGCAGATATTTCAGAGCTTCCACCTCACAAGGAAGTGGAACTTTCTATTGGGTTGGTACCAAGAGAAACACCAACATTAAAGGCACCTTACAGGATGAGCACTCTAGAGTTAGTGGAACTAAACTTGTAGTTGAAGGAAATCCTTGAAAGGGATAAATTAGGCTAACTATGTCACCTTGGGATGCGCTAATATTTTTTGTAAAGAAGAAGGATGGTACTCTTAGTTTGTGTATTGATTATTGGCAGTTGAACAAGGTCACCATAAAGAATAGGTATTCGTTGCTGAGGATCAATGACTTGTTTGATGTTCTAAAGGGAGCAACAGTGTTCTTGAAGATTTATTTGAGATCATTTATCTTAAGGTATGCATCAAATAAGAGGACGTCTATGAGATTTATTTCTGAATTAGGTATGGCCATTATGAGTTTGTTGTAGTTCCTTCTGGTTTGAGTAATTCGTTAGCTACTTTCATGTGTTTGATGAATAGTGTGTTGCATCCTTATTTGGAAAATTTTGTGATTGTATTCATTGATGCTACATTGATATATTTTAAGAATGAGGAAGAGCATGTAGAACACTTAGCAACAATATTGGGATTGCTAAGAGAGCATAAATTTGATGCCAAGCTTAGTAAATGAAGTTTATTGTAGAAAAAGGTACATTACTTGTGACATGTGGTTTCCAATGAAGACATATCAGTGGATCCAGACAGGATCAAAGCTATCATGGGGTGGGCAACATTTAGGAATGTGGATGAGGTCTAATCATTCATGGGGTTAATAGGTTATGACGGGAGGTTCATCAGGAACATCTCTCAAATTTACTATCATATTACATCATTGTAGAGGAAAGGAAATAAATTTGAATGGATAGAGGATTGTGTAGCCAGTTTCAAGCAGTTGAAGCATTTACTTACAAATTCTATAGTTCTAAATATTGCAGATTTAGATAAAGAGTTTGTGGTATGTACATATTCTTTCAAGAGAGGACTTGGTGCAGTCCCAGTGTAGGAGGGATAGGTAATATGCTACAAGTTAAGGAAATTTAATGAGCACAAGTAGAATTATGTGACGCATGATCTTGAGTTGGCAGCGATGATTCATGCTTTGAATATTTGGAGGAATTATCTCCTTGGCAGGAGTTTTGTGTTGATAAGTGATCGTAGTGGGGTGAGATACTTGTTTGACCAACCTAATCTAAATGTTAGGCAATATAGGTGGTTTTCCATGCTCAACGAGTTTGACTTTGAGATCAGGTACATCAAAGGTAAGGAGAACAAGGTTGCAGATGCTCTTATTAGAAAAGTGCACGTGAATCACATCACAACTATGAGTTCATATGGGATAGATTTATAGGATCAGATCTTATAGGTAGGAAAAAATGATGACAGGTATAGGGATCTTAGGCACATGTTACAACAACAACATAAAGGTGAACATGATGTGGATTATCATCTCACAGTAGATGGTTTGGTGAGATTTAGGGACATGATTTATGTGTAGGACAATAGTAAGCTCAAAAATCATATCTTGAGGGAATTTCAGGTCAATCCATATTTAGGTCATCTAGGATATCATAAGACATTAACAATGGTTAAGAAGTTCTATTACTAGTCGAATCTAAAGAAAGAGGAAGTTGATTTCATCACAAGGTGTTTGGATTTTCAATAGGTAAAAGAAAAGTGTAAGCATCCATGTGGTTTATTACAGTCAATTCCAATTCCAAAATGGAAATGGGAGGTCATTTCCATGGACTTAATTACAAGGTCTTTCTAGGACATCTAGACAACATGATTCCATCATGGTAGTGGTTGATAGGTTAACCAAGGTATCTCACTTCATTCCAGTTAAGTCTATGTATTCAGCTAGTGAGGTAGCATAGGTCTTCATCAAGAAGATAGTGAGATTACATGGCATTCCTAATAAGATTGTGTCAGACATATATACAAAGTTCACTTCTAGGTTTTAGAAGGAGTTACTTGGAGGTTTGGGTATAGAGTTAGTCTTCAATACAACTTATCATCTAGAGAAAGATGGGAAAGCAAATAGGGTCAACATGATTTCGAAGGTTATGTTCAAGATGTATGTTAGGCACCAATAAAGGAGGTGGGAGGAGTATCTTACATTGGTTGATTTTTCTTACAACAGTGAGTATCAGGAGTCACTTAGGATGAGTTCATTTGAGGCAATTTATGGGTGGAGTTGTAATACTCCTATCAACTGGAGTGATCTAGTGAACATGGTACTTACAGGACGTGACATGTTGGCAAAAATGGAACATGAAACACAAGTTATCAAGAAGAATATAAGGGAAACACAAGATAGACAAAAGAGCTATGTAGATTGACATAGGGTGTTTAAGGAATTTCATGTTGGGGAAAATTTGTACTTGCACATCAAGCCAAAGAAAATATCCTTGAGGGTTGGATCATGTGCCAAGTTGGCACCTTAGTATTGTGAGCCTTTAGAGATCCTTGAGAGGATTGTAATAGTGGCCTATAGACTTGCACTGCCTCCAAAAGTGAAATTCCATGATTTTTTCCATGCTTCATTCCTTAAAAAATATGTGAAGGATGTTGATAATGTGATTGACTAGTCTATATTATAGGTGGAGCCAGAAGGAGAATTCTAGCTGGAACCTTAGTGCATTTTGAAAAAAAAAATAACTCATGCTCCACAACTCCAGTGGAAGCACTTTGGGCCTGATGAAGCTACATGGGAGATGGATGATTAGATGTATATTATGTATCCTTCATTGTTTTCCAATTGCAAAAAATGATTTTTGGTATATGTACATATCTATGTGTGGTTGTTATTGTAAATACCATAATGAGTTGTGTTATAAAGGTCCAATAAGCAGCATGGTTATAATGTTGTTATTTTTGTCAGGATGGTTTTTATTTTGAACAGGTTGCTCATTGTAAATACTGCATTGAGCTAAGTTATAAAGCTTCATGGGAAATATGTTTTGGTTTTCAATGGTTTTCTATTCCTGGATGTCATAGAACACTGAGGGAGAAGGGTTTGTAACAACCTTGGGTTAGACATTCATGTAATAAATTTAATAAAGGAAAAATAAGACCAAGGTGATGGGATATGTATTCCAAGCTAAATGTTGGGAAAAACATCGTAGTGGTTTTCATTTGGTTTATTATGGCTAAGGAAATTAGCAAAGGCTTTGAAAATGAAAAGAAGAATTAATTGGCATTTTATTTATGAAAATAAAGGAAAACATGAGAAAAGGGAGATGAAATGTCACACGTTTGCATGAGAGAAAAATTGAAGGAAAAATGGAGGAAATTGAAGAAAATAAATGTTGCAATAATAAAAAGGCTTCAGAGAACCAATTCATAGCTTTTGTCAGTTTAACCTTTGGCAGTTCAATTTTGGAACCCTCTCTCTATTCTCTCATACTCTTTCACACTTAGAGCATGCTTGGAGCACTCTAGCATTGGAGGGAGGAAGGCAAAGGAAGGACACTAGAGCAAAGGAAAGCAAGGCACAAGCAAGGAAAAGTTGGATCAAGTAGCTTCAATAGGAATACTTGTAGGTAACAAGTTACATGTGTGATTTCCTAGTTGGTTGGTGAATACATGTGTAGGTTTTAATCCCATACATAAATTACCTACATATGAATTATAAATAGAAAATAAAAAATGGCATGAGCATAAAACATAAAATAGATATACACAGATATTTTCACCTAGATACCAAAACCGGGACTACTAGATTGATTTTTCATTATATTCCTTTCAATGTTACAATACATATATATACATGGCGAAGCATCCATAAACCCGAATCCATTAACCTTGGATTAGAACATAATCGTAGTTCCCTTGACCAAATCTACAAAATACCATGAGCGGAAAACCATCATGCCCAAAACCATGTGCGAAAACAATGCACAAAACCATAGGTAGGTCCGCCCACCTAATATAGGGTCTAAAAAAAAATTCCCCTGGGCATTGCCCCGGACTTCATAGAGGGGGATATTACCCTCCTCAAACCCCTCACTGCACCCAACACAACAAAGGGGGGTATGCTCGCCCTCCCTCTAACCCCCCAGCTTTGCTACTGGGGCTAGTCATGGAAATAATTTAATACATACCCAAGATTGTCCCACTTGTTATTTTCTTTCCACAGTAGATATTAGTCATTCATCTAGCCCTACAACGCCCATTGTTTCTCTACACCAAGTGAACTTCTCAATGCTCACAAAATTTTTCATTTCATCTACAGTATTCTTCAAAATGTCCACCCTTACCGGCAACACCTTATTGTCCTCAACCATATCCCTTACAAAGTGATATTGAACATCAATGTTCTTTGTCTTTGAGTGATAAGGAAGGTTCTTTGCCAAGAAAATTACACTTTGGCTGTTAGAGTCTATCCTTATAGCTCGTTGTACTAACCCCATACTTGAACACAATCTCTCTAACCAAAATTATTCCTTGCTTGCATGAGTGGTTCCCATGTATTCTTCCTCTGTAGTTGAAAGTGCCACTACAGGCTGTCTCTTACTCATCCTACTAACTCCACCTCCAAATAGGTTAAACACATACCCACTTATAGATATTCTCTGATCCAGATTTCCAGCCTAGTCCATGTCAAAAAAACTATGAATTTCCAAAACTCTATTCAATCTTGTCCTTCCTTGGTAGCATAGACCATAATCACTAGTGCCAAGCAAATAAATGAAAACACGCTTCACTGTTGTCTAATGCTCCTTCCTTATTTTTGACATAAACCTACTCAATACTGCCATTGCATGTGCAATGTATGGTCTAGTACATACCAATGCATACATCAGGCTACTGACTGCAGTTGCATATGGAACATGGGACATATCCTCTTCCTCTTCTTGTGCCTTGGGACACTATCCAACAGATAAATTTACACCTATAGGAATAAGAACCTTCACTCATTTACTATCCTGCATATTAAACCTCTACATTATTGTCTCAACATACTTCCTCTGGTTTAACCAAAGCTTCCCCTTTGGCCTATCTCATTTAATTTCGATGCACAAAATATAGTTTGCAACGCTAAGGTCTTTCATGTCGAATTTGGAGGACAATTGGGTCTTCAATTTCTAGATAATTTCTTTGTTATTTCCAATCAACAACATATCATCCACATACATGACTAAATAAATAAGAGGGTCACCAATTAATTTAAAATACACACAATGATATGCTTTTCTTCTTGTGAAGCCAAGTCTCCGTATATATGTATCAAATTTATGATACCACATCCTTGGTGATTTTTTTAACTTGCATACCAGTTCTTTCTTACTCTTCACCGCAAAGCCTTCAGGGTGTTTCATCTATATCTCTTCTTCTAGATCCCCGTGAATAAATTTTGTCTTCACATCCATCTATTCTACCTCAAAATCAAAATCACTAGCAACAGATAAAAGTAATCTAATAGAAGCTAGCTTGGCAATAGGAGAAAAAAATATCACCAAAATCAATTCCCGACACCTAGGAATAACATTTTCCTACCAAAAGAGATTTTTATTTCTTCACCTTGACTTCTGCATTCATCTTCTTCTTAAAATCCAATTTTCTTCCAATGTTTTTCCTTCCATCCAAAAAATCCACTGGATCCCAAGCCTCATTTTTGTGAAAAGATACCATTTCATCAACCATGGCCCCTTTCTAGATTTTTCCATCATCTAAATCTACTGCTTCCCTGGAAGTTCAAGGATCATCATCAGTAATAGATAAAGCAAAATTTGAACACCAAGCAACTAGATTATACCTTTCTGGATGCCTTCTTTCTTGAATTGATCTTCTCACAGTTGGAGTTTGTGGCTCTTCATCTTCTGATTCCTCTTCTACCGTAGAGTCTGATTCCTCCTCCTTTAGCTCAAACTATATCTTCTCAGGTTCCTTTGGTAGGGATTCATGTTTAATAGCATCTTTCACCTCTCTAAACACCACATCACAACACAACCTTCCTTATTTCTTGGTTCCAAATCTTATAACCTTTTAAACCATCCTTATACCTAATAAAGATGCACCTTTCATATTTACTATCCAACTTGGTTCTTTTCTCCTTTAGAACATGTACATATGCATCACTTCCAAATACCCTCAGATGTGAAAGAAGGGTTTCTTACTAGTCCATACCTCTTGTGGAGTCTTATCCTCCAATGCTGATGAAAGTGATCTATTGACCAGGTAACATGCACTCTCCACCACCTCTGCCCATAATTCTTGTCCTAACCCGGCATCATTGAGCATGATTCTTGACTTTTCCATCAACGTCTTGTTCATTCTTTCTGTAACTCCATTTTTTTTAGGTGTGTATAGAGTAGTCATATGTCGTGCTATACCACACTTCTTACAGAATTCTTCAAATTCCTTCTTTCAAAACTCTCCACCATTATTTTTCCTTCGCACATTTATCTTCTTCTCTGTCTGGTTTTCTACAAGAGCCTTAAATTCTTTAAATCAGTCAAAGATTTTAGATTTCTTCCTCAGGAAATATATCCATGTATTCCTTGAGAAGACATCTATAAATGATACATAGTACACAAACTTACCCAGTGATAGAACCGACACAGGTGCAAACACATCACTGTGCACAAGCTCTAATATCTGTTTCACCCTCTTAGCACAAGAGGGTAAACTCACCCAATTATGCTTCCCATATACATAACTTTCATAAAAATCAAAAACCAAAGAGAAATTAGACATACCTTCTACCATACCATTACCATGAAGTATTCGAAGGCCCTTATCTCCAATATATCCAAGCCTTCGATGCCATAGCATGGCCATTTCTCTAGACAACAGTAGATTTTCTACTCCACTTTCAGGAACCATAAAACTATTTCACCCATCAATAACAGTGCTACCTTGAATCTTGTACAGTTTTCCAATCCAAACTCCATGCATCAATACCATTTCTCCCTGAACCATCTTGTAGGTATCCTTCTCAAACAATATTTTTACACCTGCATCATCCAGCTTGCTTATAGAAATCATATTTCCGGCCAATGCAGAAATATGCAGAACACTCGGAAGTGTTCTAATCCTTCCACCTTGTTACTTCAACTTGAATTTTTTGCAACTGATTGTTCTATCCTTCCTTTCATCCACTAAGAATACATCACCACCATCATGTTTATCATACTCACAAAACCACTCCCTGTGGGGAGTGAAGTGAAAGCATGCACCTGATTTAATCAACCATGCCTCAGGATCTACATGTTTACTTGAAGAAGATGAAAAATACACATACCCACCTTCATATGAGGTGGTTTTCACCTCTATATAAGGAGCATCATTAGATCCCTTTCCTTTCTCAGGAGCTTTAGATCTACAGTTCTTTTTGGAGTTCCCTTCCTTTCGGCATTTCCAAGACACCTTTATAGGTTTTCCTAGAGATTTATATCTCCCTTTAGATTTAGATCTCCCACTAGAGGATTTTTTTTGTTTCTGTTATGGTACCCTACTTCTATAGAAAAGGCATCACCATTCTGGCCCTCCGTATTTTCTCGTCTCATCTCCTCCAATAGCAAGGATGAAACTATTTCATCAAACTACAAGGTAGTCACATTGCTACCTATTGCAACAACTAGGCTATCCAACGAATCTGGTAGAGAACACAACAAACTGATGCACTTATCTTCATCTTAAATATTTATATCAACAAATAAAAATTGGCTTAACATAATATTAAATGCATTCAGATGCTTTGTCACTAAGTCTCCTTCCTTCGTGCTCGGGTTATACAACTTTTTCTGTAGCAACAGTTTATTCACCAGAGACTTAGATTGGTACAAAGTCCCTAAGTTGTCCCACAAAGCCTTCATCAAAGATTCTCCTGACAAATTCAACAATATTGAATCTGAGATACACAACAATATTGTGCTCTTTTCCTTCTGATCCAACTTTGCCCAATCTTTAGCTGACATTGTTGTTGGTTTAATACTCATTTATAATGTGATCCACTGATCTTTATCCACTAGCAGATCCTCAATCTTGAGTTTCCACAACTAAAAACACTGACCATTAAAATTATTGATCTCTATCTTTCCACAACTCACCATCTTCTTTCACCACAGGAGTCGATCTCGTATATCTCCCACTGAATAGGGTCTACCGAAGGCTCGAGAAAAACCCCTCGGTAGCAAAGGTGTCCCTTTGAAGCTAAAACAACTTTGATACCAAATGTAGGTTTCAGTCTAGTATAGAAATTACTTGCATATGAATTCTAAAAATAAAAAATAAAAAATGGCGAGAGAATAAAACATAAAACATATATAGATAGAGATTTTCCCCTAGATCCCAAAATCGGGACTACCAGATTTATTTTTCATTATATTCCTTTCAATGTTACAATACATATATATACATGCTGAAGCATCCATAAACCCTGGATTAGAACATAACTGTAGTTCCCGTGACCGGATCTACAAGATACCATAGGCATAAAACCATCATGCCCAATACCATGTGTGAAAACCATGCACAAACCATAGGTAGGCCCTCCCACCTAATTTAAGGTCCAAAAAAATTTCCAGAGGGGGATTACCGGCCCCCTCAAACCCCCTATCAGGGGGACTGCCTCGCCTGTTGTGATTCCCTCGCTATGCCTAGCGCAACAAAGGAGGAGCTGTACACCCCATCTGTTATAGACATTTTTGGGCACTGAAACCCTAATCATAAATGTCCATAAACCAAGGGCTCCTAAGTCCCTAAAATTGTTGTTCCAACCCCTAAAGAACAAGGTCAACTGATTACATCATCTCCCAGAAGTTCTCCATGAAAAACTACTCAGAACTGGTCAAAATTGGACCATCTCACCTACTCCATGGTCAAAGTGCGTTGTATCCCACCTAAATGCACATGGGAGGTGCGATGAATACTGAGAAGCCCTTCTATGGGGTGCGATGGGCGAAAGTGGACAAATGGCATGGTCAATCTGTGAGGTGGAGGATCATGGAATCTTCCAGAAACTTCTCCTATGACACTTGCCTCTCTGCATTCACCCAGGGATGAGTAAGAGATCATCAATCTCCAAGTGGAATCAAGAACTATCAGATAGAGGACACTAATCAAATCTCAAAAGCTGACTCACCCCCCTTTTCAAACATCTATATATGGATTCCTCATCCCAGAGATCCAGAGGCTAGAATTTTGTATCTTGTAAGGAAGTGTTGCTGGTTTCTTGGTGTAACATCATAGTGTTGGGTGATCTAAGCTTTTCATGAGGTGAAGAAGGGCTTTCTTGCTGAGAGGATGACGTTGGGTCAGAACAATGGGTTGTAATCCTCTTTTCTATTCTTGATTATTAATAAAGCTATTCGAGTTTTCCTCCACATTCTTGTATGATTGACGATATATGCATTTGTGTGGTCAATATATATCTGGTCCTATATTGTTTATGATAGTAGATCTCTGTTCTTGGATAGTGTTATGCTGATTTGATTCTACAGGTACTCTTTGAAGCTGGGTAAACGAGGAAGCAAGTGGCAAAGATCTACCAGAAGGGAGAGGAATCAAGCAAAGGAACCAAGAGCAAGACAGAGGTTGGTCTCCTTCTTTCCCCTATTATCTATCTCTAATGAAGGAAAACGAAAGTGGTTTTAGTTTGTTTGTTTCTAAGGTAGCTACCAGCCTTAGTGGGACTAGCAGCTCTGCATAGACATTAGATTTCCCGATAACAAAATGGCGACTCCACTGGGGAGCGAATAGATTATTTGTTTGTCTATATTTGTTTGCTTTATAAACTTACAGATGGAGCCTGAATTCAAGCCAGCTAGCCTTCGAACTGCATTTGCTATGCAAGTGCAAAGTAGATCAATGTTTCTTCAGTCTATCTCCAATTTTGTTTATGAACTCAACAATCGATTTACAAGCTCTCTAATTGACCTTGTGGTGGCCCTAGTAACCTCCTTAGATCTACCCTTGTGATTTATTTACTGATTACCACTTGCTCGGCCTAAATCCCTGAACTGAGCTGCAAACTGTGACCCAGAACCCAGTTGAAGTCTCGTCTCTGGACCATCGCACTGTCTCTTCTTTGGAATCTGGATGCATCGCACTTCCCATGTGTAGTAGGTGCGCTGCATCTCACTTTCCCTATGTTACAGGTGCACTGATCAGACAAGACCTCTTTTGCTCTTAGATTTTGGTTTCTGTGTTCACTCTTTTCAGATCTATTCAAGAGTTTTGCTGTCGGTAGTTAGTATACCTCTGTTGAAACCCCTTCCTTGCCATTATTCCGCCTCCATTGTGCAAAGAACTATAAATGTTTTTACGTATTTTGAGCCATTTTTAGTTCTCTTTTACAAAAGAAGTAGCGTAATTGAACTGTCATTTCTTGATTTGGAAGTGTCGCAAGTGTCGTTTTCAGTCATAAAAGAGAATCTGATTGTTCTTGATAGTCGATTACACTATTACTCTTGTATTTGATTTGAATTAATAGTTTTTTAAATGTCGAAAGCAAGTTTTCAATTCCCAATCATGGAGTGTCGTCACTGTCTTCATTTTGTCTTGAAAAGAAACTTGTTAGTAATGTCGCTTTGAAAAATAATTCAGATTTGCGCTTAGCTTTCTTTTTATCATTCATACATTAAGAAGGTTGAAAAAAAATACATGCATGTGCATTGGCATATAGACTGATTGTTGGTTTGATTTAGGACAGTGCATATAGTGTGTGCTCTCTGCTCTATGTTGAAAGAATATCATCTCTCTTTCTC
This sequence comes from Pinus tabuliformis, assembly GCA_031772625.1. Lineage (NCBI taxonomy): Eukaryota > Viridiplantae > Streptophyta > Pinopsida > Pinales > Pinaceae > Pinus > Pinus tabuliformis. The sequence continues at coordinate 582,554,190 of CM062820.1, forward strand.
TAGTAGCTAGGATTTTCATTGCAAAAAGAAGATTAAACGATTGTTTATCATCTTAGATTTCATTTTAGGAATTGTATATCTACATCACGCGGTGAACCTGAAAGGAAAATTTCTTAAGCAAGATCAACTGTAAAATAAATTTAATGAATCTAAAAACGCTTTGGAACCTAACGCACAACATTTAGAAGTCTAGGCTAGAGACGTATTCCGGCGTTGTAAAGCCTGGAAACTTTTGTTTTCATTGCTGTTTGGGTGATTCCTCCACTTTGAGACGATAAGTGCCAGTACGGACTTGTGCTCCCATGTATCGTCGAGTATATATTGGAAGACCACACTAGGCTTTATCCTTTATCCATAGGAAGCCATGTTTGCCGCCCTATCGATCGCAATGCACTGAACACAGCATTCGGGAAGATTGACTGTCGTACCGTAAAAAGTATTCTGCAGTTTTGCGATTGGTTTGGTAATCCCTCTGTCTAGATTTCCAGAGTAGTCTCTTTCGTTCCTTTTCACACTCATTAAAGGAAAAGGTCCATCTGAGCACTTGTCACTTCAAGCTCATTAAAAATCGAAGGCGACTAGAGTCATCTTTTGTTTTTTCTTGACTCTTAAAAATTGAAAAAACAAGTTGTGTCAAAGCGTCTAAAATTTAGTTTAACCGGAATAACGTCACTGTTCCCTCTTCGGTCTTAGAAGTTAGTCTCCCTTCATCGCAAGTTCTTGTATAATCGCTAGGAAATATTTTGGATAGACTAGATATGTCTGAACAACCGTCAACATCCAGGACTGTGTCATCTGACGCAACAGCAGCAGAACCTCCTGCTACTACTCCAAAAATGTTCGTTGGTATACCATCTTTCCCGACAAGTTATCAACAACAAGCCGGAGTCCAATTAGGGACTGTTTCGACAACATGGTCAGTTCCTATTTCTTCATCCAGATTATCATCTGGTATTTCTTATGTTGAAACTCAACAAATTGATCCAATGTGTCTTCAAAGGCCAATCTACCCTTTAAGTACTGGATTGCCACCATATGGGGGGCAGTATGCCTTTTCATTGTTCCCTCCCGGAGAACAACCATATGGGAGTTTACAACAAATTTCAGGTCAAACTAGAATTACATCTGGCGGTTCGGTACCAATACTGCCTCAGCAACCATGGGTTGTATATTCAATGCAACCAGTCCACCCTGTGTCAAATATTCCCCCTATACCTGCTATGGTGACTGCATCGCAAGTACAAGCGCTACATGTTGTATGTCAACCCAAATTTTCTCAGGTTGCAATACAACAGCCTATCGTCTCTGCGATTCAATCACAACCTCAGGTTAGTGCCTCCGTATCTGGAGTGACTCAGGCTCAAACAAGTACTATGACTTCTCATCTTGGTCAATCATCCAGTATTGGAAAACAAAAAATGGTCCAACAACCATGGCTGGTTCAATCTCAACAACTGCAATTCTAGCAATCATATCAAGGACTTGAGCAACAAGTCTTTGTAAGTAATGGGCAACCGCATTTCCAAAGCGGTTATCAACAACCATACTATAATGGTTATGCCCATCAACCTTATCAAAGTTACCAACATCAAATACATTATGCTGGTATGTAAAGACCCACTGCTCAGGCAATTCCATCTTATCCTGGGTATACTTCGCCTAACCTGAATCAAGAGTTACCCTTTGTAGCAACTTTAGAATTACCAGATCTAAACCGGCTGACGAATGATCCAATTGCTTACGCCCCTTGGTGGCCGGCGATTCTGCATAAACTTCCGTTAGATATTCCTAAATTTAATGGAAATCCGGGTGAAGAGCCGTTGAATCATTTGATGACCTTTCATCTGTGTTGTTCATCTAATACTCTGAACGATGATTCGATTAGGCTTCACCTTTTTCAACGAACGTTAACCGGTCCGGCAGCAAAATGCTATATCGAATTGCCCAGAGCTTCATTCGATAACTTCAGCACCGTAGCCACAACCTTTTTAACCCATTTTCAGTTACTAATAACGTACGAAACAGGAAAATAGCTTCTTACCAATTTCAAATAGACAACGGCCACTCAAAAATCTGATCATATTCATGAGTGGCAACATCGTCGCAGAATGGTAAAAACATATGTTCTTGATCAGCTGCTAGCTGAATGGTTTATTAAGTCATTATTACCTTCTATCACAAAAGATGTGGCAAAGGGAGGAGTCGTTGATGAGCCACAAATTTGGTAACATTTTAGGCTCATTTGGCCTACTTACCCTTGCTCAACCCTTCATTTTTCATCACTTATGCATCATTTTTTTAGTATATTCATGTTATTTGTACGAAGGAGGGCAGTCACTATTCCTAGGTGGCTAACACATGTTTATTTCAGGTTTTTTGACATTTAATGGAGCAAAACCACGCAGATGAGGGCTAGGAGACAGCCAAGATGGGATTGCGGTTTTGTAGGAAGGTTGTCCACAGCATTGAATGTCCTTCCTCTTGATCTCCACCCCAACTCCGAGCTCCAACAGTGACCACCACCGAGCTAGAAGGCAGCCAAACGGATTGTGAGAAAGCAGCAAATTACTCTTAGTTTGGACAGCCAGACCCCACTAATGTAGGAGGCCAGCTTGGCCCTTGTAATGTATAAATGATGAGGTTGTAGCCTTCGATGGGGACTTTTGAAACCTCGTTGCATATTCTGGATTACGAGCTGATAGCTCTGTTTTGCTCTTTGTAAGCCATTTTTGGCATGTTATTTGACTTATGACTATTATCTTTTAATGAAAAGGAGGCAGATTTGAGTTCAGTTCTGAGTTCTTAGAGGAGCCATAGCTCTCGGGGTTGGGCCCAACCTGAGAGCAATAGGCCTCCTTTCCTTGTATTGTTACTTTTCTTTTAGCATTGTATTTCTTTTCCTTTACATGCATTTGGAAACACAGTTTGCTGAGTTGAACTTCTTGGTGTGATTAATTAGGTTAGTTTTATGAAAAAAGTTGCTTTCAGTGGTTTAGATTAGAGTAAGGAGATTAGAGTTAATCAGAGTCCCAAAAAGGGTTGACTGCACGCTCACTTCCACCTCTATTTAGAGACTGGAATTGCAGCCCGTGCCACCCACCAAAAACATTGTTTTACATGTTCATGCAAGCTTTGATGTAATGTTCTCGGTTGTAGCAGCATCCATGCATTCAAATCTTGTGGAATGAATATTTGTTTCAGTACCATGCAAGAGTTTCCTTACAAAATCACGTTGCTGTTCTATGGTTTTATGAAAACAGTTAGAATAGGTTGATTAAATCTCGGTTTTGTGCAAGACTCGGATGATTTGTTTCATTTACATTGTGTAGTCCTACTCCCTCACGCCCTTACCCTCCTAAGTCGTGCCTAGGCCATCCACTCATCCCTCAGTTAGACCACTTACCTCCTAACTCTTTTATCACCCACGTGATTCTCCCTTTTCGGCCTCCCATTTCCTCTAACCTCCTCTAGACCAACCAGCTTTGCACACCCCCTCTCCATCTCATCTCTCTGTCCATAAGCCATCACAAGCTCCCCTCCTACCTCCCTGTCCATCCATATAGCCTCTTCCACTCATCCATCACCCAAAAATCCTATTGCAGAACATCCTGTATGTTGGCATTATGGCTAAAGTGTTGTCCTTGATGGCAACCCATTCAGGTGATAGATCACAGTACTTCAAGTCAGCAGCAGAGATTGATGATCAGCTATCAAATATTGAAGAAAATAAGGGGTACGCAGGTACACCTTGCATAAGGTGCGTACACGCAGGTCAGTGTTACATAAAGTGCGTACATACCCGCAGTTATCCCGTTCAAGAGGTGCGTACCCCCAGTGCACACATTTCAAGGCAAAGAAATTCACTTGTGGGGTTTTCTTATGTTTTACTCTTGGTATTTAGCCAACGGTATTGTGTTATTATGGTGTCGGCTCGTGGTATTGATCCATGATTTAAGGAAGAGCTTTCCTATATAAAGCTAAGGAGATCATTTGGCTTGAGCATGTTTTGGGTTGAATATCTTATGAGGGCTAGATCTGACATATTATGATCTCTCTTGGGAGTATGTCTAGATCTAACTAAGGCGAATCTACTGATGGATTGAGATCTCTTCGGCGCATGTTCAGATCTGTAGATCTGACTGTCTGGGTTATTTCTGAAATCTTGAATTCATCTATGCCCGAAGGTACGCAGGTACAGTGAAAGAAAAGTGCGTACATATGCAGGAACGAAGCGTTTCAGGTGCGTACATACGCAGGCACAGAAGGGTTGCAGGTGCGGAGGTCCGCAGGCAGTTCAATGGACTCAGAGCGAGGTACGCAGGCTAACAGTTGAGCAGGGTGCGTACATAAGCAGGCTAGCAGTTGAGCAGGGTGCGTACTGTAAGCAGGCAAGCAGTTGAGCAGGGTGAGTACAGTAAGCAGGCCAGCAGTTGAGCAGGGTGCTTACGTAAGCAAGCGAGCAGTTGAGCAGGGTGCTTACTTCTCTTAAAATCTTTGTTTGTCATTATTGTGTTCTGGGTTTGGTCCTATTATTGTTGATCTGGTTACTACAGTTGACTGGGTGATTCTCTTATACTTGATGATGATTTAATGCTTATGGATCCAGTTTGAAAATTTATGAAAAGTGGTCCTTGTAAGAAAAGAAGTAGGGGGTTGTAGCTCCCTTCCAGGAGAGACTGGAAAACGAGAGAGAGAGTTGTAGCTCTCTGCAGGTTGCAACCTGCGTACTGGTAAACGACTGCACCAGTACAAAACCATTGTAAAAAGAGTTTCTAATTTGAAAGAAGATAGAGACATATTGCAGCAGGTGGTTTTCACCCACATTGGGTTTCCACCTTACATCTTGTGTTCTTTGGTGTGACTATCTATTTTCTTTTGTTCATGCTCATTATTTTATGGTACTGACATGCAAAAATAATTCAAAGAACAAATAAAGAAGATTTATTAAAAGAATTAGATAATACTGATTCACCCCCCCTCTCAGTATTATTTCCAACACTGTAGAAATTGGTAAACTTCCTGTAGAAATTCTGAACATCCTGTAGAACCCCTGCAGACTTCCTGTAGAAGCTTGTAAACACGGTTGCCAAGCATCTGAACTTTATGAACTTCTCTGAAAAGATGCTAGGGATCCCTTAGACCCTCTCTGAGCCTTCCTAACCTTTTCCAAGCATTCCCCTCCTTGATCTATCCCTGCACAGTCAAGACCCAGTTAGAAGCACACACATAATAATTCCAACAACTTGAAAAAAAATACAAAAATATGCTTTCTTTAGATCAAAGTAGTCTAGACACATGCATCTCACCTTCCTAGAAGTAATGGCACCTCTTTCAGTATTTTTCATTCCCACCTTTGCATCAGTAGGACTAGCTAGTAGAATTAGGGTTTGTTAGGGTTTTCATTTCTTGTTGGCTTTCAGTTCCTTCCTACAGTAGGTTAATTTCCTTTGAGATAGCTTTCGTTCATCGATTAAAAAGCTTCTTCTGAGAACTCATAGAAGTTGGCTTGAGCCCTAGCGGACTTGTGCCAGCTGACCAAGTGACAGCTGCGACAAGAGCTAGTACTTGTGCATACAGCACCGTCGCTTCCAAGTTTGTTACGAACTACCGGGTTGATAAAATTAGAGAAGGAAGCACCAGGAGTTGTAGCATTATTGCTACAATACTGGAGCCCACCATCTTTTTGGTGCCATTGCCGGGGAAGCATCAGAGTATTAGTAATTGTTGCTTTTCTTCTATTTTCCTACTCTCGCCTTCTGCCAAGTAGTTTACTTCATTTCCATTCTGCAAAAGTAGCATAGACATTTCCTGCTTTCATAGATTAACATTTCAATTCTGTAATTTCATTTTTGCAAGCGTAGATTAGCATTTCAATTCTGCAAGCATAGACTAGCATTTCCATTCGCGCAATTTCATTTGAGCAAAGTAGATTAGTTCTTTCCTGCTTTCATTTCAATTCTACATTTTCATTTCAGCAAGATAGTTAGTTGTAGATCAATATGTTTCAGTTTTTGCAGGTACCAGAGAAAAAAAACAAAAGCAATCAAAAGTCTTTCCATTTCATGCCTCGTAGGAATCGAGATAAAACAGGCAAATTCTTACCCAACACCCCCACTACATCACTGAGTCACCCTTCTCTCTTATTCGGTGACAGTGATCCAGAAGAACCTATAGGTGAACCTCCTGAGATATACGAAGATCCTATAGCAGAAGAAGAATTAGAGACCATTCCATCTGAAGCTATGGCTGACAATAGGGGAGAAGATGAGAGAATAGAAGGTGCCTTCCCCATCCGAGAGACCAATGGAGACATGAAAATGAAGAACATTAGCCCCTCCGCTTTACCTCACTTCCATGGACTGACTACTGAAGATCCTGATACCTTCCTGTTTGAGTTTGTTCTCCTTTGTCGAACTTATGACTATACTGAAGATGAGCAGAAGCTGAAACTCTTCCCCTCAACCCTTAAGGATGCAGCATTACGCTGGTTCATGGGCTTACCTGGGAACAGTATCACCACTTGGGCTCAGATGCAGCAAGCTTTCAATACCAAGTACCGGGACTACTGTAGGTCCAAGGAAACCAAGGGAGAAATCTTTCGGATGACCATGGGAAATGATGAGTCCTTAGAGGATTACGAGGAAAGGTTCCAACTTAGCTATAAATGGGCCAGGTGCACACTTGACCCTGAATCCCTCAAGTTGGTCCTGCTCCGAGGAGTCCCTGAAGACCTCTTAGATACCCTTCACATGTTAGCTGGAGGAGATATTTACCAACTGCCTTATGAGGACATAAAGACTATGTTTAGAAACCACTCTAGGGCAGCCCGGAAACGAGGTAGAGGAAACCTCCTCTCACCTGGTATTCCTTTCTCCAAACATGAGTTTGCAAATCAATTAGAGGATCTCAAAAGTGAGGTGAGACAGACCATTGCCATGCAACTTGATACATTCAGGATCCAGCAGAAGAAGGAAGAAGCTGAGAGGGCCTTGGCTATCTTCTACCCTAGGTGTACAAGGAGACACCCTAAGAACGAATGCCCATTACATTCGGTTGAAGTATGTTTCGTTTGTGAGGAGGACCATCCCGCAAACCAATGTCCAACCTTACCTGGGCTTAAAGCCATGTATCAAGGGACAGAAACCCCACCGAACCTCTCTATTTCCTCAACCAAAGGAGGCCACAAGGACCTAGACCTTACCAGCAGGGGATGCAAGGGGCACCCCAAGCTTATTACAGCCCCAACCAATCTACTCCTATGCCTTCCTGGGGTCCCCCTGCTCATCCTTCCTGGTCTGTGCCTCCTCCATGGTCTTACCCACCTCAGTACCATACTCAACCCACTACTCATTCGTATCACTCACATGCCCAGCCACAGCCTCAGTGGAATGCACCTCAATCGGGGTGGAGGCCCCAGTACAACACTCCTCCCGCCATTTTGCCTCCACCACCAGTTCAACCACAACCATTACCTCCTACTCCTCCAAGGCAACCTCAAATGCCTGCTCAACCGAACCCGAACCCCAACAATAGACAGGCCCAGCAGGTATATACTGGGGAAACATCTTGCCCTACATATGCTGTGGAGATCCAGGAGATCAATCTGCGGTTTGGAAAGACTCTTCTGGATCGCCAACCTCCTCCCCCAGAGGACGAGGAAGATAAACAGGAAAGTGAACCAAAGCTATTCCACCCTTTCCTGAGAGACTAACAGCCACCACACAACCCAACCCAGAGGAGGATGAGCTTCTAGGAGAGCTCAAGCAGTTGTGTGTGAAAATACCACTTCTCCAAGCCATCAAAGATGTACCAATATACAACAAACTAGTTAAGGAAAAGTGTTTCAGATACCTAGGTAGGCAAAAGAGGGATGCTTCAACCATCAATGTCATAGGACAACTGTCTGACCTTATGTTGGGACAAGTCATCTGCCCAAAGTACCTAGATCCTGGTTGTCCTGTAGTAGATGTCCACATCAATGGCACCATCATACCTCACACCTTGATTGATCTGGGGGCTGCCATTAATGTGATGACCAGGGATACCATGCTCAAACTCAACCTTCAGGGTTCCTTGAGGAAGACCTCGACAGTCCTACAACTAGCAGATCACTCCACCGTGACTCCCGAAGGGATTGTGGAGGATGTCTTGGTCTCTGTTGACTCTTGGGAATACCCTGCAAATTTCTTGGTGCTGCAACCAAAGGCAAAGCTCACTGGATATCCTCTTATTTTGGGAAGGCCTTGGTTAGCCACTGCAGATGCTTACATAAGTTGCCGTGCAGGAAACATGACCATAAAAAATGGTCCTATGTCCAAGCAGCTAGTCCTATACCCTCCTACCCAACCCTCATTAGAGCATGACTTACCACTTTGGTTGGAGGAAGGAGAAGAGGATGAGGTGTACTCATCACCTTTCTGCACCCTAGACACCACTAGGGGAGACCCCCCAACCGAGGATGATTTGATTGAGACCTTGATCCAGAATCCACCTCCCAGTGCACTGACCTTAGAGGAATTGGTGGAGGATGCCCAAGCCAGCACCTTAGTGGACCTTTGTGCGACCAACCCTGTCACTCCCAGAGTCAAGAATGTGGAGTTCGGCCCTGAGATAACGTTAAAGATCAGCTCCTCCCTATCTCCTTCCCAAGAAAAGGAGCTGTGTAGTCTGTTGGCCAATCATCTAGATGCTTTTGCTTGGAGCTATAAGGAGATGAAAGGAGTCCATCCTTCGGTCTGTACCCATCACATCTACATCAAAGAGGATTGTAAACCGGTTAGGCAACCCCAGAGGAGGATGAATCCAGCCCTTAAGGACATTGTCAAGGAAGAATTGCAAACACTGTTGGATGCCGGATTCACTTACCCCATCTCAGATAGCGAATGGGTGTCCCCTCTGGTGTTGGTTCCCAAGAAAAATGGGAAGTGGAGAATCTGTGTGGACTACCAAGAACTGAACAAAGCTACCAAGAAATACCATTTCCCTCTACCTTTCATAGATCAAGTGTTGGATGGATTGGCAGGAAAGAAGTTTTTCTCTTTCCTAGATGGGTTTAGCGGGTACAACCAAATCCAAATTAGCCCGGAAGAACAAGATAAGACCACCTTCACTTGTCCTTGGGGTACCTTTGCTTACCGAGTCCTTCCCTTTGGGCTATGCAATGCTCCTGCTACCTTCCAGAGAGTCGTCTTGAGCATCTTTTCTGAGCTGGTCCATGATGCGGTGGAAATATATATGGATGACTTCACTCCTTATGGGTCCAACTTCCAGGAAGCATTGTCCAATCTGGGAAAAGTCCTAACCAATTGCATTGAGATGAACCTGTCCCTTAGTCCTGAAAAATGTGAATTCTTGATGACTGAAGGGACCGTGCTAGGCCATACCATTTCTTGCCAAGGGTTACAGGTGGATCCTAACAAAATTGCTCTCATCAAGAAGGTTCCACCTCCTCAAAAGGTAAGGGATGTTCGGAGTTTCTTAGGATTAGCAGGGTATTATAGGAGATTCATTAAAGACTTCAGTAAGCTAGCCTCACCATTGTTTGGTCTGTTGGCAAAAGATGTGGAGTTTAAATGGACTGACGATTGTCAGAGGGCTCTGAATGAATTAAAGGACAAGTTGGTGTCTGCCCCGATCTTGAGAGGTCCAAACTGGGCCCTACCTTTCCACATCCACACTGATGCCTCGAACAAAGCCATAGGGGCAGCCTTAGGACAAGTTGAACAAAAACTTCCGTATGCCATTTACTTTGTTAGCAAAAACTTATCCAAAGCAGAGCTGAATTACACTGTAACTGAGAAAGAATTCTTGGCTGTGGTCCATGCACTGAACAAGTTCCGACATTATATCACTGGCTATCAAACATTTGTACATACTGATCATGCTGCAATTAGATATTTAATGAATAAACCAGATGTGAATGCTCGTATTATTAGATGGTTACTTTTGTTGCAGCAGTTTGATTTGACTATCGTTGACAAACCAGGTAAAGAAAATGTTGTTGCTGAATTTTTATCTAGATTGGATTTATCTGCAGATGAGGATGGAACAGTGGATGACCAGATGCCCGATGAGCATCTGTTTGCTATTTCAGTACTCTCTCCATGGTTTGCTGATATAGCAAACTACCTTGTTTCAGCACAGTTCCCTCCGCACCTATCCTCAAGAGAGAAGGGCAGAATCATCAGAAAAAGTGCCTCATTCACTTGGATCGGGGGAAACCTGTTCAAGCTTGGCCCTGATCAGATCTTATGGCATTGTGTAAGGGAGGAGGAAGTCTTCGATATCCTCCTCACCTGTCATGATGGGCCTTGTGGAGGACATTTTGCAGCAAAGAGGACTGCCTTCAAAATCCTGCAGGCAGGCTACTATTGGCCCACACTTCATCAAGATGTCAGAAGGTATATCAGCCAATGTGACCGATGCCAAAGAATGGGGAAACTGACTCAAAGGGATGAGATGCCTCTCCAACCTCAAGTGACTCTTGAGCCATTTGAGAAGTGGGGTATGGACTTTGTGGGTCCAATCAACCCTCCTTCGAGGCAGAGATCTTACATCATTGTGTGCACCGACTACCTGACAAAGTGGGCAGAAACGAAGGCAATCAAAGCAGCAACAGAAGAAAAGGTGGCTAAGTTCTTAAGAGAAAACATCTTCTACAAATTTGGCTACCCAAGAGAGCTAGTCACCGATCAAGGGAGCCAGTTCACATCGAATTTAATTGAAGACCTACTAGCTCATCACAAAATCAAGCATAGGACTTACACCCTCTATCATCCTCAGGCAAATGGGCAAGTGGAAGTCACCAACAGAGCATTGGAAGGGATTTTGACTAAGGTGGTGAGCAGCAGTAGGAAAGATTGGGCAGATCGCCTGGTTGAGGCCACATGGGCTTACAACACCACTTGGAAGACCACAACCGGCTTCACACCTTATGAGCTGGTCTATGGGAAGAGAGCTTTGCTGTCAATTGAATTTGAATACAACACTTTGAGGTTGGCAGCTCAGCTGGACCTAGATCTCAGCCATGCCCAACAAGAAAGGTTATTGCAGCAGAATGGATTGGATGAGCACCGAATGCAGGCCCTCCTTCACTCAGAAGTGGTTCAACTTCAGAGAAAGGTGTGGCATGACCAACATCTCAATGACAAGCAGTTTCAGCCAGGAGATTGGGCGTTGTTGTATGATTCCAGGCATAAAGATTTCAAGGGGAAGCTGAGAACCAGATGGCTGGGACCATATACAGTGGAAAAATGTCAGGACAATGGATCTGTTCTTATTCGGACCATTGATGAGGAGGCCATCCCCATGCTTGTCAATGGGCATCGACTGAAGATCTACAGGAAACCTCTCTCAAGACAAGAGTTCATCAAAACTGTGGAGAAATCAGTGGTGGTCATAGAGAAGGGTTCTGCCTCTGTTTTGGGCATACCCTGAAAGATCTTAAAAAAAATAAAAAAATAAATAAATAAAGATCCTTGGGTGAAGACCTTTCTGAGGCTCCCAAGGCAGATGGTAGGGGTGAAAACCTCATTGAGGCGCCCCTGCTGTCTTTCAAAAAAAGAAAAAAAAAAGATTTGAAAAAGATCCTTGAGTGAAAACCTCTCTGAGGCACTTAAGGCAGATGGCAAGGGTGAAAACCTCATTGAGGTGCCCCTACTATCTTTCAAAAAAAAAGGAAAAAAGAAAAAGAAAAAAAACAATAAACAAAAAAAGACAGGGACAACAAGTTTACAATGTGGCAATGCATGCAGGTTGCAGGTATTCTATGAAGGAGAGGAGGTCTCTCAACTCAAAGTCAAGGGTCCTTATCATGCTGCCAGGTGACCTCACCAGCACCTCCCCCGAAAACACTCATCTTCTCCAAGGTATGGGCACAATTTCATCACAGCTTAGTCTTCTACAGGAAGCTGCAGACTTTCTACAGGAAGTTCTGTATTTCTACAGGAAACTTCCTGTAGAAGTTCGGGACGGCCCAGAATTCATTGTGTGGGGAGATCTAACGACCAAGGTTTGACATGGAGTCATGCAAGCTACTATTCCCTCCATCACACACTGCTGTCACCTCCTTCTACCACCCCAGTTGACATGCAATAAAAGTACCTGCACAATCAAAACAGATCATTGAGTTATCAAGAGGAAGCAATTTTTAAATGAAAAAAGATGCTGAGATGCCATGCAATACCCATCACCGCTATCCAAGGGCCCTGTGAGCGTGATCGTGATGCCACTATCTTCATCGTTCAGCATGCACCTGAGGAGGAAAAACTGTTACAGGACATCCTGCAAGAGTCCCGTAGCAGTTAAGCCAACTAGGGTGTACACCATTCAATCGCCTGCAACATGCAATGATAACGCGGGCACATGCAGCCGAATCATAAGCTTCATCGTCAGCAGCCTGTGAAGAGGAACCTCGGGCCTGTGCAATTAAGCAGCAGCAAGCAAATCTAGTCATCGCCGTCCTGAAGCCTGAAAAATCATGTCGCGGCCGCACAGGTAAGTGCCTCGCCCTTTCTTTCGTCGAATTACATGAATATTACTTTGAAATGTTTGCAAGTGTGAAGTGAATGGGTTGAGCGGTCGTATGGCCATTCGACTGGCCACGTCGACCAGTCAGATGGTCTAGTCGGATGTGTAAAAGGTGGTCGTGGCAAGAAGAACGGGTAGTGGACACGTGAGAGCCATCCAGTCGGGGAGAAGCGCGTTTTAACAGAAATGACGGCAGCGGATCTGCGGGGAATGATGCGGCAGTCAGGGAACTTGTAGTAGAATGATTAAGTGACGTCGTCCAATGGTCTGGTAGGGACAACTCACCCCCGTGCCACAGATTCCGCCGGATTCAAATCTATCGGCTAGATTGCCACCCCACGCATTTATCATCAACCGTTTAGAAGTCGAGTGAGCATCCGGATTCCTCTGAAGCTCGACACTCCAAGTCTTCGGTCATTCGAACGTCTGATAAACAGCACAGAGAGCGCAGAACCACTGCAGTGTTCTCCAGAACCCGTGCGTTGTTTCTACAGGAAAGCTGTTTCTATAGGAAGCTCACTCCCACGGGAAAATTGGGCTCTTCACGTCAAAGGTGGTGAATAAAAAAGGTAAGCCTGAACCTTGCCTCCCATGCAATTGGTTTCGAGGGTGGCGGAGTCGACGTTCTACAATCTGCTCATAAAAGAATTGCAAGTATTGTCTGTCGTTTGCATGAATTGTCGTCGAGGTGTATGTAAAGTCTCCTACAGGATATAGTTTGTAATTAAGCTCTGTTAAAGCTCATCTGGAGATAGTCTTCGTGAATTGTATGCGTGGCAGAGGTGTAATTCTACGCTCTGTCCCAAAAGACTAGTTTTTTGCATCCGCCACCTCTAGCCAATGTAGCAGTTTTTCACCATGCTGGGTGGGTTCATCAGAAAAGAACCAACCGACTCCAAGAAACTAAGAGAGAACCCTGAGGTGGTGGAGTTGTTCACTCGCACGCAATGGATGTCGTTCTGCGACAAATTTCAAGGGTGTGATGATGAGGTGGTAGAGGAGTTCTTGCGGGCTCTGAAGCCGAAATCAAAGACATTAGCCACCGTCAATTTCAGGGGTTTGAGTCTCAGACTCACCCCACAGTTCATCAACCGAGTTACCGAGCTCCCAATGGGGGTACCATGGGACAAAGAAGAGAGGAAATTAGGTCAAAAGGCTAAGAAGGAATTCTTCCCACCAGAGGAGCAGTTCTCAGAAGATAAGAACGGGGTTCACAGGACTAGCTTACTGCCACTTTGGAGCGAAGTCAGCCTCGAAATCATGAAATACATCACCTGCGAAGGTCGATTTAGCATTGTGTATGGGTACTATTTTCGGTACTCACAGAATTGAGGCATCAGATGGACCTACCTGCAGAGAACAAATTAAGCATTCCCTACTTCCTACTGTAGTCTATGACTGAATGTGCCACAAAGTTGAGAGAAGGCACACCAGACCAGGTAGCTCATCACGGGCTCATTAAGCTCCTCGTGGAGGATGCACTCCACACATACAAGGTCCCTCTCTCATGGGAAGCCTTCCGAAATTTGACCAAGGATGGCAATATAAAAATTTTGACTGAAGAGCTTGGTTCCTCCAGCAGCGAGGAGAAGGAGTTAGTACCCGCAGGGAAGAAAGAAAAAGGCCAGAGGTCCACGACCAAAGCACCGAAGACAGAGCAAAAGGAGAAACAAGAGAAAAAGGGTGCCAAAGAGAAAGAGGACACACCCATATTAACGCCCAGAGAAAAGAGATTACAAAGCAGGGTGGATAAGACTGAGCAGGTCCACGTCAGCAAAGGCACCTCGACAGCAGCCTCGACCAAGTCAAAAAGTAAAACACCCTCAGCAAAGCAAAATAAAGTGGTGCCACCTGTTCCTACAGGAAAACCAAAACCGGCTTCTACAGGAAGCCAGAAATCAGCTGAGAAAGGGCCTTCTACAGGAAGCCCTGAGAAAAGAAAACCCAAGGAAAAGAAAGCCGACGTTCTTGCAAGGGAGGCAGCAGCTGTGTTAGCCGCCCTCAGTACACCTCCTAAGCCAAGGGAAAAGAGAAAGAGGGAGGCCCCTCTATATTTTAAAGCTAGGAGAAGTGTGAGAATAAAAACGGGCAAGCCACAGCCTCCATCCAGCAGCCCAATCACTATCGAAGATGCCCCTACTTCGCCCAAGGAGAGGTCCCCCTCAAAGATATCAGTCACCTATGAGAGGGGGAGCCCGAAAACAACTACTTGGAGAGAGAGGTTAGACCAATTGGCTTCAAAAGCCCGGCTACAGGATGTTGAAGCTGCTCTACAGGAAACCTTAGCCCAGCTTAAGGAGACAGAGAGAATGGAAGGAGAAGCACCCTCATCACCACTGAGGGAGGACGAAGTAGAGCCACCAAGAGAAGAAGAAAAAGAGCATATTCCGGAGCCTAGCCCTCAGCCAAGTCTGAGCTCATACTATAACTTCTTGGAAGCTGACAAAATTATACCACAGAAATTCATTGTGCCACTGTTCTTTGCATTGGAGGAAGAGAGAGTACGTACACACACGTGGATGAAAATAGCCAAATCAAAAGGTGTGGCGGACATAGGCCCCTTGGAGGAGCAACTCAAGGAGGCAAGAAGGGAGTTAGCTATGGCTAAACACGTGGCAAATTGCCAACGGGTGTTCCTACAGGAAGAAAACGAAAAACTTAGGCTGCAGCTGCAGGAGCTGAGGAGAGGAACAGGCACATCCTCTGGGGACATCACAGCAGAACAGCAAGGCAAAAAGGAACTGCACATCGGTCTTGGGGAGCCAACCACGCATCTACAGGAAACAGAGCTGCAAGCACAAATTGAGGTGCAAGCTCTCAAACAACAGCTGCAGTAGAAGGAGGCACAATTGGCCTGCATGGTCAGTTGGGCCATGGATGTTATACAATGCAGACAGCCGGCCAAATCCTATGGCCTGTACCTGAGAGACCAATGGCTACAATTTCAGATCAATACATTGGCGCAAAGGGGTATCTCTCAGCTCCAAGACCCGCAGCAGTTCACTGAATTATGCAATACCAGTTCATCTGAGGATAAGGCCAAACTATCGGAGTTCTACCTCCATAATTTGGCCCTTCCTAATGTGATTTCATGGGATCCCAACACGGTCTTAGGGGATATGCAGTTAATGGCACTTGCCTCATGGTTGAACCATGAAGACAAAAGAGCAACAGAAGCCAAAGCGGTCATGAACCGAGAGCTGAATGAGCCATTACTAATCAGAGCAGAACCAGGGGATCCAACTGCACTAATATCAGCACACCAACACTTATCCACCGACCCTCAAGCTTCATTGAAATTTATGGATCAGCAGGCCCAGGCCATAGCGCATTTCGAGGATATGGAGAGACTGTTAGGAGACAACTGTGTTCAAGCTTGCACCCGCCGATGGAATACATTGGCCCACAGTCTAAAAATCAGAGAATATCATACTCCAACTCGAATGAGGGAAGCTCTAGTACGGGTGCCCCTCTATAAGAAATCTATGCAGAACCTCCAGGCCAGCTGGATTGGCCTCAAGCTAAGCCCACCTCTGCTGTTAGGATTGATGGAAGGCAGCACAGAGAAAGATGAGCAGGAATAGTGGGAAGAGGTGGAGAGAAAGGCTGGGTTCCATGTCAGTAAGGAGGACACTACTGCAGAAGCTTGGGATGTGAGGGTGGCAGTAAAGGCAATGAAGGATGAGGAGCTGGATTAGTTGCTCAAGGATGAGCAATCATTTTAGCTGGGGGGTGATGATGAGCCCCAAATTTGGTAACATTTTGGGTTCATTTGGCCTACTTACCCTTGCTCAACCCTTCATTTTTCATCACTTATGCATCATTTTTTTAGTATATTCATGTTATTTGTACGAAGGAGGGCAGTCACTATTCCTAGGTGGCTAACACATGTTTATTTCAGGTTTTTTGACATTTAATGGAGCAAAACCACGCAGATGAGGGCTAGGAGACAGCCAAGATGGGATTGCGGTTTTGTAGGAAGGTTGTCCACAGCATTGAATGGCCTTCCTCGTGATCTCCACCCCAACTCCGAGCTCCAACAGCCACCACCACCAAGCTAGAAGGCAGCCAAACGGATTGTGAGAAAGCAGCGGATTACTC
This sequence comes from Pinus tabuliformis, assembly GCA_031772625.1. Lineage (NCBI taxonomy): Eukaryota > Viridiplantae > Streptophyta > Pinopsida > Pinales > Pinaceae > Pinus > Pinus tabuliformis. Next base: position 582,570,819 of record CM062820.1, read on the forward strand.
TTAGTTTGGACAGCCAAACCCCACTAATGTAGGAGGCCAGCTTGGCCCTTGCAATGTATAAATGATGAGGTTGTAGCCTTCGATGGGGACTTTTGAAACCTCGTTGCATATTCTGGATTACGAGCTGATAGCTCTGTTTTGCTCTTTGTAAGCCATTTTTGGCATGTTATTTGACTTATGACTATTATCTTTTAATGAAAAGGAGGCAGATTTGAGTTCAGTTCTGAGTTCTTAGAGGAGCCATAGCTCTCGGGGTTGGGCCCAACCTGAGAGCAATAGGCCTCATTTCCTTGTATTGTTACTTTTCTTTTAGCATTGTATTTCTTTTCCTTTACATGCATTTGGAAACACAGTTTGCTGAGTTGAACTTCTTGGTGTGATTAAGTAGGTTAGTTTTATGAACAAAGTTGCTTTTAGTGGTTTAGATTAGAGTAAGGAGATTAGAGTTAATCAGAGTCCCAAAAAGGGTTGACTGCACGCTCACTTCCACCTCTGTTTAGAGACTGGAATTGCAGCCCGTGCCACCCACCAAAAACACTGTTTTACATGTTCATGCAAGCTTTGATGTAATGTTCTCGGTTGTAGCAGCATCCATGCGTTCAGATCTTGTGGAATGAATCTTTGTTTCAGTACCATGCAAGAGTTTCCTTACAAAATCATGTTGTTGTTCTATGGTTTTATGAAAACAGTTAGAATAGGTTGATGAAATCTCGGTTTTGTGCAAGACTCGTGTTATCTCAAAATCAAGCCCTGGAAGGCTGCAAACCAGGAAGACTTCAAGTAACTATTTCAAACCAATCTTTAGACTAAGGCTTAGCCTCCTTAGCCTGAGAGGGCTCTCTCAAAAAGGGTTATTGATTTTGACTATTAATAAGATGGCTAACTCTTGTGGAATAACAATGACAAATATGAAGGATGGACAAACATTACATAAGTTTCCATTGGGCCTATGGAGTCAATCATACTTCAGTAAACAATGATACTGCCTTTACATAGAAGTCAGGGCATTTAGCATTTAGATGCTCAGAACATAACTCATATAAAACCAAAGTTTACAAATGCATACAGGAAATCAGAGCACAATCAGTGAATTCTGAGTGATTATGCATTTATACAACTGTAAAAGACATGAAGGAAAGAATAAAATCACCATTCTGAACATGGAAAACCTTTATGAATCCTGAGAAGAAAAGCAGCTAACTTATATTACTGAACTCTGTCTTTACATAAGCCAAAACAGTACTCTGTTTTATAAAATATCCAACCCTCATTACATCGTTGTCTCAGCTATATATAGAATCCTTATTCTAACTAATTTGAACTTCCTCCTCCAGCATGAGGGGAATTCGATAACTGCCTCAAATGACACCTATCAGCTATTTAACTAACTATTAAATACAATAAAGTGCTGACTGGAGTTTTAAAGAGTTCTAAATTAACTATGACTCTAACTCTATCTTCCATGCATAATGACTTCTCCTTGTTCTTTGACACCTGGTCCCCTTTTTGATGTGGCTGAGCTGGATGTTTAATACTCCATATCGACCTTGAATGCTAAATCCTTTAACTGCTCAATAGTGTTGGGAGATGTCCCTTGCTTCTCGGTTCCAGTTTTCCTCAAATTTCTCAAATGTACAGCAGCATGTCTTCTAGCTTTTAATAACCCAAAATATGGAACACTGCCACGTTCCTGATGTGTTGGAGGCTGCATCAATGGATATGTGTGCAAGCAAAAGTTCTTTGTATGCAATTCATTTAATACCCTTTGAACGGTGATAAAGTGGCTTTATAACAGAAATTTAACTTGGGTTAAAATATTCCACCCTTTTTAAGGTACACCTGTCTTGATCTGAACGGCTATTGTAGCTCCATCTGATATCTTGCATATCCTTTAGGTGTCTCCCTTTCAAAATTCCCGCTCATAATACCAAACTGCCTGTCTGCGTTAAAATCATCACCTACAGCAGTTTCGTAGCGCGCTACGAAACTGCTGAATTATTTAAAACAGCATGCCTTTAACCCGAGACCTTTATCACCGAAACATTTGATTGCCAAAAACTCCCTTCGACTTTTCATATAATAGCAGGGATTTACATGTCTTCAAAAACAATAAGACTAAGCAAATTTGACAAAAACTTGGAACAAAACCTCTCTTTGAAAAGAAAATTCATTTGGCAGCTAACTGGCCTAGCTGTACCTTCAGGTCTTCAATCTTCTTCTTCAGAGCTTTATTCTCAGCTCTTAATTGCATATTTATTTTTCTAACGAACTGGGCCTCTTTGATGGCTGGTACTGTCCATGTGTGAAATTGTGCATGGCCATCAACTACTGAATTCAACTGGTTTTGAAAGGTTTCAGTCCCACCCCACAGAGCTTTACGATAATTTGTATACACGTCTGCATGCTTTCTAACTGCTTTCTTCAATTTGGCAATCTCATATTTGGCTGCTTCTAATTGGCTCTTTATGACTGCTATATTATCTCCTTGAGATGTGATGACTGTTCTGCTTGCATTATTTTGCCTAACTTTCTCGATTTCCTCTATTTTTGACAGCGCTTCTTTTACTTGCTTCCTTGTAATAGGTCTTCTGGGTTTTAAAATGAATTCTTCACCTGGCTCATCGAACTTAAGCTTTTTTGAGGCCTTAGACTTCTTGGTACCTTCTTGTGGTGACTGTGTCAAATCAATATGGACTGGTTCAAACTGCTCGAATTCAATGGCCTGTAATAAATCATTCAAGCTTGCCTTGGATGTTGGGCTCTCTTCAACAGCTATGGCTTTACCTTTTTCCTTATTTATTTGGCCTCTTGTCCTTACCCTTGAGACTGCTTCAGATCTGCTTGTTTCAGGAACAGTCTTCTTATCCTGAGTTTTTTCCTTTGTTGATTTCTGAGGTTGTTCTTGAATGATCAGTGGCTTCACTGGTTTTTTTAGCTGTGATTTGGTTTGCTTTTTAGCTCTTGCCTCTTTTTGAAGCTCAGCTATTGTGAGTTCTTTGGCTGGTTGTGGAGTAAGGCCAGTCTTGCTTTGGAATCCAGCCATGAAAATAAACGAATTCCAGTCTCTGCCTATCTTTTGAAGGCCATCCAAAACTAACAACTTGATCAAACCATGATGAAACAAGGAGGTTTCACAGTCCTCTTTCCTTAACTGCACCTTGTCACACATCTTACTCAAACTGCGAAACAAATAAAAAGGAATTTCTATGGAGACTTTCCCAGTGAAATGCAAAAGCAGTTTAAAATGATAAGAATAAACCTTATTGTACCTTCCCTCACAGGTCAAATATTTCTGTATGCAGGTAAGAAGAAGAGCGTAATGTTCCTTGACATAATTTCTGGGCACTGCTTTTGTTAAGTCTTCGTTTACATATGCCTCCTTTAAAAGCTCTTTACAAGGGTTCATATCAAACTTAAAATTTTTAAACCATTCTTCCCGTCCTCTTGGGATCTCTGTCACAGCAGCTATGGCTTCTGGAGAAACTTGGACTTCTAGCATAGCTATCTTTGAATTTAAACCAGTGAAGTTTTGCGCAAATTCTTTAGTTACCTGCGCATGTCCTCCTTGAAGCTTTTTGCAAAAGTTCCAGCACCCAGCATCTTTGAACGCTTTCTTCACACCTTCATCCCTCAACGCTATATCCAGGCCCTCAGGTTCAGTCCTCTGGCATTTACCGGATCTGTGTTCTTTCCTCTCCATTTTCCTTTCAAAATCTTCACACACACAGAGTTTAACAGCTTCAGTTGCAATGGTGGTTCAGTTCTTTTTAATTCAGCCTCGCTTGAAATTCAAATTTTTTCATTGAAACACTTCCATACATAATCAAACAGACAGGTCACTCATGCAGCACTTACGACTATCATAAAGGTCTATGCACGGTAGAATCTATTGGGAATGATATTTCTGTGCATATCAACAAATCTATTGGTGGGGTAGTCGCAAATGAGCGCTCAAACGTGATACGAGAGGTACATAAACTGACATGAGTGGACACAACTGATGACTCACCTACGGACTTGACATTTCGGGAAGGGTTCGCTGCGAAATGCACGAATCCACGATTTCGCAGCGCTGTTAGTTTTAAATTCTAATGATGCGCTGCGAAACGGCCTAATCATAACGCGCTGCGAAATTGCTAAACCATGATTGCGCTGCGAAACTGGCCAATAGGATTACGCTGCGAAATCCCTAAAAGACTCGGTGACTCGGATAAGACAAGACATGACTATGGAACAATGATGGTGGAGAAGAACCAATAGGAGTCGAGTATGGTTTGAGTTTAAAACTTTAAAACTCCAAATCCTAAGTGAGGAAAAATAAAATGAAATCAACTTAACACGGACCTTTGTCATCGGACTAAGACAGAGGATTATATGCATCAAATTTTTAGTTCTGAGTGATAACAACTCGGATGATTTGTTTCATTTACACTGTGTAGTCCTACTCCCTCACGTCCTTACCCTCCTAAGCCGTGCCTAGGCCATCCACTCATCCCTCAGTTAGACCACTTACCTCCTAACTCTTCTATCACCCACGTGATTCTCCCTTTTCGGCCTCCCATTTCCTCTAACCTCCTCTAGACCAACCAGCTTTGCACACCCCCTCTCCATCTCATCTCTCTGTCCATAAGCCATCACAAGCTCCCCTCCTACCTCCCTGTCCATCCATATAGCCTCTTCCACTCATCCATCACCCAAAAATCCTATTGCAGAACATCCTGTAGAAATTGGTAAACTTCCTGTAGAAATTCTGAACATCCTGTAGAACCCCTGCAGACTTCCTGTAGAAGCTTGTAAACACAGTTTCCAAGCATCTGAACTTTATGAACTTCTCTGAAAGGATGCTAGGGATCCCTTAGACCCTCTCTGAGCCTTCCTAACCTTTTCCAAGCATTCCCCTCCTTGATCTATCCCTGCACAGTCAAGACCCAGTTAGAAGCACACACATAATAATTCCAACAACTTGAAAAAAAATACAAAAATATGCTTTCTTTAGATCAAAGTAGTCTAGACACATGCATCTCACCTTCCTAGAAGTAATGGCACCTCTTTCAGTATTTTGCATTCCCACCTTTGCATCAGTAGGACTAGCTGGTAGAATTAGGGTTTGCTAGGGTTTTCATTTCTTGTTGGCTTTCAGTTCCTTCCTACAGTAGGTTAATTTCCTTTGAGATAGCTTTCGTTCATCGGTTAAAAAGCTTCTTCTGAGAACTCATAGAAGTTGGCTTGAGCCCTTGCGGACTTGTGCCAGCTGACCAAGTGACAGCTGCGACAAGAGCTAGTACTTGTGCATACAGCACCGTCGCTTCCAAGTTTGTTACGAACTACCGGGTTGATAAAATTAGAGAAGGAAGCTCCAGGAGTTGTAGCATTATTGCTACAATACTGGAGCCCACCAGTCGTCACTGAAGAGCAAGTTATCGCTCATGCACAATATCTAGACTTGATCTATACTCAGTCTGGCACGCTCTACGATAAAATACCTGATGCTCCTAGACCAGAATTTTTCGTTCCTCTCCCTCCTAAATCAAACAAATACTCTCATGATGGCGATGGCGTGATAGGTACAACAAGCATGAAATCAACAAAGGCTACATCTAAAAAGGCCCGTAAGATTTCTAGTCAAAATGCAAAAGAAGAACTTCTCACCTCAGAAGTAAATGCCGCCTCAACTGACAAAGGAAAAGAAACCAAGCAACCAGGAGGCAAGAAGAAAAACAAAGGGAAGAAGAAGAAACAGGAGGAATCATCACCTGAAAAATCTTCTGCAAACCCTTCTGGAGATAAGAAACCAAATCGTCCATGTCTTATATGTGATGAGGATCATTGGGCAAGAGAGTGTCAATATAAAGCAGAGCTTAGAAAATTCTTCAAGAATTCGAAAACCTCGGTGGTATTAACTAATCCGTTTCCAAATCCAGGAACAAATATGGTTGCCAGTGACAATGCTTCCCGATCCCAAGTACTTATGCTGTCCGTTTCGAAGCACCAAAATGATGCTTTGATATTGACAAGGAATAAATATTACGAGAATCCACAGCTGTCAAACAACAAGGCTAATGATCAACCTAGTAGTTCGACAACAACTTCGACCAAAGTTGTGCCACCCATCATTCCTGAGCTAACAATAAAGCCGCCAAAGGGAGTCGTACAAAAATCAACATTTAATCCTCGTGCCAGAGCAGCACAACATTATAATATAGTAGGGGACTTGGCCCAATCGCCGTCCGCTATGTCGACACTTGAGGTACTGCAAAATTGCCCCTCCCAAAATCAAGCTTTATTATCAGCAATAGGTGGGATTGACCCAATGGTTTCCAATCTTATGGCCTTTGATCATAAAGGATATGACCCTCAGTTACCAGCTCAACTAGCTTTCCTTGTTCAAGTGAAAGCCCTCAACAAAACTGTTCATCGAACAATTATTGATGAGGGGGCATCTACATGTATTATGTCAATGAGTTGCTGGAAAAATTTAGGCTCACCACCCTTGTCGAGATCATCAACGATGTTAAAAGCATTTGATGGACGATCATACACTCCATACGGGATTTTAAGTAACTTGCAAGTTGAACTAGGGGGCAAAACAGTAGAAATTGATGTTGAAGTAATCGACAGAAACCTCGATTACAACATCCTACTAGGAAGGCCCTGGATATATGCCATGGCCACAGTTGTGTCGACCTACTTTAGGAAGATTGCATTTCCCTTCCAAGAAGTAATTACAATCGTTGACCAACAAACATTTCTCCCCAACAGTTCACAAGTTACGGGAAGCATTCCAATGATCCATGGAAGTAATCGTTCGTTTCAAAATATTGGAGTAGGCCTCCTAAAAGACCCTGCCTTAATGGGTACTTTTGCCCTACCGCCTCCGAGTAATCTGGCGGAAGTGGCCACAGTGGAAACCTGCAATATGAAATCTTCTATATCTAATGGATTCGGAAGATTCCTAAACATTTTGTCAGCATGGATCATCGCCATTTTAGAAATATTGTAGCAATCAATTTTCTTGGCCTCGGGGGCAAACCCAAATCGACGCTCATCAAGTGTTTGGATAGATAGGTCTAAGGAATATGGCACCTCTTCAGATCCTTGGTCACATGTACATTCTACAAATGAAGGAATCATTCAATCAATGATGATAGGAGAGGCACCATGGGAAGATTACCACCATCGCTCCTATCTTCCGGATTACCACAAAGATTATTCCAGCAACCTTAATCATCCTTCAGTTTTTTATTTTCTATCAAATACTGTAAATATGGTGGATTCCAAGGATGGTTCTTATCTTGTGTCGACCTCATTAAAAAATGAAACAAGGAGTCATGAGGATAGTTCTTTTATTGTGTCAACCTCATTTAAAAATGAAACAAATCCCTTTCCAAATCTCAAAAGTAAACCTTCATTCCAACCACCGAGTTGAATGCGATGAAGCTTGGGGGGCATGCAGCTCGATTTGCGTTATTATGCTAGGGGCATGCAAACTTATCACGAGTAGTGTTACTACAGGGTTCAAGCTCATTAAAAAAATAAACCCGCCTCGAGCAGTTTTAACGCGGAATTCAAGCTCGTTAAAAAATAAACATAAGCAATGAGCAAATGTTTCCCCAGAGTTTAAGCTCATTAAAAAATGAACCAATTTCTAGTAAATAACCATCGTGAATGCATTATCATCAACCTTTGAAGCCTTGGTCGTGTTCTCATCATCACCTCCACTCTATTTTGGCCGATCTTTCACCTCCATTTAATTGTTTACCCTTTTTGAGGAACAACTGCGAAGAGTGATCCTGTTAGCCATCCTTGTGACACTGTCGTGATTGGAAAATTCCAAACCTTATCTGGAATTAGCTGCTACCCGAATTTATCACTCGTTCCTCAAATGACGAGTATCCTTTAAGCTCTTCTCAACTGACTCGTAAAATATGAAAAGATTTCGAGCGATTAGCCTCTCCAGCTCGTTAAAGTGACCGGAAGTGATATCCCTCCTTTAGATTTTAATCTTTTTGGACTTGAGGGATTATTACACAAAAAGATTGAGCGCTTGTTTTGTTCGGCTCGTTAAAAGTACCGAAAATTCATCCCTTTTGTATTGTTTTATACTTTTTCGGACTCAAGGGATTATATGATGAAAAAGGATTATTGGAGTTTTCTTTACGTCCCTTTTTCAGACTCTCTAAAATTGAAAAGGACCGAGTTATCTTTGTCGTTAAACTCGTTAAAACCGAATAGCGACAAACTTGTCCATGCAGACAACAACAAGTTTCACTATCACTAGGCTCGTTAAAACATAGCGATGGGTTTGTCCGAAGGGAAAATTATAGAACAAGCATATGTTATCCTCCTCAAGCTTGACAAAAATAAAGAGGTACTGGTCAGCAATGACTGGGGAAAAATTGGGAAGAAAACTTGAAGAAACTTTATTGGTAGCAAGTCGCTCTTGAACATGACACTTTCACTCCGCATCCGACTTGGGTTGGGTTGTTCCGTTCACTGGTCATATCACCATTGGTCCATCACACCATCCATATTTGGGTTTAATGCTACGAATCCATCATGTCAGTGTCGCTGATATGTTCAAGAGCAGTCGCTCAGAGAATTCACCTGTGTCTCATCCACTACAATACATTTACGCTCCATTCTTTCATGACTGCCACCCTGAATATTATGTCATCAAATCATTTTCACCTACATTAAAATCATTTGCTCCGTTCCGTGTCATTGATGTGGTATTCACTAAGGCCCTCCTATGACGGATCACTTCTTGTCGACATCAGCTCATTATCCAAGAAGTCGATCTGGGAACAACCCTTTCAGTACTTTGAAGCTTGCATGCCTCAATGGCAAGTTTCTCACTTTCAGCGACAGGTTTACATCAATGGCCTTCGACCGAAAGATTTTGTGAGGTGTTTGACGCCAAGTCTCTTATTCACACCACGTGAATTGTACTGTAGTACCTTGAGGGTCATCATCATTATCAGTGATTCCTCTCGCACCTGTTAATAGCTTACATCACTGGCTGGTAATTAGGCGATGTCTTTCCATGTTCGACTCCAGAACATCTCTCAAATGGATCGACTTGTACTTTGAGTGAAGATCGAATGAGATTGAAGACCCCGGATCTAGTTTCATCCATTCGGGCTGTGATATATATTCAGGAAAAAAAAAGACATCAAATGTACATCATTGTTGCACAGATAATCATCCAATCCAAGGGATGATGGATCTACCAAAATCATCAGTCTGCACACAGACGATTGTCTGTCTTATGTACATGAAAATGAATTTATAAAGCTGAGCATGGGAATGCCCGCCTCAGCTAGATCATGAAAATATTATGAAGATAATGTATTGTATTGTATCTTATTACAGGTCGCCTTCCAGCTTGAAAAAACTTTGAATCCTCATGATAAAGCATTTCACCCGACATTAAAAGATTAACGACCTCATGCTTTAGGGGGCAACTGTTATAGACATTTTTGGGCACTACAACCCCAATCATAAATGTCCATAAACCAAGGGCTCCTAAGTCCCTAAAAGTGTTGTTCCAACCCCTAAAAGAACAAGGTCAACTAATTACATCATCTCCCAGAAGTTCTCCATGAAAAACTACTCAGAACTGGTCAAAATTGGACCATCTCACCTGCTCCATGGTCAATGTGTGTTGCATCCCACCTAAATGCACACGGGAGGTGCGATGCATAATGAAAATCCCTTCTATGGGGTGTGATGGGTGAGAGTGGGCAAATGGCAGGGTCAATCTGTGAGGTGGAGGATCATGGAATCTTCCAGAAACTTCTCCTGTGACACTTGCCTCTCTGCATTCGCCCAGGGATGAGTAAGAGATAATCAATCTCCAAGTGGAATCAAGAACTATCAGAGAGAGGACAGTAATCAAATCTCAAAAGCTGACTCACCCCCCTTTGCAAACATCTATATATGGATCCCTCATCCCAGAGATCCAGAGGCTGGAATTTTGTATCTTGTAAGGAAGTGCTGCTGGTTTCTTGTTGTAACATCATAGTGTTGGGTGATCTAAGCTTTTCATGAGGTGAAGAAGGGATTTCTTGCTGAGAGGATGACGTTGGGTCAGAACAATGGGTTGTAATCCTCTTTGCTATTCTTGATTATTAATAAAGCTATTCGAGTTTTCCTCCACATTCTTGTATGATTGACAATATATGCATTTGTGTGGTCAATATATATCTGGTCCTATATTTTTTATGATAGTAGATCTCTGTTCTTGGATAGTGTTATGCTGCTTTGATTCTACATGTACTCTTTAAAGCTGGGTAAACGAGGAAGCAAGTGGCAAAGATCTACCAGAGGGGAGAGGAATCAAGCAAGGAACCAAGCGCAAGACAGAGGTTGGTCTCCTTCTTTCCCCTCTTATCTATCTCTCATAAAGGAAAACGAAAGTTGTTTTAGTTTGTTTGTTTCTAAGGTAGCTACTAGCCTTAGTGGGACTAGCAGCTCTGCATAGACACTAGATTTCCCGATAACACCATGTCTACTGGGGCTAGTCATGGAAAGAATATAACACATACCAAATAGCATGGTACATGCATGTATGTATTTGGTTGTTTTTCTATCATATGCTTGGGTTTTGCCAGGTGTGACAGTGGTTTCAACCTTTCCTTTCCATATCTGGAGAGCCATGGTGTGATGGGGTTATTTCATTTGGTTGGGCTTTTGAGTTCCTGAATGTTTTGGAACGAGGTGAGGTGGTCTCAGGAAAATTCCCAAGGGGCTAGGAATCCCTTGACCATTTTTGCGAGAATGTGGTAAATCCTAAGGGTACAAACAAGATAATTCCTTAAGGTATTAGTGACGAAATGATGAGGCATCCAACATTTTTTTGTGCATAGTAATCCATCGACTAGTTTTGGCAGGATTGCGGTAAATCCTACCTGTTTATATGGTTTTTTTGGGCCTATTAATCCCTTGACTAGTTTTGGCAGGATTGCAGTAAATCTTGGTCGTTTATGTTCATGTTTTGGGCCTAGGAATCCCTTGACCAATTTTGTATGGATTGCATTAAAGCCTAAGGATGGACGTGGTTTAATCTCTAGGAAGCCATGGCTTTTTTTGTCTTGCATCCCACATTGATGCTTGGAATATGGAATGGTGGTGATTGGCTGAAAGAAACATTTTGTTCAACTTGATCTATGGTTGGGTGGTATGTGGAATTCCCTAACTTGGTTGGCTTTTGCATATGTTAAGAATAGCTCTATTTTTCTTGTATTTCATGAGTAGTTGTACTTGTTATTGTGTGGATTTAATGGTTTTTATATCATGGTTATTATTTTGGTTATATGTTGGTTATAAGCATGATTCTATAACAAGTTATATTTATGGCTCTTGACATGTTTGGATTTGTTGATGAACAATTATTGAATGCATGAGCTATAAATGTTATTGAATCTATTATGAGAGGGCATTAGACCTTATTGATAAATCTCAAATAATTATCAGACCCCTATGTTCAGATATGTATTCATGACATGTATATTACATGTTCTCAATGTATTTCATGGAATTATTGTCATGGTTAGGTCTAGTATTTGATCAAATTTTGTATGAATGGCCTTGTCTTGATGATAATTATTATTTTAGAAAGTCTTATTGAGTTCTAGGAAGTGGTATGGAGGTTTCCATTTAATTTAGGCCAAGAATCCATGACTGCATGATCCTAACTAGAAATTTTGGGTTGCAACCTCATGGATGTAAGCTTGTGCATGTGGTTGGAGGCTTCTAACAACATGGAGGCCTTGCCATGGGTGTGTTTGAGGGCCCATTATAGAGAGGTCTAGCTTAAGGTTTGGTCACTTGGGATGGTTTATCAGCCCCCAAGTGTTATGTAGGCCCTTCAAAATGTTGTGAAAGGTCAGTTGTCATTAGAAGTTGGTCCCACTTCCTGAGTGGGCCTAAGGAGGTTGGATCATGTCATAGTAGACCTCAACTCATGTTTACCCTGACAGGCCAGTGAAAGCCGGTAAATGTGGGATGGGTGGTAATAAATTATCTTTATATTTACCTCCCTTATCACTCATTCATATAACTAAGCCACAACCTAGCCTAATGATCCTATCAATAGACATATATATATGTGTTGTTGCAAACGATTTACATTATCCTATACATAAAAATATATATGTGTTATGTATAAACATTTGGCCAAAAATTTATAAAGTTAATTGGTTTGAATTAGTCCTCAAAATGGGTGATGCATTATTATTCCACTTAAGCCTATGACATCTACGACTAGTTGATGAGACCACTGATATTATAATAGATTAAAACTTGACATTTTGTAGCCTGTGTGGAATCACAATTCCATAACTTGAAGATATCCAAAAGGGTTGGCTCAATGCAGACATTAATTGCAAATAGGTGACTGTAAGAGTAAATAGGGAAGTTATGGAAAAATGTTAATAGTAAGGGTTGGAACAAGATGGTCCTAGGAGCTTGGACAAGGAGTGTTTGGATAGTGACTATTGTAAGGGTTTGGACAATGGCTATTTTAAGGATCTAGGCAGTGACAAATGGAAAAACAGTGTTTTGGGACAAGAAATATGGGTAGTTTAGTGAATAGGGAAGAGCGTGATGATGTCCATAACATTGGGATCAAGATTGAAGTCTAGAATATTTTTGAAACAAAGAGATGGACTGAATTTCTAAGGCATTTTCAGGGTCATGATAGGGAAATCACCATCAAATTTGCAAACAATTTCAATGGAATCAAAGCTACAGTAAAGTATCTCATCATTGAATTTGACAGGAAGATGATTGTAGAGGTAATACGACTCTCCAAAGAGGGAGAGGCCTGGTCTAAAAGTGTTAAATTTAATCATTCCTCCTATGTTCCATTTCTCTATGAATTGTCTCCACTCTCGGACTTGTTAAATGGAATAAACTGAGAGTACTTACATCCTCTTTGGCATGATGTAGTGCTTATTATTATGAAATTAATCACTTGTGAAGGGTGATTCAACATGAAACACCACTCTCACATCAAAATTTAGATGCATTTGGCAAGGAATAGATCTCTCAACATGTCCCACTTCTTGTTGAAGGATTTGGAAAAGATGGCCTCCTTGGTCCAGAGGAAAAGGGACCCTGAATGAACTTTACATCACTAAGGATTGATTAAAATTCTTGTAACAACAAGGCTTCACTAGATGAATATTTCATAGCAAAATTTCCTTAAGGGATTTAAGAAGAAACCCTAATCTATGGTTTCAGATAAGTGAGAACCCTCCAAATCTGCAATCGCTTCGATTTTTAAGTAGTGGTATTTAGTTCAATTCTCACAGAAGAAGAAAGCATCGGTCTTAGGGTCTGAAGTATATGACTTAGAGCATGAAACCATAGTGTATATGAGATTTAGGGCCACAGTTAAAATAAATAAGTCCACAGAGAAGGTTGAGGTGGTAAATCTTGAAGAGGACATTTCAGGAGATAATCCTATAGAGGGGACCGATTTGGATGGAAATTTTGATACCCTGGAAGAGGATATTATAGAAGAGTATTCCCATACTATGGAAGAAGATAGGATAACACATTTGAAGAAAATATTTATGAAGACCTCATTCCAGAAGGAAATTGTGCCAAATATTTCATTCCAGAAAGCAATGTTGTAGAGTAAAACATGATAGAAGAGGAATTAATGGTCTTTGAGGTTAGAGAAAGAAGTGATCAGTCAGGGAAGCATCGGTGAAAGAAAGGTAAGGCTATTATACCTAAGTTGTTCAGATTTTGTAGCCCTATTTATCATTCATTATTTAAACAAAATAAAAAGTTGATTTTACATAATGAGAAATTGACAGAAAAATTGATGAAACGAGGATGCAAACTCAGTAATCTAGGAGCCTTATTGAAAGACATATAACATGAGTAAAAGTCTAAAACCCAAGCCAAAACCTTAACTAAGGGATAGAAAAAGGAGGTCTAGTAGGTTATAAATGTAATTTTAGATGATGTCTTAACAAGAACTTACACATTTCTTTTGTTAAAACTAGATATGCCATAGTGGCAAATCAAAGAGGGTTTGTTTGATTTGGGTATAGTTAACAAAGAAAGCCATAAAAAATTCATTGAAAAGATGAAAGAATGACGGTTTTCCATGTATCTTATCTAGGAAGAAAAATGGAAGGGAAAGATAAATAAATGGAAAGGCATCTTTCATAAAGAGTAGAAATTAAAAGAGATGGCATGTGAATTAGGGGCAAAAATATATGCCCGTTGATTCCCTTCCAGAGTATACCCTATATTTTTACATTATCTTTGGTCCTCCTTTAGGTTGAAAAATGTACAAAATGGGAAACCTAATGAGATTATTTCACTTGAAAACTTCTTAGAATTTTTCTAGCATTTTGAAGCCTCACACCAAAACTTCTTGTGTGAAATATATGAGTTTAATTTTATTTTGACAGATAACACTAGGTGGAACCCAAAACCTTTTGTGGGGGATGTGAAACAATGTGTGTAAACTTATTACATGGCCAATATTATTAAGTGGAAAATAGATTTTTAATTTTATGGTAAGACCAAATTGGAGGTCCATTTGACAGTGAGAGAATAGTACCCTCTACCAGGGTTTCCAGTTAACGACTTGATGAGACTAAGAGAAGACGCAGGAGACTTTTTGATAATAAGAACCAATTAACGGTATGCAATGATGAAATGCAATGAGATTGCATGAAAATACTCTATTAAGGCCCTAAACGTGGCCTGAGATATTTGGGAAGGGTTACCTATATACATTCATGAGAAAATCCCTATGGGTTACCCTTTCTTTATTCTAGCACTAGATTATGTTTCTTTTTACACATATTAGTGTTGAAACATGGGTCTCATTGGGTATGTATCTACTTTCATTTTTCTCTTTTATGGTTCTTGACATGATTCCGCATATGTCCTACCCAATGGGACAAGGGAGAATATTGATCAAACTAAACTCCTATGGAAAATACCCTCGTTTATTATTCTTCTGGTGAATTCGGTCACCCAAAATACAACTGGAGTGACCTTCACATTGGTATTATGGAAGTGGATTAGGGTTGCATGGGAAAATGCAACCAAAAATTATAGGGGGAGTTGATGATTCCCTCTTTTGACAAAACTTTTACCATAAAAACTTTAATTTTGGCTAAAAAACCCTATCATTTAATACTCCTAACTTGTCTTATATATTCCAAGAACAGGTATAATTGCATTTGTTTTCAAACCTTGTATCTTCTAGTTATAAATGAATAAATAAGGGAATTGAATAGTAACCCATGTGCATATGGCTTCACTTGCTTCAACTATATTGACATGGTGTCCCATGGGAAATGTTTTCTATGAGTAAATGTCATATTACAAATGTATTCAAAGTTTAAAGCCTATTGGTGAATCACTTCAGTTGGCTCCACATTAGCATATCAATAGATTTTTTTTTGCAATATTTATTGATCAATACTATGGATTTTGGGTATGGCTACTATTCTTGGAACCTACATATGAATAGGACAAGTGACATTCCAACGAGCTTCTATTGACCACCTTGAATACATGAACATGGATATCGCTAAAGTTACTTACTTAATTGTTTGAATGGAATCTTCGTGTTGTTTTTTTTATGGGATTTGAGATAATGGTTGAAGTTAGTTGGATTAATGGCATGGTAGCTTTAGTTGCATGCACAAACAATTATGATTTAGTAACACATTCATTGATTCACTTGCAAAATATTTAGATAGTTATTACATTTTATAACCACTGTCGGGACAAGTTGAAGGCTATTCATAAGAGGTCATTCACCTGTCAATAGACAAGATGTTGGGAGATCCCGACACCAAGAAGCTATCTCAGACCAATCACAATAAAATATTCTCATTTTCAAACATTCATAGGATATGTGCGCGGGTTGATCTAAGGAATTCTAACTCTGGGGTTTGGAAGTTAAACAAGCTATCTATAGGTGATAAGACTAAGGAGTAAAAATATAATAGGAGCATTGAGTCAGAATTGAAGTCTAATTTATGATTGTAACAATTTACTGTGTTTTTCTTTGAGATAGTTAGCTAAGATAAGCCAACCTCTGGCATGGTTATTTTTTGGTTTTTTGTAAACTCTATATAAAAAAAAACTCTTAGAGTGCAAAGATACATTTTGTTATCATTTTCATCTAGATTTAATTGAATTTTTTCTTGGGGGATGTTGCAGTGGCTACAACCACCCTCCAAAAATTTTCCCATCGTTTTGGAGCCCCCGTTTTAAATCACAACAATTCATCTTGCACTCATATAGGTACTTGTGCTTTGATTGAGCCTCATCCTTTGCATCTTTCCTTGTGTTCACTTACTTCGTTTACTGTCTAACCCACAAGCCAATCTCTTGACTTGGCTTTCATCGAGTTCTGGGATTGCCTTACAGAACTATGCAATCCTTGAGGGTAACCAACATTACTCTTGGGAATTGCATAATTGAAGCTGACAGTGAGCCTTGAGCTTAAGAATTGTACAACTTCAAATGAAAACCAGCCTTGAGCTGGGAAATTTTGCAAAAAATGAAAGATAATCTAGAGCCACTCATACCATAAATTTCACAGAAGGCTTTCTGCTCAGAAGTTACTAGTGCATGAACCAGATATTTCCTCGGTTCCTATGAGAACTAAATAATATCTCCAGGAAATGCATGACAACTTATCCAAAAAAAGAAGAAAAGAAAAAAGTTAAAAATCATCCCCAAAAAATAGGGATCTATTTTTAGCAGCCCAAAGGAGGCACTTGAGTTATTTTGGAAGTTGCTACCAAGTGTCACTTTTTCCCTGATTTTTGGATTTCGTGTCATAAACCCTGAATGGAAAAATCTATTTAATCGATGCTACCAGAGCTCATTTTCAAATTCAATCTTGAAGCTCTGGCATTCCCGAGGAGATAAATGAACCTTTGGCATGATCTTCATTGCTATTTTGGGAATGTTTTGATTTTCTAGTCTTTAGCCGCTTTTTCTGTCGCTTTTTCTTATTTAGCCTATGAGAGTGTTGTTTCACTTGTTTTGTTGAACAAATGCTAGTGTTTTAACTTCTTTTAGTTTGTAAAAGTGTTTTTCCAAGTTTTAGATTGCCTTTCCCAAGTGTCACATGTATTTTCCCTTTTTTGTACCAACAGTCGTCGTTGGAGTGTCTCCCTTCACATCCTTCATTTTCCTTCAATTTGATTGACTCCTACACTTTTCACTTGCATGCATAATCACTTAGTCATATCTACACTCAAAATCACACCACCCTTCAGATCTGCTCGATTTCACACTCCCCTTGGGCAGATCTAGGCTCCCCGTGCCCGGACCTTGTGTTCCCTTGCATGCACTACTTATTCTAGGAGCTCAAGGCCTCTCCCTTTGCCTCTAGAATTGCATGGAGGCTATCTTGGATTGGTTCCAACTGTGCATTGTGTAGTTCCAAGCTAGCCTCCCATCTTGGCCATTGATATTGTGCAAAGCACAGCCTCTTGCATCCTTTTCCCAGACTTAACTACGCATTTTGTAGTTCCAGTCAGCAAGCCTCCCCATTGACTGCTAGGACTGCACAATGTGCACTTCCAGTAGGAAGCCAATGACCTCTACAAACCATAATTGTGTAGTCCTTCCCATCTTGAGTCTGAATTGTTTCTTGGTCTTGTCTTGAAGTTGTTTTGATTTATGAGCTGAAATTTTCTTGCCACGAGTGTCCTCTATGTCCCATAGGTATAGCAGTTGTTGAGAATCTCTCTAGCAAGTATAGTTAAGATGGAATCCAATAGAGATGCATCAAAGGAAACCCATCGACAATAGTACTAGGGAAATAGTTGATAAAATATCAGTTGATCTAATAGTCTATGTAGAAACTCAGTTGATCTAATAGTCTTCGCTACCAACAAGATGGACAAGATCAACCACGCGTAGTGGAAGGTCTTACCTTGCTCCTGAGCCTCCTTGTAGTTGAGCAAAAATCCTTTGCAGAGGAACTCAGCCCAGTTGAACTGGACCCCTTCCGCACACTATTCAGCCAACGCAACTACCAGCGCTAGTACTTCATCGTCGCAACATTTTCTCATTACTTTACCAACCAGGAGTTGGGTGGCTACATGAACCCCTTTATCCTTGATACTGCTAATGGCGCAACCCCTCTTTTTCTTCTTGAGCTTATATTTTTTCTTCATGGCTTCCGTGAGAGCCAAATTGCTGCTCTTTCCTGCTATCGTCATGGGGTCCTTTCCCTTATAGGGAAGCCAAGAATTTCTGTGGATGAGATCCGCCGTGATGGGAATAGGCTCCTCCAGCCATAAGTACCCATCATGCACCAGGCAAAGCAGTTGCCTAATGACAAAAATGGTGATGGGCGCATGGTGAAAGTGTGGTAGCCATAGAAGATGAAGCAACCAGGCCTTCTCTACACCGCACAACCATTTTTGCAATTGTAATGTGATCACTGACCCATCCGTATTTTGTTTCATTAGGCTTTCTATCTCTGAGTGTGGGAACTTCTCGTTGTTCGTGAAGTCCCAATATTCAAATTTCAAGGTAGGCACACATCCTAGGAGCGGACCCTCAAAGGTAATTCCATCGGGGAGGAGCGGGGTCTGGAGTGCACTCTTCATTGCATCTAGATCCTTTGGTACCTTAGCTTTCCATTTTCATGGAGGGACATACTCGGGCAATTTTGCTGCAGAGTGCATCGGTTGGATGTCTGCCTCCATGTCTTCTTCTTCCTCTACCTCAGCAATCATAGCCTATAATTCATCCTCCTCTTCATCTGTCTCAATCGTGACAACCTTTCCCTTTTCCTATATTGATAGCTTACCGAACCGCGGATTCCTTGGGGACATACGGACTGGTCCCATTGCCTGCTTATCTTTTTTCGGTCTCAGCATCCTAGGTGATTTCAGGATTTCTGGTGCAACCCCAATACCTTCAGAAACATCATGTACCATATGGGTTAGCACGGCCTCTCCGGAAATTCCTTCTTCAAAACCCAAACTTGCCTTGGTATCCGTCATCTTGTCTATACTATATGCGGTCTTTCGCAAACTTAGGGGTTTGAATATCACTCGGCGCTCAACACTCTGTGCTATATTCAACTGCTCCAGTCTCAAGTGAACAAGTGTTGTCTCGTGGCTAGCTCCTGGAGTTTTATAGTGCCTTTTGAATTCAAATTTGACCATTCCCCTCAATTCTAGGCCATCAATGCTTTCTTGGTGGCAGATTTTCCAAAATCTAGCCCATGACTGTTGTCTTAAATGTCCGACGCCCACTCCATTTGGCCTCAAACTGGACATCCCGTCATGAACAGTGACACCAACGGTCACTTCCCAGCCTACCTACGTGGCAGCGCAGTCCTCCGTGCGCGGGCGCAAACCTTGTGACATGGTGACTCTTCATACACCTCCCTTATCGCGCAGCTCCCAAGAAGACTCTTTCATAGTCCCGCGCTCCCTTTCAATTGCATGGGGCACTGAGACTGTTCTTCTGACGGCTATTCAGGTGGTTTCACCACCCGTGTAGTCCATTTCGCCCCTCAGGATAGTTCGCAGAAAACCCTCAATGTCCCTCGCGACAGTTAGCGCCGCGCACTCTACTGTATGTAGTGCGTTCCCCTGGTTACTGCGTTTGGTGATATGTGGTCCTAGCCATGGCAGTAGACTAATGAATTCTTGGCGATAGTCTTCTAATTCATTGGTATGATCATCCGCACCATGCCTTGCCATCCTTGGTTTATCACCGAGACATGCTTGCTTGATCTCGTTTTCCAGCGTCTTGACCTCTGTGTCCATCAAAATTTTCTTCTTCCTTAGTCGTACCCGTTCCTTTTTGAGTTCGCAAAGTCTAAGGTTCCCTCACCGAATGGCTTCCTGAAGCCTTATGTGTGATACTTTGCATAACTGTGTGATTTCTTCATCATGGGCTTCACGCACTATCACACATGCAGGTTCTATTATGTGTGGATTCCTCTTTGCATGCTCTTCATAAATTATGGTCCCTACTCTATTCCGCAACCTTGGAATCGTTTTTGCAGTCAAGTTTTTGCACATGGTCCTATAGGCCCATCGAACCACTGGTACACACAGGTCCCAGTCAGTGCATTTCACCCAGTGAACCCTGTTCAACACTTCGCACACCCTATCAAATGCTTCGCCATGGATAGTCCTTGGCGCGCTTCATCTTTCCTGCTACTGTGTTTTGTTCTGATTCTCTATTCTAGGAGTGGTGTGCACTTGTGTGGGCTGCATGTCATATGTCTGTACCCATCGGGAAAGGTGGGCACACAAGTTGTTATGCCCCTGGTAACTGGCTCTCATCCTTAGCTGGGGTTTTCCAAATTGTAGGCGCATCATTCTCTTACATTTGCACCAATCCTAAAAAATTATCTGATGTGTACCCCACCATCTTGCAGTCATCACGCACAGCCCATTTCAAAGCATCGAACCCCTGCTACTCTGGTACTGCACTTTCAAATTTGTTCAGGAATTCATCCATCATTGTCGACCTGTCATATGTAGGCAGATCCCTTACCTCTGTTGTCACACAGTGCAATGATTTAACCGTCACGTTGCAATTAAGCGTTGTTACTTCGTGTAGTCGATTCTACCATTGCTCTATTTCTTGGTCTGAATCTGAAGTGTAGGAGCTTTCATGCCCCCATGAAATCCTACCATCTGCAGTCGAGTTCAGCCAATCCCATTCTCACGCAGTTATCTTGTAGATACAATCGAGATTGTCATCACTATCATTTTCGTGCATCGGTTCAGTGTATCGTGCTCCTTCGGCTAGATCTAGAGGTACTACTACGCGTAGGGACTTGTTCTCAAAAATCATTTTGCACTTCTTCAGATTTATGACTCTGTTCATATCAGTGGCCTAGTCTATTCCTAGTAGTGTGGGATAGGGATTATTTTCATCGACAATCTCTATCCCTTCAAAATCCGCCTACGCGCTCGCACCTTCAATATCCACTGTTACCCCTTGCAATCCTCCCATAGGAAAGATATTTTGTTGGTTCACCATTCGCAACTGAATAGGACACCATTGTAGCATGGGTCTGCCCATGCATTCCCATGTTTGTTTCGGCAGTACATTCGCGTCGAATTTGAGATCCAGGATTACCTGATCCATTTCATACTCGTCGATTTTCACAGTCAACCTCATTTCCCTTCCTCTACGCAATTCATGCTTTCCAAGTTTCTGAACCATGCGCGGTTCTCCTGACCCCGCACACCTAGTGATTAGTTCCTATGGTCCTTTTACTGCCTTGCTGTCACATATCAGTTTCATGCATGTCTCCAGAAAGGTAGTGAGCATTGAAGGATCCATCCCTGGATCTAGTTGATCCTTACTACCTAAAGTGGAGGCCTTCGTGAAACTCTTCTTAGCTTCCATGAATGTCTCCTTCACGCGTTCTAAATCAAATTCAGGTTCCTTTGCAGGAGCCTTGTGAACCCACACACTTTCTTCTGATGGCTTACCTTTATCGTCGCCAGTGGTCATACTGCTACTAAGCACTATGTTTACATTCGGGTCTTCTTCACGCAACTCAAACCTCATCATCTGTAAATTCTGAGTTAGTGGAGGCTAGAGTACCCCTTTTTCACGCAACCTCACTATCAATGTAGGGCAGTCTTCTACCTCATGATCAAACTGAGTACAGTACAAACACGATGTCCTTTTCGGGTTTGTACAATCGCAAGCATAGTTCCCTGGCCCTTCGCAATTGTAACAAATTAGTTGTCTGTGACCCCTTCCTGGTCCCATTCCACCTCGACCTCGTCTGCACCCCTGAAATCCAATGCACACCATTCCTGTATTTGGGTCGAGGGCTTATTTTTTTGTTTGCACCCTATAGGTAGGAGTCCAATCCATCATTTGTTCGTAGCTTTTGTAGGTGCATTCATCATGGCCTACCAACCTACAGAAATTACAAAACAATTGTTGGGGCATCTGCGTATACTTTTGCAATAGATGACAATTGTCCATAGTGTGTTTTCCTCCTATCTGACAGATCGTGCACCATAGAGTAGGCATCGTGCTTGGTACTTCTTGTGCCTCAGGTCTTAATGGCATTGGTTCTCCTCCCACCAAGTAATTCGCAAACACTAGAGAGTGGTCCTTGTCATGCCCCTGGCCTTTGCATTTTATGCACCATATCTCCTCATGCACCTCTGGCCGAGGTGTTCTGTCCTATTTCAAACTCTACATCTCCAGAAACAATTTTGTAGTTGCACATGGGTTTGTTGGACTCCCAGACTGGGGTCTTGTATAGGGGTTTCATGCAATCTCATTTCCATCTCCAAAGCTTCAGCTTGGGTGGAAAGCTTTTGTTGTGACAGTGCCATCCTTAAATGTAGTGTTACTGATGCTACAAACCATGCATGATGTTGTCCATCTTTCAAAGTCATGTTGGCCTCGCAAATCATACTCTTCAGTCTTTGGTCCAGATCCCAGGGGGTCTCGCTCGGGAGCATCACGATCTCTTTAAACCTGATAATTGATTATGTCTTCGACTTTGGTCTACTAAATTTCATGTTCAGCATGGTCTGGATTTCTGTGATTCCTGCGTTTGGATGGTCATTATAATTCTTGATGTACCATGTTAATGCGCAATCCTACAACATGCTTACCAGGGTAGCCTTCTTGATATTTTCATCCACAACACATTGTGCTTCCCATACCGCCCTTACCACGAACCAGAATTAGTCCGGATCTTCACTCCCTACTCCTTTAAATACTAGTAGTTTGATCACACTTGCCATACTATGTTGTGGCGATGGTAGAGGTGGGGTGGGTGGAGATGGAGGTGAAGAGGTGAGACAGGTGGTGGTGTAGGTGGAGGTGGTAAGCGCAAAATTCACTGCCTTATTAGACTGACAACACTTCTTGGAGAAACTTTCATGAGCTCTTCCTCACTTTACTGCGAGGGTGGAATTAAGGGACTGGTTTCTAAATCTTCACTACCTCCACTTCTATAGATTTTCCCACTTTGCGTAGTCCCAAACATTAATTTATTTGCATAATCCACTTTTCACACAATAACATCTTAATGCAATTGTTCAATGATTTGATATACTTACCTCGCGGTCCTTTGAGGAAGTGTCGCTCCGCTTCACTGTAGCTGACGGTCGTATCTACCACGAACTCAGTGATAAATCCTCTTATAATTTGATTGAGCCAATGGTCCACAACTCACAGGATCTTATCTCCTAATGCTTCTAGTCTGTGCACTAATTCCAGAATCTGCACAATTGGTTTGTCAAGCCTACACCTTCCCTGACTGTCTGCTAGTTTCATGATCCACTCATACAGCTCAGAAGGAAAGGATGCAAAGAAAATTTCGTGGATTTCCCTATATAAGTAGCGCTCCAGCCACTATTCTTTAGATACTCGTGGATTCCTATTTTCCCACGCTGCAAACTTGTGACTCTTCTTGTCCAACCACCCTTCAATTTCTTTCTTTGTTGGATTCCAGTGACACGGCATCAGACATCCCTTATGCTTATCTTGGTCCTGGTAACGAAACCATTTGTTGGCTTATAAGGGCCTGATCTAGGTTCAGAGATGATTTAGCCAAAAAAATCACCGTACTACTGGCCCTCTTAGCAACAGACCATGGAGCGCAGACTGATGTCTCACCCGAAGTAGTATGGGAGGGTGTTAGAACCAGGTTTCTGCACCCTAGAGATGTCTGACAGTTTTTCAGTGGTTCGAGGTTTGACCTTGTGCGCACGTCACTACATGCACCTATCAATACCTCACAGCCTGTAATGCTGCCTTCGCGCAACCCTTCTTGAGGCATGATTCGTGTTATTACCCAAGTTCCTTACTATTAACCCAATATTACTTGATTACTTAACTTATCTATATGAGCCCAATTATACTTAACAGTGTTCAGTATTCATATAAGTCCGCACGATAAAAAAAATAGTATAAATGCATAGAAAGTAATACAAAAGTAGATACACAGTATTTGGAATTAAACTTCTCTTTATTATTCTTCTTCTTGGGTTATAGACTCGGCTCCGCCCTGCACACTTAGCTACAGGGGTCCACGCACTCAGCTGCGGACTCTACTAGGGCTCTGCGCACTTAGTTGCAGAGCCTCTTCCTACTACTATGACCCAAAACACTTAGACTTCTCTATCTGCTACTAGATCACTGCATCCATTACATTAATCCATCCATCTCTTTTTTTACAACTTAGAGCCTCGCTCTATTTATACAATCCCATGGTCCGCGGACCATGGGTAGGCCAACATTACATTACATTACAAAACTTAGGGCGGACAACCCTATGACTCAACATATGTTTCACGCCCCACACCCACAATTCGCAGAGTCTTACAACATTATTTGACCACAACTTGGGCTTTGAGCCCCAAAACATGCTGTCAGGGGATTCCATGCCCAACACTCAGCTAAAAACCCCACTATCTGTATTATCATACAAGGCGGAAATACATCAAGATTATACAAAGCCTTAGCTCTCATAGCTAGCCAGATCTTAGTACAATCCTCACAAATGCTCACAGGCAATCAAATCTTCTCACAAGCCTTCTCCTCTACCCTCCAAGCTCCTATTTCCTTGCGCAGTTCCTCTAGGATGATCTCCTTCACCCAGTGGAACATTGCTCTCGCACACTGCTCTAACACACTGTCATAACTACACAATCCTCAAGGAACCTTACCTTGACTGCATGCATGAGTTTCCTTTATAGGACAACACATGCAACTAATAGTACACTCTCCTTGACATTTAGCTCAACTGGGTCTTTCTTAGAATAGACATGCATGAGTTTCTAATGAGTTAATCTTCAGATGTCTAGAGTACACTAGTTGAGTGCATGCGTGCATCAACTGACTGATAACTCACAATTAGTTCCTCAATCAGTTTGGAACTAATTTAACTAGACTTAACTCAGTAAACTGAGCTAACTAATTACAACTCAAATATAACTCAATCTTATCTCCTTAATTAATGGATAATCTCCTTAATTTAAGGGATAACTGTTGCATGACTTCAGAAAGACTTCTAACTTGAATTTCTCCAACTAATTAATCGATAATGAATTAATTAATTATTTCCAAGCAGCTGGTGAGACTAAATTTGATTTTAATTCACAATTTTAATTCAAGGGAAAATTAAAATTGGAATTTATGGATTCTATTTTGATCATTTCTTCTTGTTATTTTCAACATTTACTAGAGGAGTTGGTTCCTCAATGAGTGGTTTTTAGGCTAGAATTTGTTTTATTTTTCCATGTAATTCCTTAAAGTAGATAATTTATTGAAGTGGTTGTAGTTTAGTTTAATTTTCCCCAAATTGGTCCTTAGATCCTATATTCAAGGATCTGAACAAAATGGATGTAATTTTATATTTCTTTTATTAATGAAAAAAATCATTCAAAATCATCCTTTTGCAATCATTCTTTACACAGTCTTGTAATATCCCTATGTTCTAACAATTGCACTCAAGATCTATAAAATCCCCAATAATAGCATCAAAGTGGTTACAAGAGGGTGTAAAAGGGAGAGCAGTCACCATAAAAAGGTCACAGAGTTAAGAGGGGAAACCCAAAGAGCGTAGAGGGTCAAAAGGAGCTAGAAATCTGAACACTTAGTCATTTTCGATTTTAGAAAAAATTGTCAATTGTCAAAGCCCGATGCCATTTGTTGAAGGAATCCCATAATAGACTCTTCGCCTAAAAAGCCCAGAAATCTAGGATCCTATAACTTTATTTTAATAGTGTCGAGGACCAAGGACCAGGGCTCGTCAAGTGACAATGATAGAAATTTCGTTTGGTCTCCCAGATCTGTCAAGTGCCAAAGGAGTTACCTGGAGGTAGTTTAGCTTG
Organism: Pinus tabuliformis; assembly: GCA_031772625.1. Classification (NCBI taxonomy): domain Eukaryota; kingdom Viridiplantae; phylum Streptophyta; class Pinopsida; order Pinales; family Pinaceae; genus Pinus; species Pinus tabuliformis. The sequence continues at coordinate 582,596,684 of CM062820.1, forward strand.
GAGGCCCGAAAATCCTGGAAAGCGTATATTATCGTAAGTTAATTTAATTGAGTGTTGGGGACCAGGGACCATCAAATGATGGTGACATAAATATTTTTCGTTCCATAGATCCTTTAAGTGACGGGGCTATAGGTTCCATAATGAAGCAAGCGCGTGGAGAGGTTTTCATTTATTAAAATTTACGTGGGTTGAAATCCTGTAACTAATTTTAATTACATTTTAAACTAGTTATAGGGACCAGGGCTCGCAGGATTTGTATGGAGCAGAGGAGCACCTAGAGGTTGTTTTATACCTATTTTCTTTATAATTTCCCCGCTTCATTGAAATCTTCTAACTGCGATTTTTTAATAGAAATTTGATTCTATGGTTTGAATGAAGCTCCTTTTCAAGGGACCAAATCCTAGAGGGACCAGTTTAATAAAATATTTGTTGATATTTACATCAAGGGGTATGAAAGGAGACCCTACATTTACTTCAGGAACATGAAAAGGAATCATGCCACCCATAGTTGAAATATGTGTTGAATGAGCACAAGAGGATGAGGATAGAGGTTAGTTGCTATCATAGAAGTGTTGAGATAAATACAAAAACTAGAGGAGAGAATGGAAACAATGGAGATTAGTCGACATAGAGAACCAAAAGTTGGAGATGAGAGTTTTGAGGAGGAAGAAACTACAGAAGAGGAAGTAGCAGAAGAACTAGTAGAGGCTAAGGTTCTAAGATTATTTTTGGGTTCTGTCATGAAACCCAAACCATATCTATCTTCCTACACAAAAAATATGATTCTAGAGGAGTTCATTAACTCGATCATAGTGATGGACAAGTTATTTGAATATGAGGAAATGGATGAAGAGATGAAGATCAAGTTCACAGTGACAATATTGAAAGGACATGCAACTCTCTAGTGGGATGGTGTGCAAACAAATAGGAGAAGAAAGAACAAGCAGAAGATCAAGAGTTGGGATAGGATGGTGGAAAAGCTAAGAGGGAATTTTTTGCCAAAATATTACTAGTTGAATTTGTTCATAAATATGTAGAAACTTAGATAGAGAGGTATGACATCCAGGGAATACACAAAGGAGTTCTATAAAGTGAAAATTAAAGCTAGATGTGTGCAAGAGTCTACAGAGAAGACTGAAAGGTACACCAATGGGACCAGATCAGACATTCAATATGAAATAAGTGTATTGTGTCCAAGGAAAGTAGAGGAGGCATACCAATTAGCTCTGAAAGAATAGGAAAATCTTGCAAGGAAACAAGTAGAGAGAGGAAAAGGTATTGTTAGAAGAAGACGACAACAACAAAGAAATGGGAGGTCTATTGCATATAAAGATGGGGCTAGTAGATCTAGTCCACATTGACAGCAAGAAGGAGATTCTATAGGTTGAAGATATTATTCCAGAGGATGAGTAATATGCATGAGACAGGTTCGTTGTTGTAGGTGTGGCAAGCTTGGACACATGGCATATGATTGTCTAGATAATAGAGAACCAGGTTAAAGGAATGTTGTTGCAACTCTAGTAGAATAGGTGGACGCAGAGGTGTGGGAAGCAAAGAATGTTCCATAAAAAATAGAAGCCATAATGATGAAGAAGGTGTTGATCAAGCAGGAAAAGGAAGCTGTTAAGCCATCTCAGAGGAGAGACTTGTTCTAAACTATTTGCAAGGTGCAAGGTAACTGTTGTAAAGTGGTGATTTATAGTGGTAGCACAAACAACCTAGTGTCCACAAAGGTTGTAGAGAAGCTACAATTAAAGAAGTAGAAGCACCAAACAGCCTATAAGGTGTCTTGGCTATAAAAGGGACATCATATTTTGGTAAATGAATAGTGTGAGATAGATCTACATATTGGTAGCTACAAAGAAATTTTTTGTATGTGATGTGATTCCAATGGATGTGTGTCACATTTTTCCTGAGAGACCATGGAAGTTTGATAGAAGTGCAGTTCATGATGGAAAGAGGAACACTTATAGGTTTCAAAAGGATGGCATCAAGCATAGTTTGTTTCCATTACAGGAAGAAAGGACTTCTGGAAGTAATGATTCAAAGGCATTGTTGATGAGTAACGAATAATTTGTACAACAGATGAAGCCATAAGAGGTAAATTTCGCTATTGTTTTTAAAACTAGAATAATTCTTACTTCTAGTACTATCTTTGATTTTCCTGTAGAAATTCAAGAGATGATGGAGGCGTATTATGAAATTGTGGTGGATGATTTTCCATGTGATTTTCCACCAGTAAGGAGTATCGATCATCATATTGACATGATACAAAGAACTAGTTTACCTAATAAAGTTGCCTACTGTATGACACCTAAAGAGAATGAAGAGACCATAAAACAAGTGCAGGAGTGGTTGGATAAGGAACCGATCAGAGAGAGTCTTATTCCATGTGTTGTACCCACACTATTGACTCCAAAGAAGGATGGAGGATGGCGCTATAGTACAAACTCTAGAACCATCACCAAAATTACAATTTTCAATTTTTCTTACCATGTATTGATGGTTTATTGGATTGTTTGAGTGGTGCCAGTTGGTTTTCCAAGATTTATATAAAGAGCGGATACCATTAAATCATAATGAGAGAGGGATGTAAGTGGAAGACTGCATTTAAAACTTGCAAGGGTTTGTACCAATGGATGTTCATGCCATTTGGTTTGTCTAATGCACCCAGTACATTCATGATATATATGAATGAAGTACTAAAAAAATTCATATGAAAGTTTGTGATTGTTTACATGGATGACATTTTAGTGTATAGTTAAACAAAGGTGGAACATCTCTGGCATTTGAAGTATGTGTTGAAGAAATTGCAATAAGAGAAATTACTTGTGAATTTGAAGAAACGTTCCTTTTTGAAGTTAGAGCTTGTATATCTAGGATTTTTCATTTCGAGAGAAGGAATGATGATGGATCCATGTAAGGTGAAATATATCCTTGAATGACCCTCTCCTAAAAGTGTTTTTGAAGTTATAAGTTTTCATGGTTTAGCAAATTTTTATAGGAAGTTTATTAGTAATTTCAACAACATGAGCGCACCAATTATAGAGACAATGAAGAAGGATCAACAACCATTTAGGTGGGTTGATAAAGCTGAAGAGGAAGATCACATAGAATCCATTGCTTTCTCTTCCATATTTTAACAAACCTTTTCAAGTGAATACTAATGCCAATAATGCCGCAATTGGAGCAGTCCTTAGCTAGGAGGATAGAACCATAACCTATTATAGTGAGAAGTTGAATGAGGCTAGGAGAAAGTACAAAACCTATGACAAAGAATTTTATGCAGTGGTTCAGGCACTTAAGAAATGGAGGCATTACTTGTTCTCTAGAAAATTTATTTTATACACTAATAATCATGCTCTTCAATATATAATGCGAAAACATAAGTTGAACCAAAAACAAATTAAGTGGGTTGAGTACTTATAGATTTTTACATTTGTTTTAAATCACATCAATGGTCAATATAATAAATTGTAGATTCTTTGAGCAGCAGACAACTTTTATTGCGGGAGATTCAAATTAAAGTGTTGGTATTCGACTTTTTAAAGGATTTGTATGAGGAGGATGAAAACTTCAAGGAGGACTTTGAAGCTTGTAAGAGTCCAAATTCAAAATATGGAATTCCATGGCTTCATTACATGATTCAATATGGCCTTCTTTCCAAGAACAACCAGATGTGAATTCCATATTGTTCCATGAGGGAGAACTTGATTAAGGGGAAACGTAGTTGAGGCCTTAGAGGATATTTTGGGAAAGAAAAAACTTATGACCTATTGAGGAGACATTACTATTGTCCAAAAGTGAGATCTGATGTGGATAAATTTGTGAAAAGATGGAAAACCGATCACTATGCCAAAGGAAGAAGCTAGAACACTAGATTGTATACCACATTTCTAATTCCAGAGAGGCCTTGGGATTTAGTAAGCATGGATTTTGTTTTGCGATTGCCTAAAACAGAGAAAGATAATGATTTTGTCTTTGTAGTTGTATATAGGATTTCAAAAATGGCTCATTTTTTTCCTTGTGCTAAGACAAGTGATGCTAGCCATATTGTTGATCTGTTCTTTAAATAAGTAGTAAGACATGGAATTCCCAAGACCATTGGTTTAGATAGAGATACTAAATTCTTGGGAAATTTTTGGAGGATAACATGGAATAAATTTGGTACAAAATTAGAGTATATTTCATCATATCATCCACAAGCTAATGGTCAGACAAAATTTGTCAACAAAAGCCTAGGAAAAATTTTGTGCATTCGGATTGGAAACAACCCTAAATAGTGGGACCATATTCTAGGAAGGGCTGAATATTCTTACAATGACATTCCTAATAGAAGCACTGGACAAAGCCATTTCCATATTATATATCAGATGAACCAAATAGGAGTACATGAAATCAAATATTTGGGAAGAATAGAGCAGAGGAGTGAAACATAAGAGGATTTTGTTATAACTATAAAGGAGATCCATGACCAAGTGAAGTAGAAACTATGTGGAAGTAATTTGAAATATAAAAGCAGAGGATACCATAGTAGGAGGGAGAAAATTTTTGAGGTTTGGGATCTGGTAATTGCACATTTGAGGAAGGAGAGAATCCCCAAGGGTGAGTACAACAAACTAAAGTTTAAAATGATATATACCTATAGAATTCTAAAGAAATTTGTTGTTAATTCTTATGAATTTGAATTTCCACTTCGAGTTGGAATTTCACCCATTTTTAATGTAGAATACCTATACAAGTATGAGCCTGAGGTAGAACAACTAGATAGTGACTAAAAGAAACAACCAATACAATGAGAAAAACAGTTTCCAATAGATGAAACTTTATAGCCAAAGAGGATCTTGGACAAGAGCTTGATCAGAAGATGAGGGGAAAAGAGTTCTTTGAGTACATGATTAAGTGGAAGAACATGTCAGTGCCAGATGCAACCTAGATGATTGCCACTCTTATATATAAAAGTGGCAAATCCATTGAAGAAATCATGGACAAGAGCCCATGAAATATTTGTTCCTTCAGAGTATGATGTAGGGGCATCCATAATTCTTATTGATGGAGAGGTCAAAAACATTTACTAGAGGAGTTGGTTCCTTAATGAGTGGTTTTTTAGGCTAGAATTTGTTTTAATTTTCCATGTAATTCCTTAAAGTAGATATTTTGTTGAAGTGGTTTTAGTTCAATTTCATTTTCCCCAAATTGGTCCTAAGATCCTATCTTCAAGGATATGAACTGAATGAATGTAATTGTATGTTTCTTTGATTAATGAAAAAATTCAACCAGAGTGTGTGCGAGTGCCAATTTTTCCTACGAAGAGATTTATATTTGAATAACTAGTCTTCTGCAATATTTCTTTACACACGGTCCTACGATAGCCCTATGTTTTAGTAAGTGCACCTGAGATTTATAAGACGCCCAATAATGGTATCAAAGTGGTTGCAGGAGGGCGAAAAAGGGAAACCAGTCACCATACAGAGGTTGTAGAGTTAAGAGGAGAGGCCCAAAGAGTGTAGACGGACAAAAGGAGACGAAAATGCGAACCCCAGAATAAGCCTAGAAAGGAAAACACTTAGTCATTCTTCTCTTTTAGAAAATTTTGTCAATTGTCAAAGTGTGAGACTATTTGTAGATGGAATCCAATAACAGAGCCTTATCCCAAAAAGCTCAGATCTAGTAAATTTATTTTTAATAGCACCAGGGACCAAGGACTAGGAACTGTCAAGTGATGATGATGGAAATTTCTTTCCATCTCCCAGATTTGTCAAGTGCTAGAGGAGTTAACCAGAGGTGGTTTTATGCTAGACGCCCATAAATCCTAGAAAGCTTGGAGTCTCGTAAGTTAATTTAATTGAGCATTAGGGACTAGGGGACTAGGGCCCATCAAGTGATGGTGACAAAAATATTCTCCATTTCCTAGAGCTGTTAACTGACGAGGCTATGGGCTCCACATGGAAGTAAGCACATTGAGAGGTTTTCCTTTATTAAAAGTTACGTGGACCAAAAGACCGTAACTAATTTTAATTTCATTTTAAAAGATTTGCAGGGACTCAGACTCATTGGATTTGTATGGAGAAGAGGAACACCCATATGTTGTTTTATGCATGGTTTCTTTATAATTTCCCCGCTGCATTGAAATATTCTAAATGTGATTTTTAATAGAAATTTGAATACGAGGTTTGAAGGAAGATCCTTTTGAAGGGACCAACTCCTAGAGGGACCGATTTAAGAAAATATTTGTTGAGATTTGCATGATGTATGAAAACCACTAGATGCAAGAGTAAACATGTTGCTCATGGCCCAAGTTCCAACCAGAGACTTCATAGGTGGGTTATGGGAAAAACCCTACTATGAGTGGCACTACTGCAAACTTAGGAACATACTTAACCTTATAGCCTCGACTGATTAACATTATCTAAATGGCATATCAAGAAGACTCATCGTGGAAGTAGTGGGTTGAATTCTATGATTATTCCTTATCACAAAAATAGATGAGTAGAAGGATGATGTACCCTGGGATTTCTAATCCCATTAGAATCATCCCATAGACTATTCCCTAAAGGAAAAGAAAAGGAGCACTGAGATTTTTAGCCAAGAGAAATGATTTTGAGACTATTAGCCAAAACACTTAAGAAGTGAGTTTTAGTTGGAGAAGCTAAGCTATGAGTTTTATCTAGGAGAGATGAGCCATGAGTTTTAGCTAGGAGAGCTGAGATAAGATTATTAGCTAAGAAAACTGAGCCAAGAGTATTAGTTGAGAGATTTTATGCTGGTAGTTTTAGCCAAAAGAGATGAGCCAATAGTTTTATCCAAGAGAATCGAGCCAAGAGTTTTAGCCAAAAGATATGAGCTCAGAGTTTTAGCCAGGCTTCAGAGTCGAGAGATGGAAAATTTTCCATTAGTAAGCCTTCTGAAATTTAACATTTTCCCTAAAGTTATTCCACATATGCATGAAGAAAGGTGCATGTCAATGAGGAGCCAGGGTGGTTAGGTTCGGGTAACAGGTAAAGTGGAAGTGGTTGATATCCTATCAAGTTGGGCAGTGTTTTTATTGCATATTATCATACAATCTGGATAATGGTGGAAAACCCAACTCATGAATTGGTCGAAAATCATTAGAAATATGCATGTGGCACTAGGAGGTTAGTCATGGAGTATAGCCATGTGGTTTCCACATGGCTAAAACAAGGATGTGGCAATATCTAGTTCACCAAAACTGTAATGGGAACATCTCTTGATCTAGAGATTGGATTGAGGTAAAATTTTACATCACTAGATTCATCTTGATGATATGAATCACAATGATTGAGGTAAAGTTTTACGTCACTAGACTCATCTTGATGAGATGATCACAATGCTAACACTTAGTTCCCAAAAAAAAATATTATTAGTATTATGCTATCTCCCTAACTATTTATAAGGGATATTGGATTAACAAGTGAACACTTTCGACCTAAGTTAAGGTTATGGGGTGTTTACACCACATATGTTGAATTCATCGCTTTTTTTCTTTCATTTTTATATCCATTGAATGTCACGTGCACACATTTTAAGACGAGTGCTTGAACACTAAATGATATTGATACGTGTGGAACCAGGGATTTGTATATTATAGTATGAATACATGTGGAACCATGTATAAATATATTACAAACTAATATGTGGATATGGTGAACCACATTTCCATATATTAATTACTAGTGAAAACTAATGTATGGATATGTGCCCATATTAATTTTAATTTTATTTTGTAAATATAATCCACGTTATGAGTCATGCATTCATATTTTTAAATAATCACACTTTATATTCCCCAATTCAAATAATAAATGTGTGGTTCATAACATGGGTGATATTCAATATGTACTACATTTCTACATTATTACATTCTAAATACGACATTTCTTTTACCCAAAAGTACTTTTATTTATAGTCACGTTAATAGAATAAATTATAGTGTAAGAGGTGAATTGTAAATATATATATTCCCCATAAAATGACCAACTCATAATTATTTTATTATCTCTTTTATGTGGTTCATTTTAGACCTATAAATTCCATTAATATACAAATATAGTTTACCAGAATGATGTTTTTTATTTTACTCTTTCACCGCTTTCATAACCACACTTGATTTAATAATCTCAACCAACATGTTTACACCTAGAATAAAAAAATATGCATCCCCATGTCATCATGTAGTGACCACCTAAATTCTTTTGAATTTCTTTCTTCCTCTGTGAAATATTGTTTTGTCCTAACACCACACTTTCTTTCTATTTACTTTAGGGCTAACCAAAAATACTTCATTTAATTGTCTCATCCTTTTCATCATCTCACACTCTAGAAGTATTTCAAAGCATCTATATTAGTCAACAACTTTTTCATTCTTTCTTCCTCTATGAAATATTGTTTTGTCCTAACACCACACTTTCTTTCTATTTACTTTAGGGCCAACCAAAAATACTTCATTTAATTGTCTCATCCTTTTCATCATCTCACACTCTAGAAGTATTTCAAAGCATCTATATTAGTCAACAACTTTTTCATTGTTTACATATTTTCAATTTCTTTCCCTCCACCAATTCTTCATGGTCTTTTCACATCTATCTTATCATTTCTATCATTATTTTTCACAGTCAACTACCCTTACAATCCTCAATCATTTGAGTATATTATGACCTCAATTAATCTATCATTAGGTCCTCCTATAATTACTTTCCCATCCAAATATTATTTTTCCATATTAGTGGGGCTTCAAAACATACCCTATTTCACCATTAACATCTTTATCCACACAAATATTTCTTAAAAAATTGAAGTACATTGGTCAAAGATTGATGAAATTATATCAAAAAAATCCAAAGCATAACATTTTATTATATTTGTGTTCCTCAAATTAATTGCTCCTCTTTGAATATTGCAACATCCTCTCTCATGTATGCACTTTATTCAAAAAAACAAATTTATGAATTTTTTCTTCAAACCAATCATGAATCCCAAACTTTTCCATATGCCAATACATCTCTATTATTTTGCATTGGTTAAGGTCCCAATAATGGAACATGTTGTTGCCTTTGTGACAAACCTAGGGTACATGGAAAGTGTCCAACAATGACCCAATGTAGTCTTGTGCACTAACATATTCAATGTTGTAGGAGAAAGGAGGTCTCACTTGAAGTGCACATGATAAATTCCATGTGATTAATGTTCAAAGTTAAATAGTTAGTGGGGTTCTTATAGTTACTAGTTAATTAGTCAAATTGATTTAAACTATCATAACTAACATCATTCATATCAATTACAAGTACACATAAATCATCTAGATATATGATAAATGCACACACATAATCGTAAATGTTTTCCATTACATAACAATAATGACATTACATAACTTCATAATAGAACTTAAGAGAAAACATACAACTCTAAACTCTTTACTCTTAAAAACATTAACAAAATCTTCATTCCTTAGCCAACAAATCCCTCATTACATTATATGCCTCATATATATAATCAACTTGAGTGGTTATAGAATACTTTAAAACATACATTGGAATATTCCAATTGTAACCTACCCATACAAAAAAGTACCAAAGTGTTTACATCCTTATAGACATCCAAAAATCATAGGGGAATTAGGTCTAAGACATCCATAAAATATAGGAGAATTAGGTGTAGAGGGTGTATATGCTGATTACTTATCCTTCAAACACTTAATATTATATGAAACCACATACTAAATGTCCCGTGGTCTTATTATTTATGTGGATTCATTTGTAGATAAAATTTATTCTATACTAGCACTTAATTTTAGGCTAAGTCATTGTAACATATTTGATATCTTTAGAAATTTCAAATGATGAGTGATTTTCCCCAAATGAAAAGTTGTATGAAAAAGATACTCGCATGACAAGGTAATAATCAATTATTCCTCACAAGCACTGTTAGAAAATAAGAAAGGTGAAAATATTTTCTTATGTTTACAATTACATGTGATATTCTTTTATTCTTATTAAATTGTTTATATTCTTCTTTTATCTTTTTCTCATCAAGCAATCATCAAATCAAAAGCGTGAAGATCAATGACACCGGATATAATCACTCAACCAGGGCTAAAAACTGTATATAGGGGAAAACCCAGTCAAACTCTTCCACTAGTAGATTCAAATCAAATGGAGACAATCCAAGACCTTAGACCAGACGAAAATACCTTCCTCTCACCACCAAGTCAACCTTCCAAGTTGATTAACCAAAATTTAGTAGTCACTTCTAGTTAAACAACTTTCACCTAGCTACAACTCAGAATTTCAATTCTCTAGCTTCTAGAATTTCTCCCTACTGCTAATCTATGATTTTGGCCTTCCGATAACAACCCATAAACTTGCGTGTGTGGAAGAAGAGAGAAAATTTTAGCTTCTTCTCACTTTACAAGTGTCTCCTTCTTCTTCGTTAAGTTTTCCTCCTCTTCTTCTGGTATTTCTCTGTTCTTTTCCTCTCCAGCAACAACATATCGAATTTGTTGTGTGTATCCTTCAAATGATTCATGTAGCTTCTTATTTATAGTGGATTATGGCTCCCTTTTGAGGCGGACTTGTATAACTTGAGGATGACTTAGTGGAGGAGGGTTATTTGAATAATTTTACATAAAATCCTGAGAAGGGTCTATTAACTTGTGTCAAGGACTAAGAATCATGACATAAACCCTAGAAGCCTATAATGGAGGCTTAGACCCAAAATAAAATAATAAAGCATGAAACCCATGCTAGAAAATATTTTTTCTTTCATGATAAAATTTATTTTTATTTCTTTTGAGAAATACATTACATCACGACTCAAATATAATTATCAGACTAACACTAGTTACATTCTTCAACCCTCCCTCTTAACTAGGGAGGTATTCATAATTACATAGGTACATGGATGAACTCAAAAGGATATGTTTCTATGAAGAGTCATAAAAAACACAATGCTAACTATTATATACTTGACCAAGGTATCTAATCAATTGGAACTAGGGTGTGCTCCAATCTTTCGAAACTATAGGTACCATTAGGCTTCAGCTCTAACACCAAACCAGAGATTTGGGTATCATATACAAGGTCAGAGCTCTACAAGACCAATGATACCCTCCCCACTTCAGGATCTAGACATCATCACAAGCCGACCAAATTTCCTCCCTAGCATCTTGTTGCTTCAAGATGCTTCATCTCTCCCTATAAACTGAATCAGATTTATCCAACTATCCAAGCATGCTTCCAAGATGTTTAACCTTGTTATGGATATATCTACCTACATCATAAAAATCCCAATTAATAACAAACTTTTAAATATATACAATTTAGAAAAAACCTCCAAGGTCTTCAAATATTCCAATGCTGCTTAGGTCAACATCATCAATCATATCTCGTTATAAGTTTCCTTCTTCAAGTTTTCAACAACACCAAACTCAACCTCAACACTTCTTCGAGAATATCTATTTTTTTTTTATAACTTCATAAATCAACCATCTATAGTACTTTAGTTATTCTTTGATTTCATTCTTTCTTCAATTTATTTTACTATAGTTGTCACAGCATGTCCTCCCTCTTAAATTGGAGAAATTCCCTTCCTTTTTATCCATGCTTCTTATTTATAACAAAAACCTCTTTCTTCTAGCCACACAAGATCTTTTATTTGTGTCATCATATCATCGGAGAAACTTCAACCCTTCAAATATTTATTCCTTCAAGAATATAATTCTTTCTATGGAAAAAAAATTATCTATTCATATTTAATATTATAATTATTCTTACAACTCCCTATTTCCATCATGCTCATCATTATTATCAATTTATCTTCAATTATGAGGTAGGTGAATATCTTCAACATCTTGAAGATCATGTACCTGCAAATATTCAACAACAAGTAAAACCAAGTACACATATACAGGAGCATGAAGTTCAATTTCTTAAATTATGGTTTTCATGTCATTACAATGGAAGAATAAAAACAATCAATATTAGATGTCCAAAACATAAACCTAGTTAAGTTCATAATCAACAAGAGTTACAACTTTTATATCCTAGACTTTAACAACATTTCTAGGGTTTTGTCGCAAACCCTATATTCCATCATCAAGTCTTAGAGCCTTAGATATCAACAACTAAATCAATTTAGCAATCTAATCATAGAATTTTCAATATTATGCCCTAGAATTTCATGTTAAACTCTACAATGGTTTTTTCACAAACCCTAGATCTCAGTACAAAAACTAAATCATGGATATCAACAATCAAGTTAGCATTCTAGTATTTCATATCAAGGGTTTCATTATTATTTTCTTATATGAATCTCTTACTAAGGGATTTATCGTAAACCTTAGATATATACATCAAACTCGAAAATTAGATATCCAACAATTTTTACTAAGTTAGGGTTTTAATCATACAGAAGCAAATAAACCTAGGGTTTCATTACTAGGAATTTAATTTAATTATTACAAGGGTTTTTGTTCATAAACCTTAATTCATCAAACCCTAAAAATCTAGGTTTTTATCATATAACCTAGACATTAGCAACAAACTCTAAAATGTTAGGGTTCTATGACATCAACAAACCCTAATCATCAATAGAGGAGGATTTAATCATATGTTCTTAGACTTTTATTAACAAACCCTAATTAAACTAGGGTTTTATTAGTGTAGACAACATACCATAATCATCAAAAGGCTATTGTTTTATAGTGAACCCTAAAGGATAGGGTTTCACCAAAATTAACAAACAGCAAGAGATAATATGACAAGGGTAGATTCAATCTAGTGATTAATATCCCTAACAAGAAGCTTTGTGATTAAAAACCCTATACACAAGAGAGTTAGTAATACAAAGAAAATTGCAAATGAATAATAATCATACCTTCTTGTAAGAAGAAGATCTGCAACAAATCAAACATACCTTGAGCTCTTATTTAACAAACCTTGTAGAGTTTCTCATTGCAGTAAGATTGTTTAAGACTTTTCTTTTGATGTCTCCCTCTGCGTCTAGCTATAATCCTTATGCATTTATACAACCTTTCCTACCAATGAAAATATAAAGAATGAATTATAAGTATGAAATATAATAAAGATAGATGTATAGAGGAGCTCAATCATTAAAGAGAAAATAAATAACATGATACTTATGTTTTGTGAAATGGTTGAGGTTCCCTCTTAATCTTCACCAATTTAATCCTTTTGACGGATGCCTAAACCTCACCAAAACAACTCAAGGATTTCTAACAAGACACATTAGGTCTATAAAGTCTAGAAATCAAAATATAAAATAAACCTTTATAAAACCTAAAACAATATTCTATTATATATGTTGGAGGATATGTAAGAGACCTAATAATATAATTATTTGACTTCTGATTCTTTAGTATTTTTCTTCTTAGGTGGAGCTTCATTTGCAACTGTAACATGTTCTCTCTCTCCCCCTCTCTCTTCTTACTTTTAGGATTTTCAGGACATTGATTCTTGTAATGTCCCATATTATGACAATGAAATCATTCTATTTTAGATAGGTCAATATTCTTCTTTGGTCCTCTAAACTTCTTACTTCTGCCCTTTTTCTTGTAGTGAGAAGAATATTGTTATGTAACCAGCTCACAAAATAGAAGAAAATATAGATTAACAACTTCAAAATCAGCCTCTTTGAGGGGGAAGCATCCTTTATATTACACAAATGAAAAATTCTTGGATGATACAAATGACAAAATATTCTTTATACATATATAAGTCTAAGGGGTCACAATATAATCAAAGCCGACATAACAATAATAATATAAGGGCACAATAATAACAATAGTGGGCTTCTATGGGGCACAATAATAACAATATGGGGACAATAGGGGCACAAAAATAAAAATAAGGGCTACAATGACAATAGTAATGGGGGAATCACTAGTATTATAGGGATCTAACATGCCCCTCTCCTTCAAAAAAGTGTTTTCCTCAATGCCTGAGTAGTTCTAGATGCTTCTATATAAAATTCTCATCCTCCCATGTTGAATCTTCAGCATTTAAGTTCTTCCACTTGATGAGACACTCTGAAATTGATCGATTTTGTAGCTACCAAGTTCTTGCTTCTGTGGTTTCTTCAAGATCCAATATGATTTTTCCTTCCTCGTCAAGTTCTGCAAATATTGTTTCAACTAGGATATTTTCACCTATAACCTTCTTTAAGCATGAAACATGGAAAACTAGGTGCACTCGGGAAGCTGCAGGAAGCTCAAATCTGTATATGCCAAATTTTATGTAACCAACTCACAAAATTGAAGAAAAGATAGATCAACGACTTCAAAATCTACCTCTTCAAGGGGGAATCCTCCTTTACATTACAAAAATGAAGAATTCTTGGATGATACAAATGAAAAACCCTCCTTTCTATATATAGGAGTATAATGGGTCAAAAATATAATCAAAACCGACATAACAATAATAATATAAGGGCACAAAAATAACAATAGTGGGCTTCTATGTGGAACAATAATAAAAATATGGGGACAATAGGGGCACAACAATAACAATAAGAGCTACAATGACAATAGTAGTGGGGGAATCACTAGTATTATAGGGACCTAAAAAATATGCATTGGATGTGGTGTTCTCTTCATCTTCCTTCTTATTACTTGCTAATGAGATGTGAGCTTCTTATTGACTACATCCATTCGACATTTCTTCAAAGGATGGAGTTTCTTTCCAACTACTAATACCTATTGCAAAGGCACTCCATGATTTAGGTAGAACTAGTAGTGCAACAATCACAAGCTCTTTATCTAGTATGATTTCATCAATATCTTGGATCTGATCTCTTCTTTTAGAGATTCTTACAAAATAAGAAGACATAGTGTCATCCTTCATCATCTTTATTGTTTATAGTTCATTCCTAAGACCGAATATTTTTCCAATGTTCTTGATGGTGAATATTTTGGAGAGTGCTTCGTACATCCCTTTTGTAGTATCCATATTGGATATCTAGGGAATTAAGTTATTCTTTACTCCATCTCCAATTAGGTTCATGTCAAAGATGTTTGTTTCCTTGTACTTTTCCTTTCCTGCATCATCTGAGGGTTCCTTGACTTTTCCTAGTACAAAACCCAATACTTTTTGCTTTGCAAGAATGAGATCTATCCCCTTTTTCCATGCTATATAGTTAATGGCTCCTCCTAGATTTTTTTTCTATCTTCATTAAATAAGCCATAGATTTTACAATATCTCTCTTACTTGATATAGATAACAGACCTTCATCTTCGGAACTCTTATATTATCCTTCTCCTTATGGTCTTCCTTGGATCCTTTTCTTGATCCTTACTTCTTATATCCCTTCTTCAGTAGATCTTCAAGTTTAATTTTTCTTTCTCATCCTTCACCTTAGCTCTGATACCATGTTAGAAAATCAGAAAGGACGAAAGATTTTCTTATGTTGACAATTAATTGTGATATTCTTGTATTCTTATTAAATTTCTTTATGTTCTTATTTTATCCTCTTTTCATCAAGCAATCACAAAATCAAAAGAGTGAAGAACAATGACACCATATATAAGCACTCATAAGGGGCTAAAACAATTATATAGGGGGAAATCCAGTCAATCTCTTCCACTAGTAGATTCAAATCAAATTGAGACAATCCAATTCCTTAGAACATAACAAAAGACATTGCTCTCTCCACAAATTCAACCTTCCAAATTGATAAATAAAACTTCAGTAGTCACTTCTAGTCAAACAACTTCAACCCAGCTACAACTCAGAATTTCGACCCTCTAGCTTCCAGAATTTTGGCCCTATTGCAAATCTGTGATTTCGGCCTTATTGCAACAATCCATAAAATTGCACATGTGGTAGAAGAGAGAGAATTTTGGCTTCTTTTGGCTTTACAAGTGTATCCTTCTTCTTCGCTAGGGTTTTATCCTTCTTCTTTAGGCATTTCAATCTTCGTTTCTTCTCCAAAAACTATTGATCGAACTTCTTATGTGTGTCCTTCAAATGAGTCAAGTAACTTCTTATTTATAATGGTTTCTAGTTCCATTTTTAGGCTAACTTGTAAAACTTGAGGCCGACTTGGTAGAGGAGGGTTATTTGATTCATTTTACATAAAAATATTTTTCTTTCTTGATATATAAAGTCGAACAAGGGTCTATTAAATGATGAAAAGGACTAAGGCTCATGAGATAAACCCTAGAATCCTATAATGGAGGATTATACATAAAAATAAAATAATAAAGTATGAAACAAATGCTAATAAATAATTTAAATTAATTCATGATAAAATTTATTTTTCTTTATTTTTGAAAATATATTACATCACGACACAAATATAATTATGAAGAGCGACACTAATTACATTCTTTAACAAGTACAAGTACATATGGAAGCATTTCCTTCTATTCATGGTTGACCTATGTGGATTTAGCATTGCATGAAATTTATTAGAGTTTTGTACAAAAACTTAAGGGAACCTTGTTATACACAAAATGACCTCATCAGCTCAGAGGAGAAGGATACTTTGACTAGAAGAAAAACACTAAGTTGCAAGATCATTTTTGAGGGTAACACACCATAGAAACAAATAAATGGAGTTATAACTTTGTCCATGACTTAGAAAGGAGTGTTAATCCCTAGGTTAATGCTCCATTTTCCCCAAAGGGAAGCATTACTGGATATTTGTGGGATTCCGAAGGTCAAAGTGTGAGTTGACTGACCGAATGACACTCCGCTTTACACTCAAATCTCAACTCGAAAATTAGGAAACATCTGCCTTTGTCCTAACTAGGGACATTGCTAATATGTTGTAGCAGCTACAACCATCCTCAAAATTTTTTCCCATGCTTCGTTTTGGAGCCTCCCTCCTCAAATCACACCAGCTCATCTCAGAGTGACCCAGGTACTTTTGCTTTCATTGAGATTTATATTTTTCTTTATAGCTTGTGTTTTTTTACTTGCTTTGTTGTCTAACCACAATGTAATCCCTTGACTTGGTTGCAACCTGCTTCCAGGCTTTCCTTAGTGAGATGCGCAATCCTTGAGGGCAACCAACCTTGCTCTCGGGAAATGCACAATTCAAGCCAACAATGAACTTCAGCTCCAGAATTATGCAGACCCAGCTAGTAGCCTACCTTTAGCTGGGAAACTGCGTAGAGCATGAGGGGCATCCAGAGCCACTCAACCCATAAATTGCACAGAAGTATTTCTACTCAGAAGCTCCTCAGTAAATAAGTCAGAGGATTGCACAATCATTCATATAACTACGCAATATCTCTGGGGAATGCATGGAAAATTTTCCTGGAAAACAAAAAAGCATCCTTAGGAGGTAGGGATCTATTATTAGTTTTTCGAATGTGGCACAATGTTATCTTTAGAAGTTTCCATCAAGTGTCATTGTTGTCCTTCATCTCAGGTATACATGTCTCAAATTATATTTTTTCTCAACTCTATGAAATGGATGCCTCTAGAGCTCATATGTATACTCAATCATCAAGCTCTAGCATGCCTAAGGAGATCAAGGAACCTTTAGAGCATCATTGTCACTTTGTTGGGTGAGTTTTTCTTTTATTGTTTTTTGCTGCATTTTCTGTCGCTTTTGATTGTTTAGCTTGTGAGAGTGCTATTTCACTTGTTTTGTTAAGCAATTGCTAGCATTTTACCTTGTTTTAGATTATAAAAGTGTTGTTTCAAGATTTGTGTTTCCTTTCCCAAGTGTCCCATGCATTACCCAGTTTTTGCACTAACGGTCGCCATTGCGACGTCTCTCTCCACATGCTTTGTTCTCAATCTGTTTGATTGATCCATGCACTTGTTTTACTTGCATGCATCATCACTCAATCAAATCTGCACTCAACATCACACCATACTTCACATCTGCTTGATTGAACACTCCCCTTGGGCAGATTTGGGCTCTCCTTGTCCAAATCTCACATTCGCTTGCATGCACTAAGCAATCTAGTAGCTCAAGGCCTCTGTCTTGGCTTATGGAATTTTGCAAAGGATATCTTGGCCTGGTTCCAACTACACACTATGCAATTCTAGGAGCTAGTCTCCCAGCTTGGTCACTGAGACTACACAATACGCAGTCTCTCTCAGGCTCTGCCTTAGAATGAACTGCGCATTGCGCAATTCCAGTCATTAAGTTTTCACACTGACTACTGGGACTACGCAATGTGCAGTTTGCACAACCAGTTAGTCACCCTTGTTGATCAAAATTGTGCAATCCCTCGCATTAGATGCCCTCATTTATGCTTAATCATGCTGTGAAGTTAGATTTGTAAGATCTAATATTTTCTTGCCATGAGTGTCCTTTCTATCCAACAGGTATTAGATTCATGAAGCACCTCACTCCAGTAGTCATTGTACTATGGCACTAAAGAGGGTTGCTTCAAGGGAGACCACTAGAATCTGTGTTGGGGAAACAATTGAGCAAGTACCAGTTAACTTGCCAATATATGCAGACACTCAACTGTCCATAGAAAATGAGTTGACACTAGCATGGAATCAAGTAAAATAGCAGTAGCGGAAGTTGCAATCGAGCACAAGATCACATAAGGAGCAATTTGGTAACATAATATAGGTAGAACAAAGATATAGAATAAAAGGTACATTAAATCTTCATGCAGGCAGCTTTGGCAGCAGAAGCAAAAGGAAGCAGAGGACACCGACAGCAGAACGGAGGAATAGAAAAAGCAGAGCTTGCTGGTAGCATAACTGAAGTTTCAGGAGACAGAGAAGAAGTTGAAGGAGGAACAATAGCTAAGAAGAAGAGAAAGAGAAGAAAAGAATAAATAGGATGAAGAAGAAAGGCAAGGCACAATGACAGAGAAAACACCACACATATAGGTTGAGGAGTCAGAAAAACTAGTAGCTGAAGTAGATAGTGAACAGATGCATTACCAGGAAATTGATCAGTATATTGAGTACTTGATTGATCATATGGACATGGATTTAGAGAAGAAGCCATAGAATGAAGACACTGATCTCATACCGAGAGCACTCGAGGCCACCTCTCAATCTCCACCACCTCTAGTGTTGAAACCAGTCCCGAGAGAACAAGGATATGTTTTCCTTCTTGATGATGATCTGATCATGGATGTGTACAATCTGTCATTTGACAAGTTTCAAAAGAAGACTGTACAGGTGCGAAGGAAGCACTTTCCAGATGATCACGCATCACCTACATTCATGAAGGAAAGGGTGGTATTTCTAGACACCAGGAAGCATCCAACTACCTTGCCGAAGCCACCTTGGCCTATGACAGAGCAACAAGATCCAATATCAAGTACTTGTCAGCCGAGAATGAACAATTGCAAAAGAACTTATAGGAATCCAGGAAAGAAGCAGAAAAACCTCTAGAGAAGAGTGTAGTTTCTACAATGGAAGATATGAGGAAAGTGATACTCATTGAAGTATTAACACTTGAGACTAGCATGTGGAAAATCTATGTGGAATTTGTCACTGTGCACAAAGTAGTTGTCTATGTGCATGGCTTGCCATAGTGGGGCAAGGATTTTTTCCAAACTCTTAGGAACATACATGATTCCATTAACCATGTACAAGAGAGGACAATGCGGTACAAAGGGGCCCCACTCCACTTTCCAAGGATGATGAATCCATAGGAAGAGATAGAGAAAGAAAAGGTTCAGATGTTGATCTGAAACTATGAGCAACTTGCCTCATTCATCAATAACATACAGGATTCATATGCATGGTTTTACAAGAGCTTGGATGTCATGGTGAGAATGCACAAGATCCCGTCAATCGCTTCCCTCAGAGAAGGTAGACATAAGAAACATGGCAGACTATATACCAATGAGTACATGGAATAATTAAGGCAAGAGACCACCAAGGATGACTTGGAGCTGAGCACACATAACATGCATAAGTACATTAGTGGTCCTGTAATTGTCAATGCCATGCAGCATATGCTTCAGGATGAGTTGGAAACAGGTTCCAAGACCATGTACTCAGAAGCTATGGAGGCAAGAGTCCTCTATTAGAAAGACACCATCAAGCAGTTTGGGGACATCATCATGCAATACCAAGCTTGGAATAAGGACATGTTTGAGAAGCATCAAGTAGAGGTTGTTGAGTTGGTCTTTCCCCAAAATTTAGAGTCATATTTTTTGGTCTTGTCAGGTTGTCTCTAGCCTATTTTGTCTCACATGGGTACATGTGGAAAATCTATATTATTTGTAAAAATTTTGTAAGTGAAATTCCAAGTTTCATTAGTGGAATGTGAAAAATTATTATGTAATGTAATGAGTTATTTGTAATGAATTTGAAGAGTCATGAAGGTAGTCAAAGAGTCAAAAAGGGGGATGTCAAGGGTCACCCCACCCTTTGTGATAAACAGAACCTCATAACTCATAGAAATGGATTTTGGGAGCCAAGATTTTGGCTAGGCTTAGGCTTAGAAAAGACTTGGGAGTCTTGTGACGAGCCTTGGCTTCTCCACAGTGTAGAGTGAGTACATTTCTTTGGAGGAGCAGGCGGTGTTGACTATAATGTTCCATTATTAGGGCTAGTGGCTATCAATGATGTGTGTATTGATGGAACTTTCACTTAATAATAATATGACTGAGCCAACACATTTTCATGCATATGTTGTTATTGTAGTTCAACTATTCTAGTTACTTTAGCAATGTATGTTCTTTAACTTACGCATTTTCTTATGAACTATTTTATAGGCAATTTTATGAATCTTGTTGAAGGCATGTTGTTAGATTAACCCGTCACTTTGGTTTTTGGACTATTCTACTTATAGATTGTGATGTCATTCCAATCGTGTGTTCCTTTTATGCTGTGTATTATTACATGCTTCTAAGGGACACACCACCTTTTTCCCTTTGTGTGATAAAACACCCATGCATCTCACTTTTCTTGATGTAAGGTCACAGAATTGCTTCTCACCAAAGTTATCATACTTACCTCTACATGCTACCGTGGTCAACATACTACATTACCACGCACTACTGAGACTCCTACTCCAAACAGTATGAGGTCTAGTTGGGACTTGTTACCAAGGAGATCCCCTTGAATGTTGGTAGGTCCAACACTGTCAACATTTCTAGCACTAGAAGGAGTGCCATATGACAAGCTAAGCCCTCAAAGTTTGTTTTTAATCCCTACACATCATTCATGACTTACTTCATAGTCTCAACTCTAACATGTTTTTCTCATGATCATGTTTTTGATGTGTCAGAGGATGTCATTGATGACTTGTCACAAATTAAATACGATCATGAAGGTGGAATAACATTGTTAAGACAGCCAGTTTCCTTTTTAGGCTTCTATGATAGGAATGAAGTCCCCTCAGATGACATTGCCTATGGGCCATTCCCTTACACGTTCGAAATGTGCGTTAACAAATGATGTCTCACATTTCTCACAACCTCTATTCACTCTTTCAGTCACATGATCAGGGACTTAGACCATGTTTTCTTTCGTTATGTCCATAAAACACTTAATTGAAAAATCTTAGAAGTATCCAAAGCACCTAATGAATCTATTTTTCAATTTTGGCAAAACTTCCGTAATCTCACTTTTCAATTCCCAAAACATGAATTTGATTGGTATTTTCTCACACAAAGGTTTAAGTATCTTCTGCACATGTCTAATAATCCACATGAATTAAAATCTTGCAAACCCCTCCTAGCATATCTTGGTGTTAGAGATTCCAGATCTAAGATGGACAAGGTCGATGTCACAAGTGACTCTCCATCCTCTTCTCATGAAACAACTATAGCTCCATAAGACAAGGTGAGAGAAGTTGCAAAACAACCTTTTGAATTGTCACCTCCTCCCACCCCACCTACTCTGGATTTCTGCATAGATTTGGACTGCAACCCTGATGGTTGTCACGTGATCTCATTTTCTCAACCTTTGTTCTTTGGTTCCTTTGATCCTCTATATTTTGGTGTGTTGTGTTCATCCGTTCCAGATTCCACATGTGTTTTTCACGAGGATCAATTTGTCAATGGAGTTGGTGTTGAGCAGCCAACCTGCGCGATCATTTTTTATGAGTATGTGTGGGAATCTGAAGAAGAAGTTGTATTAGAGGATGACCTATTGCTATCTACACCTCATCCGCGCTATCCTGACATCTTTTGTAATTCTACCAATTCTAATTTTTCTTGTGAAAATTCATCCCCAAATGTCTCTACTTCCGATCATTCACATAACACACATGATGTCAATCCATCATTTGATCATGAAGTGGACAAATCTTTCTTTTTGAATCCACTTGACCTCTCATCTTTCATTTCTGGAAATTCAAAGGGTGAAGGATTTTGTTTCTCATCAACCCATATGTATGATTCGTCAGATCATGAGGATGTTGATGTAGATATCAAATTTTATGATCATGGCTGTCATGATCTTTTTACTCATTCATTTGATTACGATTCTGATTCACTTACTGTTGATCTTTCTAAGCATCTGCCTTTGATGATCTACCTACTAATGAAGTGAAAGCCCCTCAAGCTGTCAAGGCACTTTAGCCTAAGCTGATGGTTATGTCAGGTTCTCGTAGTTTTGAGGTTATTTTTACTTCCAATCAGAAATCCATTGATGCTCCCTGGGATCCTCATCAGTCTCTCATTCACATTAAAAATCAATCTAGTTTACAGAATTCACATCCTCCACCAGAATCACACGATCTTATGGCTCATGCATTGGAGGAGTCATATGTAGCAAGCCATGTTGTGAAACTAAAGTTTTCTTCTTTCTAAATGTTTTCTTGTTTGCCAAGGTCGAAAGTGTATACATGCTTGTCATCTACACATAGTGTGATACAACACCATGATACGCCTACAGAGTTCCTTTCATGTACTTTCCATATTTTCTTTTTTGTAGATGCATTCAAACTTTGAACATTCTAGTTTTCATTGTATTATATTTCTTGTTTATTGATTGGCTTGAATATATTCTTGTGAGTCACGCCATCACTCACATTGGTCAACCAATGCACCGATGGCTGCATTGGAAATATCACTTCACGTGAGTTATCCCATGTTCTGCTTAACTTAGGAGTAGGATTAGTGTTTTCTTTATTGTTTGATTTTTCTTTCTTGTTTTTGTTTTTCTTACTTGGTTTTGCTTCATTTTACTTCTTTCCTTTGCTTTCTTGTTTGCTTGTTTTACGCACCCTTAGGATTAGTTTCCCCATGAAATTGTGTTTGTCTTCTTGAGGTAAGAAAGCTAAAGTACGAGAGGACTTTTACAACTATCAACATTTGGTTATCTATATATTCCCTCTCCTTGCAAGAAAGCTAAAGTACAAGAGGAATTTTACAACTATCAACATTTGGTTATCTACATATTCCCTCTCCTTATGAATATATTGTGTTTCTTTTAGTCGATGATACCTTGATGGAAAATTTGTTCCTTTTAGAGTGAGTCTTGGTGAAATCACAACACTTGCACTTTTAACTAGTACTGCCTACTCTAATCAGTTTTCTATTTTCAGTTAACCCTTTTCAACTTAGTGAAATATATTAAGGTGAGGGGAAAACCTTTAAAAGTATGTTAGATGTATATATAAACATCTTTTTTTGAAGGGACAACCTCTTATTCTCTCAATTAGTCAGGATCCCTCTTTTGCCTCATGAAATAATAAGTTCCTATGCACAATTATATGAAAATGAGAAAATCAAATCAAAAAAATCAAATAAAGGTGAAAGAAGAGAAATGCTTCATGCACAGAGAGGTGAAGAAACTAACTCCTTCGGGGTATTGTCTAGGCTCATTGGAAGCGAAGCAATACTTGTGTTCCTGAAGTGACTCCACCAGGGTACTGCCCAGGTCCATTGGGAGTAGCACAAGATATGAAAATAAAACTCTGACAATCTATATTACTTATGCATCAACATAACCCTCATCCCCAACCAAAACAACTCAGTTGACTTGGCTCGTTATGTGTTCTATCAATAAAGAGAATGGTAGGGACTACACCTTTAACTCAAGCTAGTGAAGAAGCCATGATGATTAGAGAATCGAACAATACTTCCAGAAGAGTTAGGTTTAGTTTACACGAGAAAAGGTCCATACAGAGAGTTGGAGTTCTACCAGTGTGTCGCCAATGTTGTAGCGACTACATCCCCCCTCCAAAATTTTTCCTATGCTTTGTTTTGGAACCTCCCTCCTCAAATCACAACAACGCACCTTTCACTGACCATGGTACTTTTTCTTTCATTGAGATTTATATTTTTCTTTATATCTTATATTTGGTTACTTTCTTTGTTGTCTAACCACAAGCTGATCTCTAGACTTGGTTGCAACCTGGTTCCAGGATTACCTTAGTGATCTATGCAATCCTTGAGGGAAACCAACCTTGCTCTTGGGAAATGCATAATTCAAGCCAAAAGTGAGCTTCGGCTCTAAAATTGCGTAGAACCAATAAGAGACCTACCTTCAACTGGGAAATTGTGTAGAGGATGAGAGGCAGCCATATCCACTCAACCCAGAAATTGCATAGAAGTATTTCTGCTCAGACGTTGCTCAATGCATAAGCTAGAGGGTTTCACAGTCCTTCCCATAATTGTGCAATATCTCTGAGAAATGAATGGCAACGTTTCCCAGAGAATAAAACAGCATCCTTAGGAGGTAGGGATCTATTATTAGTTTTCCAAAGGTGGCATAATGGTGTCTTTAGAATTTTCCAGTGAGTTTTGTTGTTGTCCTTGATCTTAGGTACACATGTCTCAAATTATATTTTTTCTCAACTCTATGTAATGGATTCCTCTAGAGATCATATTTATACTTGATCATCAAGCTCTCGCATGCCTGAGGAGATCAAGGAACCTTCGGAGCATCATTGTCACTTTTCTGGGTGAGTTTTTTCTTTTATTGTCTTTTGCTTCATTTTCTATTGCTTTTGATTATTTAGCTTGTGAGAGTGTTATTTCACTTGCTTTGTTGAGAGATTGCTGGAGTTTTACCTTGTTTTAGATTGTAGAAGTGTTTTTTCAAGTTTTGTGTTTACTTTCCAAAGTTTCGCATGAATTACCCAGTTTTTTCACTAACGATCGCCATTGCAGTGACTCTCTCCACATGCATCATTCTCCTTCTATTTGGCTAATCCCTGCACTTGTTTTACTTGCATGCATCATCACTCATTCAGATCTGCACTAACCATCACACCATCATTCACATCTGCTTGATTTCACACTCCCCTTGGGAAGATATGGGCTCCCTTTTCCCGGATCTCACATTCACCTGAATGCATTGCGGAATCTGGTAGCTCAAGGCCTCTGCCTTGGCTTCTGGAATTGTGTAGAGGATTTCCTAGCTTAGCACCAACTGCAAACTGCGTAGTTCCAGGAGCTAGTCTCCTAGCTTGGTCATTAAGCGCAGTCTCTCCTAGGTTTTACCCCAAACTGAACTGCACTTTGCGCAGTTCTAGTCATCAAGCTTTCATAATGACTACTGGAACTGCATAGTGTGCAGTTCCCATAGCCAGCCACCCACCCTTATTGGTCAAAATTGTGAAATCCGTATCATTATATGCCTTAATTGTTGCTTGATCATGTTGTGAAGTTATATTTGTAAGAGATAATGTTTGCTTTCCATGTGTGTTATTTCTGTCTCGTAGGTACCACATTCATGAAGAACCTCTCTCCAGCAGTCATTGTACCATGGCATAATTCAAGAGAGGCCATTAGAAGTAGTGCTAGGGAAATAGTTGACCAATTTCTAGTTAACTTGCCAATATATGCAAACACTCAACTGTCCATAGAAAAGGAGTCGACATTAACATGGAAGGAAGTAGAACATCAGTAGTGGAAGGCAACAATCTAATACAAGATCATGGAAAGAGGAATTTTATAACATAATACACGGAGAACAAAGTTGTAGAGTAAAAGGTACATTCAATCTTCATGCAGGAAGTAGAAGAAAAAGGAATCAAATCATATCAACAACAGAGAAGAGGAAGAGAAAATTCAGATCTTCCAGGTAGCAGAATTGAAAGTTGCACGAGATAGAGAAGAAGCTAAAGGATGAGCAATATTTGAGAAGAAGAGAAAGACAAGAAAATAAGAAACATGAGGAAGAAGAAATTTAAGGTGTAATGATAGAGCAAACAACACCCATACAGGTTGAGGAGTCGGAGCAACCAACAACTGAGGTAGACAATGAATAGATTGACGACTAGGAAATGGCTCAACAGATTGAGCAATTGATTAAGCGGATGAACATGGAATTAGAGCAGGAACCAAGGAATGAAGACACTGACCTCATGTTGAGATCCCCAAGGCAATCTCTTAGTCTCTGCCACCTCTAGTGTCAAAACTAGTCCCCAACAAGCAAACATATCTTGTCCTCATTGATGATGATCTAGTCATGGATGTGTACAATTTATCATTTGACGAGTTCTAGAAGAAGTCTATTATATAGGCACTAAGGAAGCACTTTCTAGATGATCACATATCACCTGTATTCATGAAGGAAATGGTTATCGTGACAGACACCAGGAAGCATCCAGTCTCCTTGTCGAAGTGACCTTGGCATATGCCAAAGCAACAAGCTCCAATATCAAGTACTTATTGGCCAAGAATGAACAAATAAAAAATAGATTATAGACAGGCAGGAAAGAGGTAGAACAATCTTGCGAGTAGAATGCAGTTTCCACAATGGTAGAGATGAGGAAAGTGATACTTGCTGTAGTATCAACACTTGAGTCCACCATGCATAAATTCTATAAGGAATTTTTCAACATGCATAAAGTAGTTTTCTGTATGCATGGCTTGTAGCAACGAAGAAAGGAGTTTGGTCAAACTCTTAGGAACATACTTGCTGCCATCACCCATGTGCAAGAGTGGACAATGTGGTACAAAGGGGCCCCGCTTCACTTGCCAAAGATGATGAAGCCATAGGAAAAGATAGAGAAAGCAAAGGTTCAGATTTTGATCCGGAACTATGAGTAACTTGCCTCATTTGTCAGTAACATACAAGATTCACATGCATGGTTTTACAAGAGCTTGGATGTCATCGCGAGAATGCACGAGATCCTATCAATTGATTCCCTCAGTGAAGCTAAACACAAGAACCAAGTCCAAATAGATATCGATGAGTACATGGAGTAGCTAAGGTGAGAGACCACCAGGGATGACTTGGATTTGAGCACACATAACATGCAAAAGTATATTGGTGGTCTTGTCATAGTCATCCACATGCTACATATGATTCATGATGAGTTGGACACAGGTTCCAAGACCATGCACCCATAAGCTATGGAGGCAAGAGTGCGCTATCAGAAAGACACCATCAATCAATTTTGGGACATCATCACGCATTACCAGGCTTGGCATTAGTACGTGATCGAGAAGAACAAAGTGGAGGTTTCCTAGTTGGTCTCTCCCCAAACTTCTGAGTCATAGTGTTTTGTCTTGTTAGGTTATCTCTAGCCTATTTTGTCTCACATGGGTACATGTGGAAAATGTATATTATTTGTAAATATGGATTAAGTGAAATTCCAAGTGTTGTGAATGTGAACAGACATTACGTAATGTAATGAGTTATTTGTAAAGAAGTTGAAGAGTCATGAGAGTAGTCAAATAGTCACAAAGGGAGATGTCAAGGGTCACCCTACCCTTTGTTATAAATAGAACCTCATAGCTCATAGAAATGGATTTTGGGAGCCAAGCTTTTGGCTAGGCTTAGGCTTAGAGAAGGCATGGGAGTATTGTGATGAGCCTTGGCTTCTCCACAGTGTAGAGCAAGTACACTTGTTTGGAGGAGCAGGTAGTGTTGATTGTAATGTTCCACTATTAGGGATAATGGTTGTCAATGGTGTATGTATGGATGGAATTTTCACTTAATAATAATATAACTGAGCTAGCATGTTTTCATGCATATGTTTTTATTTTAGTTTGGCTATTCTGGTTGCTTTAGAAATGTATGTTGTTTAACTTACACTTTTACTTGTGAAATATTTTATATGAAATTGTATGAATCTTGTTGAAGGCGTGTTGTTGGATTAACTTGTCACTTTGGTTTGTGGACTATTCAGCTTCCAACTTGTGATTTCATTTCGCTCGTGTGTTCCTTTTAGGCTATGTACTATTATAGGCTTCTAAGGGACACACTTCCTTTTACCCTTTGTGTGTTAAAACCCCCATGCATCTCACTTGACTTGCTGCAAGGTCACACACTTACTTCCGACCAAAGTAATCATACTTACCTCTATGTGCTACTGCAGTCAATGCACTACATTACCACCCACTGTTGGGACTCCTACTCCAAACAATCTAAGGTCTAGTTGGGACTTCTTATCAGGGAGATCCAATTGAATTTTGGTGGGTCCAACGCTGTCAACATAATCTTAACAAAGCTTAAAGGGAAGTGAAAAATAAATAAATTGAGGCAACATCCAAGCTTTTTCCTCATTGGAACTCGTGAAGAAATTGGCAAGGAGAGAACCTCTCCTCATCTATAAATTAGAGGCTTGACCATTGTAACAAGGATTCAAATATTGAGACTAGTATTGTTATGGTGTCAAAGGGTTGAGAGAGAGAGAGAGGGAAAGAAGCCAAGGATCGAAGGGAAGACTTGATTCAACAACTGTGGTTGTAATCATTCTTCTCTCATATGATAATATAGATATGCTCCTATTTTGTCTACTTGATTATGTTGAGACTTCTTTTCTTTGTATGCAGATATGATTTCAAGATTGATAGTCCTCTTAGATGCATGTTAGTTTTATATATTCTCCTATGTTCATTTTTTAAATCGTTAAGTTATATATGTTGTGAAGGTTACTTCTTGTCTTGTCTATGTGCAGGTTTTTTTCTAGGAGCGGGCGAAGAAGTTCTCCCTTTCTCACACTGAGATCTCTGGTGGAACTACACTAGATATTGAGAGCTAACTCTTCTCTTTTACTTTGTTGATTCTAGATTAACATGGATATGTGCATGTGTCTTTCAGAAGTTGTAGGTCATCTAATTTTGTCTGCCTTGGGTGCCGAGAGACCCGAGAGGGTTTTTTGTCCACAACCACCCATGCATTAATCCCTACAATAGAATTGATGCCTCCACTAGGGAACCCTCTTAGCTCCCGACTTTGTCCTTCTTGTTCCTAGATCTCCCTTTCTCTTGAAGCCTTCCTTCTCTTCTAGATTTATGTTCTGATCATCTTGTGTGATTCTCGACCTCTTCTGCTACTCACAGTTTCTACTCAGGGCTTGATTGGACCCTTTTTTCACCCTGATTCACTGTGACACACCTCCCTGTGTCGTTCAAAGTGTTATAATGCTTCTCAGTCTTTGGAAAAATGTGTTAGTTCTTATACTAACTCTCTAATTTTCATTTTGGGATGCATGACTAAAACATTATCTTCACATCCCCTACTCTGTGGATTCTTGGGTTGATAGATTGCCTGTGGTCTGACCTTGAGATCTGGCACTGTGAAGTGTGCTTGGTTAGCTGCTTGCATGATAATTTTTCATTTTAGAGAATAACTTAATTGCATTTAATTTTAATAAAAGGAAAATTTAAAAAAAAAAAAATACTTTAGCTTTTTATTTAACTTGGTTTGTTTTTTATTATATTGGGTTAGTTTTTATAGCATTGTATGTTTTCATTTTGTGCATTTTTTTTATTTCATTTGGATGTGTATTGCTGAAATGATGTACAATCTCTCCTTGTGAGAAGATCTCTTTCATCAAATGAAAAACTTAAAGCATTTTTCTTTCATGGTTTGAGTCGAGTCCCATTGAACTCCATACATCAACACCCCCTCCGGAGACACTAACACAAGTTCACATAATATCAATCGCTTAATAAAAGTAATGAACAACTCTCTTTTTGAGCTTACACACAAATTAGTTTAAACTAAGGTCGTGGGTTATATAGTGGTCAGTAAACTGCCCATGATCACAAAACTAAGATTAGTTTCATTAATGAGAATAAAATCATGCTGCACTGATATCATCTGGGACCGCTCCCCTAACAAAGGAGTTAAGCACTAGACAACATCAGAGTACGAAATAAGGTAACCCACCTTTTGCTACAATTCTAGTGGGTATTCTGTGTATTGGGGATCCCCTTGGGGATATCAAAGCTAAGTTGAGGACTGAGGTATGCTTCCCATACAACGTACTTTCCACGACCTTGACCCCCTCGGTGGTGTCTGTGATTTGAGGTAACTTTAGTGGCCACTATTTTTAGGGATGAACACAAGGTGACTAGGGCAGGTTGCCCTGATACCTAAACAAATGAACCTACTCTATCTTTGGTATGGTGGGAGGGTGATCGTCTTCACGAGAGTTCTTGGCCTCTTCATGTTGAGGTTCAGGTAAAGCTCAAGAGTAATAGTAATTGTACATTTGGTTGGATATCTCTTTTATCCACTGTGATATTGGGTTTCATCTCAAACTAGTGGTGGTTATTAGATAGATTTATGTTCTGTGCCTGCTTGTTGATTTCCTTTAGAGTAATTTTTTTATTTTTAGGTGGTGGATTGTTGACACTGAGACTATAACAAAAATCACATTATTTTTTTTTGATAAAATATATCTATCATCGTGGCTACATTTTTGCCCTCGTCGTCTATCTAGATGACAATGAGGTCTTCCTCCACTCACCCTAGAGGACCTATCGAGTCTTGGTGAGTCGGATTCTCCCTCTTTGGGAAATCAGTCTCTAGTGTCCAACACTGAATCACATAACACTTCCCAAGAAACCTGTTGGGAAACCAACTCACAAAAAGATAGAAAAGATAGATCAATGCCTTAGAATTCAGCTTCTTCGAGAGGACAACCTCCTTTACATTACACAAATGAACAATCCTTGGATGATACAAATGACTAAACCTCCCTTCTGTATATAGGAGTCTAAGGGGTCACAATATAATCAAGCCGACCTAATAGTAATAACATAAGGGCACAACAATAACAATAGTGGGTTTCTATGGGGCACACTAAGAACAATATGGGGACAATAAGGGCATAATAATAACAATAAGGGATACAATGACAATAGTAATGGGGGAATCACTAGTACTATAGGGACCTAACATGCCCCTCTCCTTCCGAAAAGTGTTGTCCTTAATGCTTGAGTAGTTATGGATGCTTCTATATAAAATTCTCATCATCCCATTTGGAATCTTCAATAGATAAGTTCTTCCACTAGATGAGATACTCTGAAATTTATCGATTTCATAACTGTTGAGTTCTTTTTTCTGTGACTGCTTCTGGTTCCAATATGATTTTTCCTTCCTCATCAAGTTCTGGCAATATTGTCTCAACCGGGATCTTATCACCTATAACCTTATTTAAACATGAAACATGGAAAACTGGGTGCACTCGAGAAGCTACAGGAAGCTCCAATTTGTATGCCATGGTACCAATATTTTGCAACACCTTGTATGAACCATAATACTTTGGTGGTAATTTATTATTCTTCTTAGTTTGCTTGAGGGACATTTTTTTATATGGTTGTACTGTAGAAATACCCAGTCACCTACATCAAAACTTCTTTCGTTGCAATGTTGATCTGCCTGAGGACTTTCTTCACGAAGGAGTTGTACCTCCCTATAATCATCATGTCACCGATCCTCTTTGTCTAGTGTTGGTTCAAGTAGCACCTGTACTTGTCATGTCTTCATCAGTTCCCACATCCAATATTCCTGTGGAAACTAATGGATCATGATCCTTTCTAGACAATTTTTCTCCACCATCACTCGCCCTGCCTATGGTGAGTACTACACCACTGATTGGTTATCCTGGTATTTAGCTGGTATTTAGACTATTCCTAGTCCATGCAACCATGTTACACCAATTATGAGTGGATTCCAGCACATCCCAATCTCCACCCCTTCCATTTCATCTTCTGGACCACCGACTATCGCTCCTAGTAGTGTTGTTAGAATGATCACCTTTAGCAACCCTTTTGGTTGGAGCCCACTACTAAGTTCTAACCCCCAATTTTAGATGCATAGGGGAAATGTTCCAAATATGCATATACCTGTCAGGAGAATTTTTATTCCCCTTATGCCTATAGGACAGCCTGGTTCTTCACTTATCGAATTACCTCATCCAAGTGGATACTATTCTAGTGTCAGGCATATGCTTACTGTAAACCATGTGGGCAATGATATTTCTCAACCCGGTCCTACTACATCCATTTGGGTGACCCCTCCTCAACTTCAATTGATTCATGGGGGCACTTTCTATCCATGGAGAAAGCAGTTTTTTTCCACCTAGCCTAATATCCCATATGGACCGCCACCTTATATGACTGCACCACCACAACCAGGAAGTTATTATCTGATGAATCCCATGTATCGTGTTGGAAAAAAATTGATGGGGGGACCTCCAGGTCCTTCAAGTCATCCTGCACCACCTTGGTTAGATTCGAGGGAACCCACAACTTTACCTTTTCTGGCAACACTAGATATCCCTGATCTATATAAGTTGACTAATGACCCCATCAATCACAGCTTGCATTGGCCTCCAATCCCACACAGGATACCCATATATATTTTAAAATTTGAAGGGAAGCAAGGGGATGATCTAGTTGCGCATGTCACCACCTACCATTTATGGTGTGTGTCGAACTCCAAGGTTGATGATAATATCCAACTCAGACTCTTCCTCGGCACCCTTACTAGCAATGCTGCAGGGAAAATTTTAAGAACCACCCTAAATTTATATGTATAATAAATGGGCGAATCCCCATGATACATAGGAAAAATGGGAGGCGATTTTATCAATAATATAATATGTATATATAATTTTTTGGCGAATCTCTCACCAAATTAAATTATCTTGTAAAGTCATGGTGAATCTATCACTGAATTATAAAATCTTGTAAGATCTTGGCAAATCTTTCACTGAATAATAAAAAGTGAAGTCTTAGCAAATGTTTTGTTAAAGTATGAAACCATATATGATAATAGGAAAACATATTCATTAAATTGTAATATACTAACATACATGATTGGAAAAAAGAAACATAATTTTCTCTTCCTACAAACAATGTTGCAAGTTTCAATGGCCATGTTTGTCAAGGTTCTCACTGTACACTCTTTCATATCCTTCTATTAGTTTTGATAATCTTCCACAACAAAGTTCTTGTAGGTGTTGATCTTGACCACCAGTTCTGTCAAGGTAGGAGAGATTAATCTTTTCTCTACCACTTTTGTCAAGCTACCACTTTTGTCAAGCTATCAAATTTCTTTCCTATTCCATAGAGTCCAACTACAAAATTTAAAAAAAAAAAAAAAAAACATATTTTGTACCACTTTTGTCAAGCTATCAAATTTCTTTCTTATTCCATATACTCCAACTACGAGATAAAAAAAAACACATTTTTCTTACCCCAACACGCCAACAAGTAGCAAGCCCCAACTATATAATATAAGAAAGTAGTAGGTATCCCAAAGGCCTGAAGGGGATCTAATGGAAAGAAGTGATTGTTGTTAGAAGCCTTCCAATCAATATATTAATATATACATATAGATTTGTTATTATTTTAATTGGAAATCTTCAATTAAATAATAAAATTTAATTACGTCTCTCCCAATCTAAATTGCTTATTAGCATAATTCACTACCTTCATACGTCTTGCATTTTTTAACAATGTTGTAACATGTGGATTAATTTCCTTTTTGGTGCACAATCTCCGCCTTTTAGGACAATATGGTGCACTAGCCCAACCCCATATGGTGCACTGGCCCAACCCCTACAAATCATTACGACAAATTAAGAAAAACAGAGAAGATGAAAGGTTGTACAAACCAATATCTTTTTCAAGCACAACCCCTACAGATCATTACGACAAATTAAGAATAACAAAGAAGATGAAAGGTTGTAAAAACCAACATATTTTTCAAACAACTAATCCAACATTAGTACCTTAACTTTTTCATGAAGATATCATATTGAGAATGTTTGAAAAATGGTGGGAAATTTAGGCACTGACTATCTCTCTTCTGCCAAGGTGATGCGGAAAGAGTGATAAGATTTCACTATTTTGAATTTTTTTTGTTAAATCAGAAAAACCAATATTAATGGAGATATTAGTATTTTTTACTAAATTTTGTGAAGTGACTAAATGTAGCTTTAACCATTCACTTTTAAGATGTTTTTTCTAATATAATTTCCTAAGTCTATTTAATATCTTCATTATCATAAAAACCAACCTATATCCATCTTAACTCCACTTCTACCATTCTTGGAGGGATGAAATCTATTTATCCCTCTCAGCACTTGCTAGACCCGTAATTAAGATGGATCTAAACTGATAGAATTTCCCCTTTAAATAGTCTATGCTCACATGAATACCATGATATTACCATGGGTCAATACCATGGGTTATCATAAACCTGGAGCTTAAAAACTACTATTAGTAATTTATAAAAATTAATAAAATTAATAATTGATTTTTATTTTAACCAAATTAAAATGTTTAAGTGACATTAAATTACGAGATCCATTTTTACCCTTGATCTACCAAGCCCAAGGATCAAATATTTTTTCACTCCATGCTAGTTTGCATATCACAATATTTGATCCCTCCAGGGCTTAGTGGATCTAGAGTAAAGATGGATCTATGCTGGTTTAATTACCCCCTTTAAATAGCCTACATTCCACGTGAATACCATGGGTCAATACCATGTGCCATATTTTTTTTATTAATACTAATATTAGGGTTAATAATGGGTTAATAATTTTTTTTGCATGGTATTAATAATAATTTGGCCCATGGTATTTGGCCCATAGGCTTCACCTAAATATAACACATTTTTTAAGTGTTCTTAAATATAATGTGACTTCTGGAGTAAATATAAAAAAATGTTTTCGATTATTCTTTATATGATTATGACTAAACAGATTCAAACTTGGAATATGGCAAGAACATTATTCAATCTTTAAATAAACATGAAAATAAGAGACTTGAATTTTTAAATAAAATGAATTATTCTATTGTGACCATTTGTTCCAAAAAATAAGGTCATTTTCTTGAAAGAAAAAGGTCATTTTTACTCTCTCCCTTAAAATAACGTGGGCTAACCTCCCTACGTAATTTTTTTATAAAATAAATTTGAGGCGATTTGTAACAATGTACTGTGATACAAAATATTCACACAATAAAAACACAAAACCCCTTAATTTCGCAAGGGTGAAAATTCGCCCCTAAAATTTTCCATGTTTAAGGATTTATCTTTATTTAATTTTCATATTTAATTTGAATGCTAAAACATGTAACATAAGTAAAGAAAAATGTTAAACTATAATTTAGAGCTTATGAATATTAATTTTAAGGCTTTATATTTATTTAATTTTCTTATTATAGGTTGAGTACTAAACAATGTAACATAAATAAAGAAAAATGTCAAATTCTAATTTAAGTTCCAAAGAGCTAGAATTTATTATTTCCTCATAGGCAAGAGATTAATTCATCACTCGGAGTAGTATCGAGTCTCATTCATGGGATTAATGATAGATGCTATTAGAAAGCACATAACAACACTAGAAGTAGCTTCATCAATGTCTACAATGAACTTTGGATTATTTGCTAATACTATCAAAGTTGAAAGTGTATTTTAGTCTTTGTAAGATCTAACATTTATTTTGGTTAGCTAAGAGCTCATTTTCCTTCGACATAAGAAACAAGTTAATTGTTTTTGGCTTCAAGGGGCCTGACCCAGGTCCAGCGTTAATTAGCCAAACAAATCCCTACACTACTGGCCCTTTCGACATCAGCGCGCGGAGCGCAGGCTGAAGTATCCCCCGAAGCAGTATGGGGGGATGTTGGAACCAAGTTTCTGCACCCTGAGATGGTCGTGATGTCGTTTAATTCCCTCTATCCCTGCATTCGTGTAGGTTTCTTCACTCTAGGGCTTGCAAGACAAACCTTGTGTTCTGTTCTTCAATACCTTCGTGAAAGGATAGGATCGTCCTTCGTGCAGCCTGAGCTTGCTGCTAAGGAACTTTCACACAGCAATGGCAGTGTGTCGTACAAATTCCCCAATTAATCTAAGTGCCTTGATTATCTTATCAAATGATTATAGGTATCCCCACGTAAACAGATATTTGTGTATGCATTCAATTTTTCAATGTAATTGCATACATTTGCACACCATATAAGCATAATAAAGAAAATTCATACATAACATATCAAAATGCATCAACAGAACAAAGACACGGAAATTTCAGAATATCTCTCTTTATTAATATCTTCCAAGTTGCTACAAACTATGTCCGCCCTACACACACAGCTACAGGGGTCTGCGCACTCAGCTGTTGACTTCTACCCTAAGCCTTTGTGCACTCAGCTGCAAAGCCTTTACCTAGGCTACGATCCAATACTTAGACTTCTTTCTCTAAGGCTATGATTCTATTACATCATCCATCATTGTCTCAAACTACTTAGATCTTAGCTCTTTTTATATAATCCCATGGTTCGTAGACCATGGGTAGATCTCTTACAGCCGACTTTACTTTACAAAACTAAGGGTGAAATACCCTTTATGACACATAACACCTTCACGCTCTGACCACTAAATGTGAATTCTTTACAATAATATTACAAAAATTGACTTAAACATGGGATTTTAGCCCCAAAACTACCCATCAAGTCACTCGGTAGGCACGGGGATCTTTGCGCGAAACCCGTCCAGCTCAACCCTAGTGACCGCAACTTCGATTTTGCACTGAGTTGCTGCCTGCTTCACATCTTCAACTGTCTTCTCGGTTACTGCCCCTGCGCTGTTAGCCTGAAGCTGTTGTTGTGTCACTTGCAGATTTGCAAGCTTACCTTCAATGTTTCTTGTGACTGCATAAGCTTCCTCCAACCAAGGCTTTAGTCTTGCCTTCAGCACTGCTTCTTTGTACAGTGTTGTGTCCACCTGTTCCTTCAGCTACTTGGCTTCTTGCAGCTTAGCTAACCTCCATGTCAGCGCAACGGTTCGCTCTATGCCCTTAGCTTCATCATAGCATTGTTGGAGTTCGCACACTTCCGTCTCTAGCCTCTGGATGTTTGGGTCCTCCTGCAAACCGGTCAGGACCTCAAACGATTGTTTGAACAACTATGTGCATTCTACTACTGCACTCTCCACTATCGAAACTGCTTCTATGATAGTGGCCACCCGTTGTTCCTTTATCTCTAGTGGTGTTAAAGTTTGAGCCCTTAATTGGAGCTCTCTAATATGTAAGTTCAGCTCCAACTGAGCCTTTGCAATCTCTGTCCAAGTATTGCGCACCCCTATGGCCAATTTCCAGATGCGGACCTCAACTGGCTCCTCCCCTAGAATAGCCAACTCTGGAACCATTCTGCATGTCTCCTCCATGACCTATATGATCCTCTTGCTCTAGCTGGTTTCCTTGGCCTCAATGGCGATGGCAGCATTCTTCTACAGTGTCGTCTACTCATTGTTTTTCTGTTCATTGATCACCTAGAGGGCGCGATGCTCATGGGCCCACAACTCTGCAATTACTCCATCTTGCAAGAGGTGGAGTGCTTCGCGTGAGAGCACTACTAGGTTCAATCCTACTCCCTTTAAGGCACTGATAATGGGCCTATCAGCCTCATTTTCTGTTGTGAGTGCTTCATCCGATAGCACTAGCACACTGGAAGCCTTCATGCGTAGCATATTGAAAACCTCTAATGTGATGATAGCTAAGTTAGTAGACACCATACCAACTTGCGATGCTCAGGTCTGCAACTCCTGTAGTCTTTTTTGGATGGCCCCTAGGATGATCTGTTGTTGCTTTTCGAATATTGCAGGGCCTCCACTATGAAATCTCTGACTGTGTCACCAATGTCATATAAGTCACCTTGCATTAGTGTGATAGGTTCCAGCGAGGTCTTCGTCACCTTGGATTTCTTTCTAGACCCTCCCTTTTCCATCTCTCTCGGGCATTTAATGCGACCGGACATCTCTTGAGGGTCTGCGTCGTACTGCTCTATGTCCTCTTCTTTGGTCTCAGGTGGAGGCAATCACGCGCCCTTTTTAGAGTCCCACACTGTGCCACCTATCTGTTTTCCTACCTCCTTTCCTACCTGTTCCACTTGGGCCTTCTCAGCGACCTCCTTTTTCCTCTTTTCGACCAGCTGCACCATCTTTAGCTTGGCCTCTTCCTTCTTCTATTGTGCAGCGGACCTTCTTCCACCCACCACCAAGTCCGTCAAGGTGCGCCACTCCGTCAGAAATTTATCCAACACCACATCAATGGCATCATCTGTGGCTAGGTACAGCAAATCATACCATTTCTGCGCAAGGTCCTTTCGCACCCTCATCGATATCCGATGGAAATCAACTATAAATTTGGCATAGCTCTGCAGGTTAGCATATACCATGGGCGACAATCACGGCTTGTGATTAATGGCCATCATGATATTCATTTCCATTAAGATCTAAAAGATCTTGCTGTCTCGAATGCGCTCTACATCCTTGGTCACCCATAGTGAAGCGTACTTCACTTATTCAGGAAGGTCTAGCATGATTGAGGGGAATTGGCTCTCCTCTGGTAGCTCCCATGCTGCGAGCATGATCGATAGCAAGACCCAAACATATTGGAACATCTTACTTTGCTCTTGCTCCTCGTGGCAGTTTGCTAGGAACTTTCTACGAAGGTAGTCTGACCAATTAAACTGGACTCCTTCTGTGCACTGTTGTGTGAGCGCGATGACAGGCATCAGTACCTCATCAGTGCGACACTTTTGCATCACCTTCCTTGCAAGGATCTATGTTGCCACCTTCACAGCAGGGTCGGAGATGCTAGAGATAGCATACCCGCGCGGCTTCTTCACCAGCTTGAATTTTTCCTTGATTGATTCTGTGAGTGCTTGCTCGCCACCCTTGCCACCAAAGTTCATAGCTAGATTTTCACCTATATACGACAGGTGCATTATTCGGTGGATTAACATTTCTGTGATGGGTATCGACTCCTCCAGCCACAGAAAACCCTTATGCACCAAGCACAGCAGTTGCTTGATGGCCAAACTGTCACTGGGGTGCGGTTATAGTGCGGCACCCAGAGCAGTTTCAGCAATCCTGCCTTTTCTATCCCCTTGAGCCACCTCCATGGCTCCAAGGCGATCATTCCCGTATTTGTGTCTATGATACAGCGCATTAGCTATTCAGTTGCCAAGTGCAAAAACTTCTCATGGTCCGCCAAGTCCTAGTCTTCAAGCTTCAGTATCACTACTTGGGCCAAGCGCTGACCATCGAAAGTAATTTCATCCGGTAGCAGAGGGGTTTGTACGAGAGTCTTACTATCATCAATGTCCTTTGGGACCTTGGACTTAGACTTGCGCGGAGGGACGTACTCTGGAAACCATGTAATCGGGTCCACACCCTGGGCTTCAACCTCCTCTATTTCCACTCCCACATCCTCATCGTCCATGGGGATGTCCTCAATATCCTCCCCTTCTACTTCTAGGTTTATAGCCTTTCCTTTCTCCTGGGTAGTGGGCTTTGGTGGGTTTTGTCTTGGAGATGTGTGCACTAGTATGGCAGGCTGCTTGCCATTCTTGTCTTTCATGGTCTCCTTGGTTGGGGTTAGCTTTGGTCCTGACGTTCTCAGGGATTTAGGGACCTCTACCAATACTTCAAATACTTCCAAGGTAGCTTTTTGGCCCCCCTAGCAATTTCCTACACATTTTCCTCAGCTACCATTCCTTCGGTGTCCATAACTTCTGTGCAGGTCAACACGACCTTATTCACTAGTGCTTGGGTCTCCTTTAACAATTGTTCAAAAGACAAACTCGCTATCAGATCTTGAAAGAATTCACAGCTCATGTGCACTTGAAATCACAACAACTCAATTCTCAAAATGCCAAGTTTTTTTCGCTAGGCAACCACTTGTAATTTATAGGGCATTTCAAATTCAAGTCCGACAATTTCCCCTAAAATCAGTTCATTAATGTCGGATTGACAATGGATTTTCAAGTATCTAAACCATAAATTTCATCTTAAATGTCGACCGCATGCTCCATTTGGCCTCACCTTTGCCATCTTTTCATGAACAATGACTTTAACGATCACTTTCCAGCATACCTGCGTGATTTCTCCCTGGGTAGCGCAAGTCCCTCCACGCTGCCACGGACCCAGTGACACGTCTTCCCTCTACACCATCTTCCAATTGTGCAACTCTCCAAACCAAGTAGTGTATTTTATAGTCCTGTGCCTCCTTTCAGTTGCCTGGAGTGCTAAGACTGTGCTATTTTCATTTAGTCACATGGCCGGACCACTAGTGTATGGCTTCAAGCGACTGCCATTCACCTTTCCTGGGAAGGGTTCTCCATTTAACTTGACCATCTGTACCTCTCATCTATCAGTAATCTCCTTAATAACTAAGGCCCTAACTAGTGCATCCTGAATTTCCATGAAAATTTATCAAACTTACTATCGTATAACAAAGCTAGGTCATTTACCTTAAATGTGCGCAGCTTGATGTGTCGATCATGTCATGCCTTCTCGCGTTGCTTTTTCACCTGCTGGTGAAATCCAACCAAAAATATTTCTTCTTCGAGCTCATCCAGCTACGCGAGCCTCTCTTTCAGGGCTCCATGATCCATCATACCCATGAGCCCTACTATATGTAGACTAGGCATGATTTATTCCATAGGAATTACAGCTTCCACACCATAGACAAGCCTAAAAGGGGTTTGTCCCGTCAATTTCTTGCATGTCGTTCGATAAGCCCACAATAATGTAGGTATGCATAGGTCCTAATCACTTTGCTGAGCATTGCAAACCTTGGTCAGTGAATTTTCAAGCACTATGTTGAATGCCTCCACTGTCCTATTAGCTTGTGGGTGATAAGGTGTGCTCTTCTAGTGATATACCTGAAATTCCTCCATTAGTGTGTTGATTGTCTCATTCAAGAAGTGCATATCACGATCACTCATCAAGATCCTTGGACATCCAAAGCGCGTCAATACATTCTCAAATAGGAACTTTGCAGTCGTCGCGCCTATGCAATCCTTCACCAGCCCCACTTCTGCCCAAAAATTCAAATACTTCGCTGCAGTGATAATGTAACTTGCTCCAGTCTTCCCTAGTGGTTGAATGGGTCCTACAAAATCTATCGCCCACTTCTCGAAGGGTTGCAATGTCATTTGTGGATTCAAAGGCATTTCATCCCTTCGCCATGGCCTGCCCATTCTTTGACATACATCACACACCTTGCAATATGCTTTTGAATCCTGATGAAGGGTTGGCCACCACAACCCTGCACGTAGAATATTTTTCGCGGTTGTAGTCCCTGTATAATGTCCTCCCGTAGCACCTTCATGAGCATCTGCAAGGATGCTGCTTCTCTCGAACTCAGGTATATATCATCACAATATCTCATTAATACCCATTTTGTAGAGATTCCCAGCAATGATAGAAAAATCTGCCGCGTGCACCACTAATTCCTTCTTTTGCTAGATAGAGTATCCTTCTGGTGTAGTTCCTATTGCTAGGAAGTGTATTATATCCTCAAAATGACCATCCGCGACACGCATTGCAAATAGTTGCATGTTAGGCAATCCTTCTTCCAAGTTAGTAGGTTCCTCCCCTGTTTTGATACGCGATAGATGGTTTGGTCCCGCATTCAATCGTCCAAGCTTCACAACAACTTCAAAATCATACTCTTGGAATAATAAGAGCCATCTACAAATTCGCCCCCCCAACACAGGATTATTGACCAAGTACTTCAGCATGAAGTGATCCATATACATCTTAAAATAGCCTCCTAGCAAGTAATGCCTATACTTCTGGAGCGCATACACCATAGCTAGCCCCTCGCACTCAGTGGTAGAATAGTTCTTCTATGCTTTGGATAATATATGCTTTGCAAACATGATAGGATGGTCCAAGCCTTCTCTGTCAGTCGGTGTTAGTGTTGCCCCTAGTGCTATACATGATGTGTCGACATGTACATGAAACTCTTTCTTCTAATCTATGAAGACTAGAATTGGCAAGGTAACCATCTTTTCTTTCAATATATCCAAGCTCCTCTTACAGTCATCGTTCGAGCAGAATGTGACATCCTTCTATAACAATTTTTCCATAGGCACGATGATATGGGCATAGCTTTTGATAAACTTTCTATAATATCCTATATGTCCCAAAGTAGCATGCAGCTATTTCACACTCCTCGGTGCTTCCAAGTTTAGTTCACCGCGATCTTCACAAGGTCTACCATTAGTCTTTGTTTGCAAACCACATGCCCCAATAGGTTCCCAAAAGGAACGCAAAACAGACACTTCTTGAGATTAAGCGCGATCTGGTATCTTCAACAAGTATCTAGCATCGGGCGCAAGCTTGCTACATGGCACTTAACTAGCCCAAATATAGTCCAATCATCAAAATATACCTCCAGGAACTTATGAATAAATTCCTTGATTGTCGCAACCACCATGTGTGAAAATATTGCAGGCGCATTCTTCAATCAAAATGGCATTATAGTGTATTGAAAACAACACCACTCAGTCGCGAAGGTGGTCTTGCTCCTATCCTCTAGCGCGATTTTGATTTGGTGGTACCCAGAGAACCTATCAGTGAAGGAATATTCTTCCTGGCTACCTACATTGTCCAACACGTCATCCGTGAATGGAGTCGAGAAAGGATCATGCACACAAGCGTCATTCAATTTTCTGAGATCCACACATATCCTTATCTCATCCTTCTTCTTCTTCTCTTGCACCACCATTGGACTTACCCAATTAGATTCTTCCATAGGCTCAATGATGCCTGCCATGAGCATCTTGTCTAGCTCTTAAGAAGACCTTCTCCTTATATTTCAGATTGAAACGGTAAGGCCTTTGCTTAACTAGCTTCGCGTCGATCTTTAATGTGATCTTCATCATTCCTAGGTCCCCGATTATTCCTTTTAGATCTGTAAACATGGTAGGGAATAAGTCCTGGTATTCGCAAAGCAATTCAACGACCTTATCCACTATTATGTCATCCCAGTAGTCTCCAATCTTCGTGAATTTTGGTTTTTCCCCTGTACCAATGTTTACTTGTTTCGTTCTCAATGGCGTGATTATATCAGGGTTCTCAACTTGTAGTCCTTGAACCTTGCAGTGGCCTTCTATTTCTGGAATGTTAATCTTCCGCAGATCCTCGTCCTCTTATTTAGCAGTTACATTATAACATTTGAGCTCACGACTCAGCTGAGTAGCCCATTCAGGCTGAATTAGGTCTAAAGTATCCTACAGTATCCTAAAGACAGTTTCTTTCACCTCTTGTAGCACTTCATCAATAATGTCAAACCCATCCTCAAAACTAAAGGTCATCATGAATCCTTCGCACAGGATATCCCATTTGCCTATCCCATGACGGAGCTCTGTTTCTACATACCAATTCATTGGGATAGCATCTAGGGTATGACAGAACAAGTGCACCCACTCAGGTTGGGGCTTTTCTCCATAAGCCTAGGTCCATTTGGCCAGATGTGCACGTGGATCGTTCTGCCCATCATACTTGTCTATAAGTCATAGCTTAGGCTTCCCA
The DNA here is from genome assembly GCA_031772625.1 of Pinus tabuliformis. Lineage (NCBI taxonomy): Eukaryota > Viridiplantae > Streptophyta > Pinopsida > Pinales > Pinaceae > Pinus > Pinus tabuliformis. Next base: position 582,640,138 of record CM062820.1, read on the forward strand.
AATCATGTTCTCATCATCCTCCTACATTTGCGCCAGTCGTCAAAGCTTCCCTTGTGCGTACCCCACCATCTTACGGGCGTAGCGCGCAGTGCCCAGTAGTGCCGCTTTTCTGGTACCTCCCTTTCAAATGCATCCAAAAATATATCTACCTCATTCAGACCATCATAAATAGGAAAATTTCTTACCTCTAACGACACACAGCATAGAGACCAGGTCATCATGTTGCAATTCAGCATAGTTGCTTCATGTAACCAATTCTTCTAGCATTCTATTTCTTCGTCAGAGTGCTAAGTGCAGGAACTCTCACAATCCCATGTAATCTATCCATCCATGGTGGGATCCAACCAATCTTGGTCTCATATTGTTATCTTATAGATACAGTCCAGGTTGTCATCACTCTCATAATCGTGGACAGGTTTACTATAGTGCGATCCTTCAGCAGATCGAGGGATACTATTACGCGCAATGATTTCTTCTCAAAGATCATCTTTCGCTTCTTCAGATTGATTACCCCATTCATATCAGTAGCCTAGTCAATTCCCAGGAGCGAAAGATAGGGATTTTTGTCATCCACTATCTCTATTACTTCAAAGTTAGCCAGTGTGGTCACTCCCTCAATAACCACAGTCACCTCCAGCAGCTACCCCATGGGGATGATTTTTTTTTTATTCGCCATCCTTAGCTGAATCGGAGACCATTGCAGTGCAAGTCTCCCCATCCATTCCCAAGGGTTTTGGTAGGATATTTGCATTTCACCCCAGGTCCAAAATGACCTGATCCATTTCATACTCTCCTATCTGCACAGTCAGTCTCATCTCCCATCTCTTCCTTGTATTATGCTTGGCAATATTTCGTACTACGCGTAGCTCACTTGGCGTGGTTCCAGCGTGTATTTTGATGAGCTCCTATAATCCTTTCACAGCCTTACTGTCGTGCAGTAACTTCATACAGGATTCCAGGAAAGTTGTGAGCATAGAGGGGTCCATCTCCTACTAAGTCTTATTCTTTCTTCCTGAGGTGGAGGCCTCAGCAAAGCTCTTCTTAGCTTCCATGAAGGTTTCATGTGCACACTCCAAATCAAACTCAACCTCCTTCGCCGGAGCTTTGCGAACCCATGTACTATCTTCTAGTTGTTTCCCCTTGTCATCTTCTGTCGCAATTCCACTTCTAAGCACTATATTTACATTTGGATCTCCCTCACGCGGCTCAGACCTCATCATTTGTAGGTTCTGAGTCAGCAGAGGTGGTAGCGCCCCTTTGTCATGTATCCTAGCGATCAACATAGGACAGCCTTTTGTTTCATGATTAAACAGTGTGTAATACTTGAATGATGAACGCATTGGATAAGTGCAATCGCGGGCATAGTGTCCTGGTCCTCCGCAATTGTATCAAATCAACTGTCCTTGACCTTTGCCAGGTCCTCCTCAGACTCGGCCTCCTCCGCACCCCTAAAATCTTGTCTGTGCCATCCCTGTGCTCTGTTCAAGGGGTCGCATTTTGGCCTAAACCCTATAAGTAGGATTTTTATCCATCATCATTTCATAACTCTTGCAATTACGCTCATCTTTCCCTACCGATCTACAAAAGTTGTATAACAGCTGTTGCGGTGTTTGTACATACTTCTACAACATATGGCAGTTATTCGTGGCATGTTTTCCTACTACCTGATAGATTGTGCACCATAATGTAGGCCCCGCACAAGGTCCTGCTTGAGCTTCTGGCCTTAAAGGCATCGGTCCTCGTCCAACAATATAGTTTGAAAAGACCGGGAAATGGTCTTTGTCATGACCCTGACTCTAGCATTCCAAGGACCATACCTCCTCGCATACCTCTGGCCGAACCATCTTGTCTTGCTTCAGACTTTGCATCTTAAGGCACAAATTCTTGAGCTGCACATGGATCTGTTGAACTCCTAGATTAGGATCTTGCATCAAAATCTCATGTAGTCTCATGGAAATCTTCAAGGCCTCGGCTTGAGTTGTTAGCTTCTGTTGCGACAGCGCACTCCTTAAGTGTGGTAGTAGTGAGGCCACAAACCACTCGCGATGTTGTCCATCTGTCAATTTCGTGTTGGCTTCAGAGATTGTACATTTTAGCCTCTGATCTAGTTTCCAATGCATCTCACCTGGTTGCATCACGATCTCTTTGAATCCCACAATTGACTACGCCTGAGATTTAGGCCTACTAAATTCCCTATTTAGTGTTTCCCGGATGTTTGCTACTCCAGCATTCGGGTTATCATTAGATTACTTAATATACCAGGTTAGCCTGTGATCTTGCAGAGCACTAACCAGTGTCGCCTTCTTTATATGATCATCTGTAACACCTTGAGCTTCCCATATGACCCTCACAATGAACCAGAATTGGTCCAGGTCCTCATTTCCCAAGCCTTTGAACAAATTCAACTTCACTGTATTTTCCATACTGAATCGCAGTGGAGATGGAGGTGGTACGGGCGAAGTTGGAGGTGAGGGTGGTAAAGTTGGAGCTGGTGTGGGTGGAGGTGGTATTCGCGAGAATCCTTGTCTTGTTAACTGAATAGCACTTCATGGAGAAACCTTCATTATTCCTTCTTCGTCACTTCGCGAAGGTGAAATCAAAGGGCTATACTCTGGACCCTCTTTCCCTTCGTTCCTATAAGTTTTTCCGCTTCACGTAGTTACAAACATCAAGGTAGCTACATAACCTATTTTTCACACAACAATGTTTTAATCCAAGTATTCAAACATTTTACGTACTTACCTTGCGGTCCTTTGAAAATGTGTCGCTCCACCTCACTATAGCTGACTGAGGTGTCGACCGTGAATTTGGTCACAAATCCTCCTATGACGCGATCGAGTCAATGATCAACAACACAGGTGATCTTATCCTCTAATGCTTCCAACCTTTGCACTAGCTCTGTGGTCCACACAATAGGACGATCAAGTTTCCACCTTCCTTAGCTATTTTCTAGCTTCGCGATCCACTCGTATAACTCAATAGGGAAGGAGCAGAAAAAGATCTCGTGGATCTCTGTATACAGGTATCTGTCCAACCACCATTCCTTTGTCACTTGTAGATTTCTCTTCTCTTGTGTCGCAACTTCTTGGATCTTTCTATCCAACCACTCTCCAATCTCCTTCTTAGTTGGATTCTAATTATACGACATGACACATCTCTAATGCATATTCTAGTCCCGACAACTGAACCATTTGTTGGCTTGAGGGGGTCTAACCCAGGTTCAGTGTTAATTACCCAAACAAATCCCTACACTACTGGCCCTTTCGGCATCAGCCTACGGAGCGCGAACTGAAGTCTCACTCGAAGTAGTATGGGGGGATGCTGGAACCAAGTTTCCACACCCTGAGATGGTCATGATGTTATTTAATTCCCTTTATCCCCACCTTCACGCAGGCTGCTTCACTCTAGGGCTTGCAAGACAAACCTTATCTTCCATTCTTTAATACCTCCACGAAAGGATAGGATCGTCCTTCGTGCAACTCGAGCCTGCTACTTAGGTACTTTCATGCTGCTATGGTAGCATGCCATACAAATTCTCCAATTAATCTAAGTGTCTTTCTTATCTTATCAAACAATTATAGTTATCCTCACGTAAACATATATTCATGTATGCATTCAGTTATTCAATGTAATTACATTCATTCTCACACCATATAAGCATAATAAGAAAATTCATACATTACATATCAAGATGCATCAACAGAACAAAGACACAGAAAATGCATAATATCTCTCTTTATTAATATCTTTCAAGTCGTTACAAACTTTGTCCACCCTGCGCACAGAGTTGCAGGGGTCCGCGTACTCAGCTGCGGACTTCTACCATAGGCCTCTGCACACTCAGCTGCAGAGCCTTTACCTATGCTATAATCCAAGACTTAGACTTCTTCTTTTTTTCAAAGTAATGCTGATCTATTAAAGTAAAAAAGTAAAATTACATGGAGGCTCCGACCTCTGCGGTGTAGAAAAAAGTTATCTCTATATGTATCTTAGAATACAAAAAACAAGATTGCCCACTGAGGGGAAACCAGTCCAAGTGTATCCAAGAAATAAAGCCAGTTCATAAACAAAAAGAGTATAAACCCATTTAGATTCCAGTCAGCATGAAATGGGTAAAACCCAGTTGTGATCCAATATGAATGAGACATATAGTCAAAACAGAGAAAAACATGATTTAGTCCATCGATGCCCACCTGTCATTCTCATCAGTCCAACGAAGCCCACTAGTCGTCAGGTGGCTACTCTTCCACTATTCGACAGCCATGGTCCACCATGTCCACTGGTTCTTCCACGACGCGACAATCATAATCTTCCTCCTCCACCACCGCAGTAGACATGCCACCTTTGCTACCTCTGGCCTTTTGCGTGTCTCCCCTGTGTTCATCTCCTGCATGCTTGCCACTAGCCATATCCTTACCATGCAGGGTGTTGTCATATCTTTCTCTATGTCTGAACAAAACAATCTTATTTTCTGTGTTTGCTCCAACTCCTGTATCACCCAGCTTCTCAGCCTTCTCCTGCCTGCTTGGCGTCCCTTTCTCTTGTTCTGGTTCTTGTGTCTAGGCAATTTTCACCTCCTGTTGATTCAATTCCTCACTAAAAGCCACAGTTATGGTGGCTAGAATGGCTAGTTGATTCATAATACTCTGAAAGTGAAACTGGGTAGTGTGGTAAGAGAGGTGAGGGAGATCAGGAGGGCTAGTTGTTTGAGTGGCAGTGTTCACTCTTTGGGCACCATGAATCTGTTCTCAGCCTCTTCCACTACGGGTATGCGGGTAGTTGTCAGAGATATGACCTCTAAATTGGCTAGAAGAGGGGGAGGAGACAGGGGCTTCTGAATCAGGGGTGGGTTGCGTGGCTGGGAGAGTGCTACAACCTTAGCAACTTCTGCGTCTACTACGCATTCTATGCCTAATCTGCATCATTGCGTGACTAGCAGGATGGCTATTGGAGTTTTGAGCAGGGATAGCAGAGTTATGACCAGAATTAGAAACATATAGGGTATCATTTGCTCTAGGTTTTTTGGTGTATATTGGGCAACAGGCAGAGGAATTGTGGGTAAAATTCAAAGCACAGTGGGTGGAATGGGTGAAGTGGTGTCCATTGCCCAAATCCACACAGCATAAAAGCTAGCAGCGTCGCCCTGTGAAATTGTGTGTGTTTGGCTCCTCTACTTGTGGGGGGCAGGAGCAATCAAGTGGGGAGAAGGATAATGAATTGTCGTTGATATTCGCCATGGACTTAATCCTACTATGGTTGCCTCGACCAGTGCACCAGCTTACTGGTGCCTTCCTGTAACTTGTATTTTGCCATAATTTGGCATGGAGGACACGGGTGGCCATGTGGCATCGCCGTCTGCCATTCTCCTGTCTTATCGGTATTGTATTCCCATTAATCACCCACGTTTAGGTGCACTCCCTCTCTTTGAACCAGTTCCTTGAGTTCCTGTAAATGGGAATCATTGGTAATAATATTGCATGAGCCTGTGTGCAAGGTCTGATCACAATCCACCCCCAAATTTGCCAGGAAATCCACCACTTTATTTCCATCTCTTCTAATGTGTTTGAAGGTGATCGCTCTGTTGTTGTTGAGCCAGTGTTCTATGAGCTCTAACCTTTCTGCCAGTCGCCAACTACTGACCACTTTGTTTCCAGGGGTCCCCTGCAGAATCTATTTGGCCATATTGATTAGAATCTGAGAATCACCTTCGATTACTAAGGGAAAGAATTTTTGTTGTTGGGCTAGAAGGAGTCCTTGCCATAGTCCTTCTAGCTCCGCTGAATTGTTTGTATCCCATCCAATTGATCCCATAAAGATTACAAGAGGTTTGCTATTGTGATCCTGAAATATTCCTCCATATCCTGCTTTACCTAGGTTGCCTTTGGATGCTCCATCAAAGTTCAATTGAATCATATTAAGTGGTGGAGGAGTCCAATTGCTTGGGGAGATGTGATGGGAAGAGGGACTAGTGTTTTTGGCCTGTGCCTGATTCATCCTCAAGTTCCAATTTGTCCATATATTCTGTTCCTGTTGCTAGGTAGGAAAATCCTCTTCAGTCCAAGTTTGGAGTGTTAAAGTTTCCTGAAGATTATTGCAGAAACTGCTCCATAGAACTTCTAAGGTTGTACATTGATCTTTGAAGATGTGACGGTTCCTTTCTTTCCATATAGACCACATGAGAAGGCCTAGAATGATTTTCCATAGAAAGTTGAGCAGTTTTCTTTGAAACGGGTTGATTGCCCATTTGCGGATGGTATTGGTAATGTCTTCTTTATCTCTTCCTTCTTTTTGGCATCTAAAAGTCACTTTTTCCCAGAGTTTGTTTGCCAATTCACAGTTATGTAGGAGGTGCTGAATGGTTTCTTCCTGATGTTTGCAATTGGGACATATGGAGGGACCGTGGAAACTCTTTTTTCTTAGATTATCCCATGTGAGTATTTTTTTTTTGCAAACTAGCCATAGAAAAGTGGATACCTTGGGCCAAATGTTGGGGGACCAAACTTTATCCCATAGAGGATCTTTGACTGTTTGGTTTCCAATGAGGATTTGTATGCCTCCTGAGTGGTATAGGTGCCTCTGGCATTATATCCCCATCGTATTTTATCCTTCTTTTCAGAGAAGCGGATTTTCCTGTTGTTGAGCTCTTTATCTAAGTCCTTATGTGTAGTAGGATTCCCTTGCCTGATAATTTGTGCTGAGCTCATCCATTTTCTGTAGTCCTGAATGAGGGTGGGTTTCCAATGTTGGCTAATTGTTTCCATCTGATGCGCTACCCAGTCTTGTGCTTGATCAGGTTCGATCAAGTCCCTTAATTTTGGTCTTTGCTGCCAAGAGTCATCCTAGAATCGCGCATTATTGCCATTCCTTATTTCCCAGAAGCTGTGCTATTGGATAAGAGCTTTATGCTGAGTGGCCGAGTTCCATATTAGAGATCCTTTGTCTTCACCTGTGAGCCTTATTAATTCATCTGTTGGGCGGTTGTTTGCATATTTGGTAGTCTAGAGGATTTCCTAGGGTGTATGCGGTGCCAAAATCCATTTCCACCATAATTTTGCGCCCATTACTGCATTGTTGTGTTGAGGATCTCTGAGACCAGTCCCCCCTGATGTTTTTGGAAGGCATACAGTTGACCAATTGACCAATGCCCATTTTCTATTCTGACCCGTGGAACCCCATAAGAAGTTCTGCTGTATGTTTTTTATTTTTTTAAGCACCCATTTTGGTGCTGCCAAGACAGAGAAGAGATATAGCGATGACTGCAACACAGCTTTGATTAAAACTAGACGATAAGCCATGTTGAGTGCTCTGTAGGTCCATGAAGAAAGACGAGTTTCAAATTTGTCTAGAAGCAATTGCCATGAGGAGTGCTTTAAAGTAGAGTTAGTCAAGGGGGCACCCAGATATTTAGAAGGGAGAGAGGCAATTGAGAGTCCAAAAATGTGTGCTATAGAGGATTGAGTGATGGCGGGGCGAGGGTATGAAAGAAAAATTTTTGGGATTTAACATTATTAATGCTGGCTCCAGAAGCGTTAGAGAACTCATTCAAAAGGGATTTGAATCTTAGGGCTTCCTGAACCGAGGGATGACCAAACAACATATTGTCATCTACAAATTGTTGATAGGTAAAAGCAGGGGTATTGGGGAAGGAAATTCCTTTGAGTTGTTGTGAAAGTAAAGCATTTTTGATACTTCTGCCTAGCCCTTCCGCCATTAGGACAAAAATAAAAGGGGAGAGAGGATCCCCTTGACGGATCCCTCTGGATGGGCAAAAGGGGTTGGTAGGAATACCATTGACGAGAATGGAAAACATAGGAGAGGTTATCATACTCATTACCCATCTAATCCAAGGAGGAGAGAAGCCAAAAGCTTGCAACATCCTTTGGATATAAGTCCAACTTAACTTATCAAAAGATTTTGAAAGGTCAATTTTTAGGAGCATACCTACTTTTTTAAGATGTTTCAAGGAGTGAATGATCTCATGGGTGAGAATGATACCATCTTTGATTTGCCTTCCTTCCACATAGCCTGATTGCTCTGACGAGATTAGCATAGGTAACAATGGTTTCAAGCGAGAAGCTATGACTTTAGAAATGATTTTGTAGATGACATTGCATAGAGCTATAGGTCTGAATTTGTCTGGTGTGAGAGATTGCTCTTCTTTAGGTATGAGAGCAATGAAAGTAGCATTCATAGCTAGAAGCATCCATCGAAGAGTACATGACTCTTCAACTACTTTCCATATCTCTTCTTTAATGAGGTCCCAGAAGTGATGAAAGAAATTGGAGGTGAAACCATCTGGACCAGGTGCTTTTCCTTCCTTAAGCTGTCGCATTGCCGTTTCAACTTCCTGTAGGGAAATCAGGCTTAGGAGAAGTTGATTATGTTCTTCTATTATAATTATTGGGATGTTTTGAATGATCTTCTCTATAGCTGGTTGTCAGTCGATTTGTGGTTCTTGATGAACTATTTTGAAGTGATCAAGTAGCTCTTGTTCAATATCCTTATGGTTTTCCAGTCACTCTCCTTGTTGATTCTGAATGTGAGCGATATTGTTGTGCATCCTTCTCTGTATGGTAGTGCGATGGAAAAATTTGGTATTCCTTTCTCCCTCCCTAAGCCATCTGACTCTAGATTTTTGTCTCCAAAGTATTTCCTCCTGCTTTTCTCATTTTGTTATCTGATTTTGAAGGTGTTTTTCTTGCTCTAAGAGGGCTTCCGTGCTTCCTTCTATGATGATTATCTGTTGGATGCGTTGCATTTCCTGAGCTAAAGCATGCTGCGCCTGAAAAATATTTCCAAAATTTTGTTGGTTCCATTGCTTAATGTTCTTTTTGAGGAATTTGAGTTTTTGTTGGAATTTAAACATTTTTGATCCCTCTGGAATACTAAAGCTTTTCCATACTGATTGGACTAGATTGTTGAAGTCAGGATGCGATAGCCAGAAGGCTTCAAATCGGAATGGTCTCTAAGTGATGTTCCCTGGTCTTTGCCATTGAAGCGAGATTGGCCAGTGATCTGACCCATCAAGTGGTAGTATCGAGGCAGAAAGATCTCCTCCAAGATGTATTGCATTGTCTGAAAGTAGAAATCTATCAAGTCGGGAAGAGATTTGTTGGGTTCCAGTTCTTCTATTATTCCATGTGTGAATGCCATTATTGAAAGGCATGTCGATGAGCCAGTTGCTTTGAATGAAATTCTTCAGATGTGTACTGTCACTATCCAGTTTGTTTCTGCCTCCTCGTTTTTCTTCCAAATTGGTAATCATATTAAAATCACCTCCAGTTATCCACAACGGATGTGTTCTGGTGGAGTTGAGCAATGTTAGAGTATTTAGTATTGCTAACTTATTTGCTGCATCCTGGGGGAAGTAAACATTAGTGAGCTGACCATGTATGTTTGTTCCTAAAATATGGAAGTCAACTTGAATGAAATGATGGCTTGCATGGATGTTTGTGAGCATGATGGCTCGTTCATCCCATGCTATTGCTAGCCCTCCCGAGGCTCCTAGAGCATCCACTACTGTTGTTTGACTTTGTGGCCAAGCTTTGGCGATAGTTTGGCCAAGTGTGATAGTGTTACATTTTGTTTCCTGCATGAATAAGATTTGAGGTTTCTCCTACTGTATCAAGTTTTTTATCATCCTGTATTTCCCTGAGCTATTTAGCCCTCTTATATTCCATGATGTGAGCTTCATAGTTCATTATTGGGGATGAGACTATAGTACTTTGTAAGCTTGGAATATCTTCCTGATTCCACTAGAATTTCTCCGATACGGATGGTTCTTTGTAAGTCTATCTTTCTTCCTCTTTTTTTGGTGTCTTTGGGTATACTTTTCCCATCCCAATGACTTCCTGGTTGGATTCCGAGAGATCTTTGCTGATGTGCTCTAGAGAGAATGACTTCCAAGTTTTCCAGCTGTCTTTCTGGGATTTTGTCAAATTCCTTTTTCCTACAAGCTTGTTCTAGTCCGAAAATGTCCAGATCTCCCAGATCTATGCTTTCAGGTTCTTCCTCCATAGGATTAGGTTCACTATTTTCTGTTAAGATGTCCATTGAAGCGTTGGGTGGTTGATGAAGGATTTTGATATCCATGCCATGTGGATTCCAGATCGGAGTCTTACTATGAGGGGAAGAGATGGTCTCCTTTGAGTGCGAGGACTTTTGGTTATACTCTGAACCAGTGGGAATGACCTTGGAGTTGGACTTGAGAGAGTCGGTGGAGGGTAAGGGGGGTTCAGGGTCTATTGATGCAAGATGGGCTAAGATGTCAAAGCTATTGCTGGTAGATGGCATGGATGGGTTGACTGGAGGAGTTTTGGATTGAGATGCAGGTTTTTTATGATTTTTTTCCAATGGTTTACCCTGGTGAAGCCCTCAGAGTCAGGTTTCTCTATGGAGGTAGAGAATGTGGGTTTCACATTTAGCGGGTAGTCTTGAAAGAGATGGCCAAGGGCATGACATTTTCTACACCTTAAAGGAACATGTTCATAATCTATTGCTTGAACCCACTCAAAATCATCATGAAATAGACTTACCGTATCCGGTAGAGCATTGCTCAAATGCATGTAGACGCAGATTCGGGCATAGGAAGTGTACCTTTTGAGCTTTGTCTCTTCTACAATTTTGATAAACTCCCCTAACCCATTTCCTATGTCTTTCAGAGAATCTTCATCCCAATATTCCAGCAGGAGGGAGTATAGACGAATCCATACTGGTGCCCAACTTAGATCCTCTTTGTCAGGGTTAAATCTCTCAATCCATTCTCTCAGATATAGACCCGCAGCATTGAAGAAATAGGGTCCTCCATTGATTACCCTATTTCTGTCTTCTACACAGTTAAAAACCACCATGAAAAAACCTTTTGGTCCTAGTTGTAGTGTAATGTGCCCTTTGGGTTTCCATTTAGCTGCAATCCAACCCTGCAAGGCCCTCTCTGTGGGCCACAGGCCAATAAATTTCCCTATTAATGCATGATCCTTCATGTATTGGATTTGAGTGTTGATTCTTTGACTAGGAAGTTCAATCTTTGGCCTTACTACTGCGACAGGTTTGCAAGTAGACGATGTTGCTTTAGGACCTCCATTGGTTCCTGCGTTAGCCGCCTGTGTGTTCTGGTTCATTTCCGCTTCTTCTTGTGCCTTCTTTTTTCTCTTTGGTTGTTCTGATTTGCCTGCTCTATCTGGTTGTTTTGTTGTTCCACATCTGTTGTTCTGTCGTTGATCGACTGATTTGGAGGTTCTATCTAATCATTGGGGGGGCATGGGTCCCCCCCCACGGGAGGATCCCCATATCGAGAGCTCTATTCGGTATTGTTATGAAGATGCCAGTGCTTGTAGTTCTGCTATTACAGGGGCACAGAGGTTAGAACAGGTCTGTCGTTACAGCGTCTGACACAAACCCTAAATAGCAATTGTTGAGGCTTCCGTCAACACTTTTGTTCCATATTAACAAATGAATATTTCTGAAATGGATTATTCATAGTGTTCATGTTGATAAACAAATAGGACCCCCAAATCCATCTAAAGTCCCAAGACTTAGACTTCTTGCTCTAAAGCTATGATTCTATTACATCATCCATCATTGTCTCAAACTACTTAGAGCTTAGCTCTTTTTATACAATCCCATGGTTCGTTGACCATGGGTACATCTCTTACATCCGAATTTACTTTGCAAAACTAAGGGCGGACTACCCTTTATGACACATAACACCTTCACGCTCCGTGACCAAAAAATGCGAAGCCTTTACAATAATATTACAAAAATTGACTTAAACATGGGCTTTTAGCCCCAAAACTGCCCTTGGGGGATCCTACTCCCAATAATTGTTTTTAAAATGGAGGCTTCTATGAGAAGAGTAATTATGTCTAGACTTTCTAGATTACTCACATCGAATTTTTTATGGTAGATATTTCGAGCCAGCAAATGTGGCTCATATTCATGACAAAGATACGAAGTCGGATCCAATGTTGATAAATAAATAGGTGAGAAATGCGGGGAGAAGAAACGTTAGGAGATCAAAAATTAAAAAGAAGATAAACTAGATTCAAACATTCACAATAACTAAAGAGAATATAAACACAAGGAAGGAAGTGAACAAGAAATTAAAAGGATTGAAATGATAAGAACAACTAAATAATTATTAAATAATATAATTAAAAAAACAAAGACCAACTAATTTCAAGTTTATTATATGTATTATTTAGTAATGCCATTATTTTTTCATCATAAATTACTTTATTCCCCATACATTTAGATAGATATTAATCCAAGAATATGAATATATAGAGAGAGAGGGGTCATATTAGTTCTTATTGTTTTTATTATTTTTCATTTATATATTTGGTTTTAGTTTGTTTGGAATTATATTATTTAACAATTATTTATTTATTTTTAGCATTTAAGTCCTTTTAATTTCTTTTTGATTTCCTTCATTGTGTTTATATTCTCTTTAATTATTGTGAACGTTTGAATCTTGTTTATCCCCCATTTTAATTTTTTATCTCTAAGGTTCAATTAACCTAACACTTTCTCTGCATCTATCACCTATTTATTTCTCAATGCTATATATGACTTCATATATTTGTGCATATATTTGTGCTAAAGATGAGACACCCTTGAAGGGTCGAAACATCTACCATGAAAACTTTGATGTGAGTAATCCAAAATGCTAGAACAAAACAAGTTAATTACAGGCATATCGATGGAGTGGAATTCTATCTTTCCATGCACCACCAATAGGTCATTTCAAGTAGTGTAGTTTTCTTTGAATTATGGTGAATGAGTTTGCATACTCGTAGATAGTAACCTGTGAGGATTGTCCTTTTTTTCAATTGAAAATTAAGTTATACTAGATTTTTCCACCTTTCAAAAAAATGAAATAAAAATAAAAAGAACTAGCAAAGAACAATAATGCAACTGCTTCTTTGCTTTTAAGATAACCTTTGACTAATTTAGTCTATGCTTAAATCATTAATAGGTGAATTGAATAACATATTAAAGTTAGTTATGACTATCAGTATGACGAGTAGCTTTATTAGGATGTGGGTATATTTCATGGTAAAAAGAAAATTTTGCATGCACATTAGTCAATGTTGTATATGTATGATTTCCTTACTAAATGTTCATTTTTATATGAACATTGTTGGTCAAAATTATTCCACTAGAGCATATTTACATATATAAATACCACATAAATTTAATTACATCCATAAATACCACATGACTTTAATTACATCCATAAATACCACATAACTTTAATTACTTATAGTTCCATTGTTTTACAACTTTGTGCAGTGAACTTGAACTATACCTTGTGAGCTTAAAAAGTGGATACCATTCTCTTCTCATTCAATGAATTTATCATCTTACATATTAAGATACCATGCTCATAAAAAATATACCTTTAATTACATCCATAAATACCACATAACTTTAATTAATTACAGTTCCGTTGTTTTACAACTTTGTGCAGTGAACTTGAACTATACCTTGCGAGCTTAAAAAGTGGATACCATTCTCTTCTCATTCAATGAATTTATCATCTTACATATTAAGATATCATGCTCATAAAAAATATAATTGCATAGTTTTTATTCCTATGAATTATAAATCAATGCTCTAATTTTTATTGACCAAAGTTCTATGGATGGGACAAATGAAATTTCCCTCTAGTAGTGTAACTTTGACCTATGTTACTTGTGGGGAAACAACCACATGTTTGGATTATCATATGATCATAGTGTTAGCTAATTCATTTATCTATCTAGCATGGACGGAAGTTGCAATTGGTGATAATTATCCTCACCTATCTCATAAAATGTACAAATAAGTAAAAATAATCAACAACCAGTGTTCACTTATCATAAAACAAAATCCTATCTTTTTACTTTTGTGTCATTGGATTTACACTAGAATAAAAATAAATTGGGTATGCCATGTATTAAAGTACAGCCTTAGGTTTACATGTTAGTTTCTTAATTTTGTGTCATTTCCATTTACATTAGGATACTAAGTAAATAAGGAAATAGCCTTATGTTTACATATTAGTCTCTTACTAGTCTCTTACCGTAATTTTAGCTCATAATGGTATCCCATTATTTATTGCACTTAGACTTTCCCACATACAAAAGATGTAAAACCAAATGTATATGTTGTAAGATACCATAAATAAATTTTCCTCAATCCAATTTAAATTTAAATATAAGTAATAATTTTGGGAATTTCATGCCTTACGACATTTTAGACAAATTGATTTCCTCTTTTGAATATTTTCATAATCATCATTAACTTAAACACAATTAAGTTTAACTGTTATTAATGATTAAGTTACAAAAAGGTGATAGAATTGACTCTAGTAATCTAATTTGGTTGTTAGCTTTAAGATGGGGTCTCTTGATTCTTATAGAAATTTTTAGCAAATTTCATACATTACTAGCTCAAACTAGGTGAATCATGAAGAGATGGCAATGCTTCGGCATATACTTGTGAAGGATAATCAAGTATTACCTTGTTGAGGGGATATCTTTATCAAAGAGCATAATGGAAAGTATAAATAATACCAAGTGCATTATGGAGCTATAAGACACTACAATATGATATAATATTGTACATATTTCTCTTTCTCTTTTGTTTTCATATCTCTCTAGTTCCCTTCCCCTTCCATGGGTACTATGTCATAGAACATGAAATCAGTACAATAGGTGCTAATCCTCCTTCTCCCATTTTGATAGGGATTTAACTCTCTTCCTTGGTTTTGGGTTTCCATTACAATAGGGTATAATCCTCCTTCCCAAATTTTCATAGGGATTTAAGTCTCTTTCTTGGTTTTGGGTCTTCTTGATTCTTCTAGAAAACTCTAGTAAATTTCATGCAATGCTAACTCCAAATAGGTGAGCTGTGAAGAGATCACGTTGCTTGCACATGTAGTTTGAGGAATAATCCATTATTACCTTATGGGAATCATATTTTTCACACCATTTTTCATTAGAGAAAATTACTCATCATTGGAAATTTCTAACTATTTTCACATATACTTGTGAGGAATAATCAATTATTACCTTGTTAGGGGAATATTTTTATTGAAGAGTATAATGGAAAGTATAAATAGCACTAAATGCACTATGGATCTATAAAACACTACAATATGCTACAATGTTGTACATAATGTTATTTCTCCTTTTCTTTCATATCTCTCTATTTCCCTTCCCCTTTGCCAGCTACTATGTCATTGAACATGAAATCACTAAACATTAAATCACTACAATAGGGGCTAATCTCCCTTCCCATTTTTGGTATGGATTTAATACTCTTTCTTGATTTTGGGTTTTCATAATTCTACTAGAAAAATTTAGTAAATTTCATGCAATGCTAACTCCAAATAGGTGAACTATGAAGAGACAACATTGCTTCCACATATACTTGTGAGGAATAATCGATTATTACCTATTCATGTGAATAATAATTTTCATACAAATTCTCATTAGAGAAAACTACGAATCATTGGAAATTTATAAACCATAGAATGCGTTGTGGCTTAGTTTCAACTAAGTGCTAGTGTAGAATAAATTTTATCAGAAGATGAATGTACATAAATAGTAAGGCAATAGAAGCTTGACCATGTGGTTTCCTAGAATCTTGAGTATTTGGAAAATAAGGAATTAACATATAAATCCTCTACACCTAATTGCCCTATAATTTATGGATGTCTCTAAGGATGTAAACACTTTTGTACTCTTTTCTATAAGATTCTAAAAGTTGTTAAGATTAAGAGCTTACAGATGTATGTTTTGTCTAGTTCTGTGTTAGAGTTATGTAATTCCATTCCGTTGGTAATGGAGGATTGTTATGCTTGTGTGTTATATTTTAGTATAATTTATTTGATTAATATTAATGTTATTTATTTATTTTTTGTTGGCTAAATCAGTAGTTGGGAAGTCGTTGTACTATTGCCATGTGTTGCTACTATAATCTTCAAGTGCAATGACACAACCCTTTCAAGGCATGATATTTGAGGTTTGAACTTGTAACATGCCAAATCACACCAACACCTTAGAAACAAGTTGTACTACCACCAAGCTGCACTGCGAACATATCGCATCTCGGGGGCTTTATTTTTTAAATATTACTTAATATAATAAATATGAATCAGTATTTAAATTCATTAAAAAAAATTATTGTCAATTATATTAATCTATTTAATTTATAATTTTAAAATTGTTGGGTTGTGTTATATTCTTTACACGTAGATAATAAGGGGTTTGAAGGGCACACGTCACCCCACTTTATGGGGTCTGGGGAAGCGCCTAGGAAAATTTTGGTTTTGGACCCTATGTTAGGTTGGGCGGACCCACCTATGGTTTTGTGCATGATTTTCGCACATGTTTTTTGGACGCGATGGTTTTCGGTCCATGGTATTGGATGCAATGGTTTTCGGTCAGTGGTATTGGATTATTCGGCATGTATAAATATGTATTGTAACATTGAAAGGAACATAATGAAAAATCAAGCTGGTAGTCCCGGTTTTGGGATCCAGGCGAAACTCTCTGTGTATATGTGTTTTATGTGTTCTGCTCTCGCATTATTTATTTTCTGTGTTTTAGAATTTGTATGCAAGTAATTTCTGTACGGGGTTAAAACCTACATTTGGTATCAGAGTTGTTTTGGCTTCAAGGGGACGTCTTTGTTGCTGAGGGGTTTCGCTCGGGCCTGTGGTAGACCCTGTTCAGTGGGAGATCTATGAGATCGATTCTGATGGTGAACGAAGATGGCGAGCAGTGGAAAGATAGAGATCAAGAAATTTAATGGTTAGAGTTTTTAGTTGTGGAAACTCAAGATGGAGGATCTATTGGTGGATAAAGACCAGTGGATTGCAGTAGATCCGGGTACTAAACCAATGAGAGTGTCTGATGAAGAATGGAAGAAGTTGGATCGGAAGGCAAAGAGCACAATACAATTGTGTGTCTTAGATTCAGTATTGCTGAATGTATCAGGGGAAGCTACGACGAAGGCTTTGTGGGATAAGTTAGGGACTTTGTACCAATCTAAGTCTTTGGTGAATAAACTGTTCCTGTGGAAAAAGTTGTATAACCTGAGGATGAAAGATGGAGACTTGGTGATAGAGCATCTGAATGTATTTAATACTCTGGTAAGTCAGTTAGCATCTGTTGATATTAAAATTTCATATGAAGATAAGTGCATCAGTTTGTTGTGTTATCTACCAGATTCGTGGGATAGTCTGGTTATTGCAATAGGTAGCAATGTAACTGCCTTGCATTTTGATGAAATAGTCTCATCCTTGTTGATGGAGAAGATGAGACGGAAAAATATGGAGAGCCAGAATGGTTATGCCTTGTCTGTACGAGGACGGTCCCAGAATAGAAACAAAAATAAGTCATTGAGTGGGAGATCTAAATCTCCAGGAAAACCTGTAAAGGTGGTGTGTTGGAAATGCGGAAAGGAAGGGCACTACAAAAGGGACTGTAAATCTAAATCTCCTGATAAAGGAAAGGGATCTGATGATGCTCCTTCTACAGAGGCGAAAACCACCTCAGATGAAGGTGGGCATGTGTACTTGGCTTCTTTAAGTACACATGTAGATCATGAGGAATGGTTGATTGACTCAGGTGCAACCTTTCACTTCACTCCCCATAGAGAGTGGTTTTGCGAGTATGAGAAATACGATGGTGCTGATGTCTTCTTAGCGGATGATGGGAAGGCTAGAACCATTGGTCGCGGAAAGGTAAAGTTGAAGTTGCAAGGTGGAAGGGTTAGAACACTTCCAGGTGTTCTGCATATTCTTGCATTGGCCAGAAATCTGATTTCTGTAAGCAAGTTGGATGATGCAGGTGTAAAAACAGTGTTCGAGAAGGATACCTACAAGATAGTTTGGGGAGCATTGGTATTGATGTGAGGAGTTCAGATTGGAACTCTATACAAGCTGCAAGGTAGCACTGTTATCGATGGGTGCAATAGTTCTGTGGTTCCTGAAAGTGAAGCAGAAAATCTAATGGTCTCTGGAAAGAAGACCATGCTGTGGCATCAAAGGCTTGGACATATTGGAGAAAAGGACCTTCGGATACTTCATGGTAAAGTTATGGTAGAAGATATGAGTAATAGCTCTCTGGATTTTGATTTCTGTGAAAATTGTGTATATGGGAAGCAGAATCGGGTGAGTTTCCCCTCTGGTAATAAGAGCGGGAAACATATATTAGAACTTGTGCATAGTGATGTGTTTGGACCTGTGAAGGTTCCATCACTAGGTAAGTCTATGTACTATGTATCATTTATAGACGACTTCTCAAATAATACATGGATATATTTCCTTAAGAAGAAATATGAAGTCTTTGATAGGTTTAAAGAATTTAAGGCTCTGGTGGAAAACCACATAGAGAATAAGATAAAGGTGCTAAGGACGGATAACGGTGGAGAGTTTTGCAGTAAGGAATTTGAAGAATTCTGTAAGAAGTGTGGTATAGCACGGCAGAAGACTACTCCATATACACCTCAACAAAATGAAGTTGCAGAAAGAATGAATAAGACGTTGATGGAAAGGGCAAGAAGCATGCTCAGTGGTGCTAGGTTAGGATAGGAATTCTGGGCAGAGGCGATGGATACTACATGTTACCTGGTCAACAGGTCACCTTCATCAGCATTGGAGGATAAGAATCCACAAGAGGTATGGACTGGCAAGAAACCCTCTCTTTCACATCTGAGGGTATTCGGATGTGATGCATATGTACATGTTCCAAAGGGGAAATGAACCAAGTTGGATAGTAAATCTGAAAAGTGCATCTTTATTGGGTATAAGGATGGTTTAAAGGGTTACAAGATTTGGAACCCAGTCACACAGAAGGTTGTGTATAGCCGAGATGTGGTGTTCAGAGAGGTGAAAGATGTTATTAAACATGAAGTCCAACAAAAGGAACCTAAGAAGATAGAGTTTGAGCTAGAGGAAGAATCAGACTCTACAACAAAGGAGGAATTAGAAGATGAAGAGCCACAAACTCCAGCTATGAGAAGATCAGTTCGAGAAAGAAGGTAGCCTGAAAGGTATAGTCCATCTGCTTTCTGTTTAAATTTTGCCTTATCTATTACTGATAATGATCCCATAACTATGAAGGAAGCAGTAGATTCAGAGGATGGAAAACTCTAGAAAGAGGCCATTGTTGATGAAATGGCATCTTTGCACAAAAATGAGGCTTGGGATCTGGTGGAGTTTTCGGCTGGAAGGAAACCCATTGGCAGCAAATGGGTGTTCAAAAAGAAGACAAATGCAAAAGGAAAAGTGGAAAAATACAAAGCTCGGTTGGTAGAAAAAGGTTATTCCCAGGTGCCAAGAATTGATTTTGGTGATATTCTTATCCTGTTGCCAAGGTAACTTCTATTAGATTACTTTTGATATGTTGTTGTTGCTTTTGAATTTGAGGTAAAACAGATGGATGTGAAGACAACATTTCTTCACAGGGATCTGGAAGAGGAAATCTACATGAAGCAACCTGAACGCTTTGTAGCGAAGGGTAAGAAAGAAATGATATGCAAGTTAAAGAAGTCTCTGTATGGGTTAAAACAGTCACCAAGGATGTGGTATCAGAAATTGGATACATTTATACGGGGACTTGGCTTCACCAGAAGCAAAGCAGATCACTGTGTGCATTTTAAATTAATTGGTGACTGTGTTATTTATCTGGTCTTGTATGTGGATGATATGTTGCTGGTTGGAAATGACAAAGAAATTATCCAGGATTTGAAGACCCAATTGTCCTCCAAATTCGACATGAAAGATCTTGGTGCTGTAAACTATATTTTGGGCATGGAAATTAAAAGAGATCAGGAAAATAGGAAGCTCTGGTTAAACCAGAGGAAGTATGTTGAGACAATACTGCAGAGGTTTAATATGCAAGATAGTAAACCGGTGAAGGTTCCTATTCTTGTAGGTGTGAGGTTATCTGCTGAACAATGTCCCAAGACACAAGAAGAGGAAGAGGACATGTCTCGTGTCCCTTATGCAAGTGCAGTCGGTAGCCTGATGTATGCAATGGTATGTACTAGAGCAGACATTGCACATGCAGTGGGAGTATTGAGCAGGTTTATGTCAAACCTGGGAAAGGAGCATTAGATAGCAATGAAGCAGGTTTTCAGGTATTTGCATGGCACTAGTGATTATGGTCTATGCTACCAAGGAAGACCAGGATTGGATAGATTGTTGGATATTTGTGGCTTTGTTGATGCAGACTGGGCTGGAGATCTGGATCAGAGAAGATCTACAAGTGGGTATGTGTTTAACCTATTTGGAGGTGCAGTTAGTTGAATGAGTAAGAAACAATCTGTAGTGGCACTATCAGCTACAGAGGCAGAATACATGGCAGCCACTCATGCAAGAAAGCAAGTAGTTTGGTTGCAGAGATTGTGTTCAAGTATGGGGTTAGTACAGGAAGCTATAAGGACAGACTGTGACAGCCAAAGTGCAATTTTCTTGGCAAAGAACCCTGCATATCATTCAAAGAAAAAGCACATTAATGTTCAGTATCACTCTGTGAGGGATATGATAGAAGACAAAAAGGTGTTGCTGGTAAAGGTGGACACTTTGAAGAATATTGCAAATGCATTGACAAAATCTATGAGCTCTAAGAAGTTTTTTTGGTGTAGAGAGACAATGGGCATTTCAGGGCTGGGAAAATGATTAAGCTCTCTTATGGCCCCCTGTGGAAACAAAACAACAAGTGGGAGAATGTTCGGTTGTGTTATATTCTTTCCACATAGTTAATAGGGGGTTTGAAGGGCACCTGTAACCCCACTTTAAAATTTTGGTTTTGGACCCTATGTGAGGTTGGGCAGAACCACCTATGGTTTTGTGCATGATTTTAGCACATGTTTTTTGGACGTGACGGTTTTTCGGTCCATGGTATTGGATGCGATGGTTTTCGGTCCATGGTATTGGACACGATGGTTTTCAGTCCATGGTATTGGATGCTTTGGCATGTATAAATATGTATTGTAACATTGAAAGGAACATAATGAAAAATCAAGCTGGTAGTCCCAGTTTTGGCATCCAGGGGAAAATCTCTGTGTATATGTGTTTTATGTGTTCTGCTCTCGCATTATTCATTTTCTATGTTTTAGAATTCGTATGCAATTAATTTTTGTACAGGGTTAAAACCTACAAAAATGACATTCAAATAATTTTCTAATAAAAAAATTTAAAAGTAAATGAAAATAATGTATTTAATTTTCCTTAACATTTAGTAGTTACACTTTTTCTATCACGTGGCTATTCAGTGAAACTATATATCAATTCTCCTTGAGTTGGTTAATTATTCATTCATAGCATGAAAATTCAAAATTCATTTAAATTGAAATTTATAAACTATGAGGTTCCTCTAGGGTTTCATATATGTAATTTGTTACTTTTGACATTAAATTGTTATTTGTTTGATATTCAATAGAAATATTATTAAGTGGAGAGTAAAAATTATTTGGATACATTTTTCAATTCATGACCATGCATACCACTCTTGAAACGTTGAAAGGTTTATTTGGCTTTTAAACCAATTTGATCTACCCATCCTTCAATTCATGATGATTTACTTCACCTTTCAAACCATAAATGTTTAATTGTATTCTAAACAAATTTAATACGCCCAAAAAATAAGGTACCTTGGATTTGACCATATTGCTAACACGTATTTCATCCATGCACTTCCATAACAACATTTCTAATCATTGTAGTTGTAATAAATTCACAATTCTTGGAGGTTAGGATGCAGTTTATACTGCATTCCACAACAATGCAAAATCTCTACTCAACTACCACCACCATAGGATGACCCATCTTGAGACGATCAATCCTTTCACATCTATTCAATGAAGTGGCCAAGCCTTACCACTAGCCACCTTATCACATGGAAAGGTAAGTGGTGTTCACATTTTCATCTCCATATAATCTTTCGCACTATGCATGTTCTTAAGTACGAGGATGTTGAATTTAACTCAATTGCAGATGCTAGGAATATTTTGTAATCTAACGAACAAGAGAAAATTGAATTATTTGACCAACATCAAAGTCAAAATCAGGTAGATTTTGGAATATTCCAAGAATCTACAATTGAGATAAGGATGATAGCCATCCTTATCTCAGCTATAGAGTCCTAGAATATTCTAAAATCCTTATCTCAATTGTAGATTCCTAGAATATTCTAAAATCCAAAATCTAATAAATAGGACCAAAATCAAAGAATTGGCTTTGCTCTTATCCCTAAATTATAAAATATTCCTTGTTACAATAGAGTTACCTTTAACACCTGAAACCATCCTTATCTTGATTGTAGATTCCAAGAATATCCCAAAATCTAATAGATAGAAGCAAGGTCAAACAATTGACTTCTCTCTTGTTCATAAGATTTCAAAACATTCTTGGAATCTTCAATTGAGTTAAGTTCAACACCTTCCTCCATTTTTCTATCAATTACATATTCTTGGGACATTCTAGATTCTAACATATAGGAGCAAGGCCAAACAATTGACTTTTGTCTGATCTAACAAATTACAAATAATTCTCAAAATTTGTAGTAGACTTAAGTTCACCATTGGGTGATGAACTTAACTTGATTGCAGCTTCTAGGAATATTTTAGAATCTGATGGACAAGAGAAAATTCAATTATTTGACCTTGCTTTTATCTATCATAGTTTCGAATATTCAAGAAATATACATTCAAGATAAGGATGGAGGAAGAGAAGTATAACATAAAATCTCATACCTCCTACTTAATCTTATGATTATTATTATGCATCATATGATGTGGTCATATAAGGATGATGGAAGATTGTTGTTGAAATCATGTCCCTTGGAGAATCTTCCTTTATTATGCCAACATTCTATGGAAGTGAACAAATAATTGACTCAATTCCTAGTGCTTATTATTTTCCTACTGTCAAGTAGGTCACCTAACAAATAACTCATATTGTCACCTAAAAAATAACTCATCTTTACCTTCTTTGGCCTTGTTCATTAAATACCATATTATTACTATGCAATGGGTAACTTGGAATGATAATGAGTTAGTTTTTCCATTGAATACCACTTTATTCACATCTAATAAATAAGATGGCAATGAAATGAGCCTATCATAAGGTCACTAAATTGCGCTTATTTTTTACACTTTGAGGGTATGGCTACATATCATGTTGGAATAATAATATGGAAGTGAATAAATAAGATGGATAATATGGGCGGCCATCCTAATCTCTATTGTTGATTCCTAGAATGTTCCAAAATCTAAGAAACGAGAGTGAGGACAAACAATTGGTTTTGATCTTGTTTGTTAGATTTTAGAATATTCTCATAATATGCAATTGAGTTAACTTCAACACCTATGGCCATATTTATATTGATTATAAATTTTTGGAATATCTCGGAATATGATGGATAGGTTCAATGTCAAACAATTGGTTGTTCTCATGTTTGGCAAATTCTAAAATATTCTTGGAATCTATGATTGAGTTAATTTTAACACCTTCCTCGATTTGTATCTCGATTACATATTCCTAAAATATTTCATACATTGAAAAATTGGAGTGAGGTCAAAAAATTGAGTTTGCTTATGTCCATTATATTCCAAAATATTCTTAGAATCTACAATCTAGTTAAGTTCCTCATCACGTGATGAACTTAACTCGATTGCAGATTCTGAAAATATTTTGGAATCTAACAGACAAAAGAAAAGTTGATGAGCTTATCTTAATTGTAAATTTCAAGAATATTATAGAATGTGATAAGGACAACAAAGTCAATTGTTTGACCTTGCTACTATCCGTCATATTTTGGAATATTCCAAGAATATGCAATCGAGATAAGGATAGAGGAAGATATGTGGAACAACATATAATCTTATACCTCCTACTTAACAAGCATCGTCACAGTCAATATTATAATTATTGTTATGAATCATGTGATGTGAATTTATAAGGATGATGGAATATTGTTGTTGAAATCCTGTTGTTTGGACAATGTTACATTACTATGTCAACATTCTATGTAGCCATATCCTCAATGTTGAATAATAGACAACATTCAATGAATTTATGGTTGGCTCATTTCCTTTTCATCTTATCTTTTGGATGGGAATAAAGTGGTGTGGTGAAGTAAAATTATAAGTGTGGACATGAACGAATTCATCTAGCCCGATAATGGGTCTAGCCATGACAAATACATTCTATGGAAGATTTCCTTTGGTTAGAATCAATCAAGAGGTCCTACCTCTTGGTCGCTTATCCTTCTTGATGATGTCCTCACTTGCTCGCTCCAGCAATCTCTCGCTTCCTTCTTCAAGTTCCTGAAACAAGTAAACGACAACAACACACAACCATAATAATAGACAAATTGCAATTCAACCTACTTAATGAGTCAAGAAGAATTAAGACACAAATATGTAATATTACAAAACATGTAGGAAATCGATCAACAGTTGCATATATTAATATCAAAGAGAGATTACAACCATCCATCTTGACGTTGCAATCTTCGGTCAACGTGTACCTTTTTCATAAATAGTCCTCACTTAGTCCGTAAAAGGGGTAAACTTATACTAAGTGGATGGTTGTTCATTTACTTTTATGAGTTTGAACAAGAAAGTACTCGCTAATCTTTTCATTTTGAAAGATTCTGAAAAGGGCTTAAAAGTGGACTCCATCATTTTTTCTTTTCGTAATTTTTAAGAGCATGAAAAGTGATAAAAGTCTGCTAAATAATCAAAATGATTCATCCTCACTCTGTAACCTATCGTGCATATTTAAACTCAATAAATCGTCATAACTACTCAAAAATGTCATTTTCCCTCTTAAAAGGTTTTAACTATAAAAAATAATATTTTTTAGCTTCAAAAAAACCTATAAAAGTAGGAATGCTAAACTATTTTCATCATTTACATTTTTACCATTTAAGAGCAGAGAGAGGAGTTTTTACCACCAAGCTTCCAGGACTGATTCTAAGCTAACCAATGAACGAAATCGTGCGCTGATTCTTACAGGTAGAAGATCTATCCTTAACTTAGCTTTTCAACTATTTAAAATTTCATTTTAAGCTTCCATTTATTCTTTTGGGGCAAAACTATGTTTAAAAATGCACCCTCGGCCCTACGATGTTTCTCTTTAGTTAGGCCCATGCAGGCCGATAAAATTTTCCATACTGAAAATCACAATCTGTACAGAAATTTACTGGAAAACTCCACGCAAATGCGCCCTATCTATAAAACGGTCACGCAAGCACCAAGGGTTTATTTTAAAACAAGTTGTGGGCCAACAAACATGACATGGGCTTCCAAAATAATTCTAATCATTTTAAAATGGTCATTTCAGGTCATTTGATTTCTCAAAATGGAGAGGGAAAGAGAGCATGAAGCCAATGATTTGGCAGCTTTGGCAGATCTGGCCACCATGCAGGCTCTCAAAACTTGTGGCCTCCTGAAACACTAGCTCATTCCTAGGATGAAAACTCAAGTAGATCTAATGACATGGCTGGTAAGAACCTGGAATGTCCAGGAACAGTTTTTTGTGATCGCTGATCATCACATTACCATTGATGTCAATGACATTTATTTATTGATTGGGTTGTCTCATCGGGGAGCCAACATTTCATTATTTGGACAGAGGGTGGGAGGAGATACTACTGATGGGTATCTACAGTACTTTTCCAGGGGTGCACCACCCAAGGATGGGAGAATTGATATTCAGACCATCAAGATTTTTCCCTAAGGACCATTACTTTTAGTGATTGTAAAATGTGTGCCAACGTTGCCATTCATTTAGCCACACAAGCACATATGCAGACGACCATGGAATGTTGAGAATCCATGGTGTACAATTGGTGTGAGGTAGTGGTGGTGAAAATGAAGGGCCAATTGACTAGATTCAAGAATGGAACACTGAATAATTTCAGTTATGGCATCATTCATGTTGCTTTTTCCCTAGAGAGGATTCCTATTCTCTGGCCACAAAAGATTCTAGCAGATGAGGGGGGTCCTAGGGATCCACGCATGATGAGGTGGGTTGCACTGATGGCACACCATGGAGGTGATGAACCAGTAGTGAGGTATAAAACAGAGTTTTTTTATTGGTTAGGCTAGCAGATTGTTCTGATTGAGGACTTTTCATATGTCGGGATGGATTACAGAGGTGATCCTAATATCCCACTTCTAGCCACAATTCGGTGGGGTGATCTAGGTAAGAATTTTGCATTTTGACATATTTCCAAATCTTTATTTTTTATGTGTTTTTTGTCTTCAAAGGCTAATTATCTGAAATGCATGTGCAGACGTGGGCCCAACCTGACCAACAAGACTGAGACAATTTTATAGATGAGGTGAGCAACCTATAGTAGCAGCAGTAGATGACCGAGAGGCAAAGGATATCTTGACAGAGATGGAACACAACCTTGAGATCTTGACTTCAAATATCCCAGAGACTGGGACAAATGACATTCCTCGCACCTATCAGAGACATGTAGTTGGGGTTCCAGGGCCCCTTAAACGTTTGTTGTGTCGAGTTTCTCGTTCTATCGTTTTCTATCATGAGCATCATCATGCTTAGTTGTTGTAGTTTCTAGGACCACATTTTTATTTTTGGTGTCAACATATTCGGAAAATAAAAGGCGACAGGATTTATGTCCTCAGATGACATATTTTGTAGACACACACTTTTATACAAACTCTATTTTAATGAAAAAACTCCTACTCTTTCCTATTGTTTATCTTGATCAGTGTATGAATTAATATTGTTTTTAATTTACAAATGTTGCAAATTTATATTCAACACATGATTCGCCAATGCAACTGTCAATGTGTTTAAATATCTCGGAATGTGTTGATATTTGATATAATCAAATTTCCTTTCCAAAAGATGGACTTGTAAAAATACTCTTAACATTGTTGGAATCCTTACTGTATAGACATTGCTTAAATGTAATACCTATAGGTTTTAAAGCCAGACAGAAATTACCTGCATACGAATTCTAAAACACAGAAAACAAAAATGCGAGAGCATAACACATAAAACACATATACACAAAGATTTTCCCCTGGATCCCAAAACCGGGACTACCAACTTGATTTTTCATTATTTTAATTTCAATTTTATAATACATATTTATACATGCCAAAGCATCCAATACCATGGACCGAAAACCATCGCGTCCAAAAACATGTGCGAAAATCATGCTCAAAACCATAGGTGGGTCTGTCCATCCTAACATAGGGTCCAAAACCAAAATTTTCTGGGGCGCTACCCCGGACCCCATAAAGTGGGGTTACGGGTATGCTCAAACCCCCTGTGAACCCCCCCCCCCCCCCCCACGCCCCCCGCTACACAATCGGCACAACGAAGGGGGGCTCTGCCACCCCTCTAACCCCCCAGTTAACTACGTGGGCTAGTCGTGGAAAGAATATAACACAACCCAACATTATCCCACTTGTTGTTTTCTTTCCACGGGGGGGCACAAGAGGGCTTAGTCATTTTTCCAGCCTTGAAATGCCCATTGTCTCTCTACACCAAGAGAACTTCTCAGAGCTCACAGATTTTGTCAATGCATTTGTTGTATTCTTCAAAGTGTCCACCTTTACCAGTAACACCTTTTTGTCTTCTATGATGTCCCTCACAAAGTGATACTGAACATCAATGTTCTTTGTTTTTGAATGATATGCAGGGTTCTTTGCCAAGAAAATTGCACTTTGGCTGTCACAGTCTATCCTTATAGCTCCCTGTACTAACCTCATACTTGAACACAATCTTTGCAACCAAATTGCTTCCTTTCTTGCATGAGTGGCTACCATGAATTCTGCCTCTGTAGTTGATAGTGCCACTACAGATTGTTTCTTACTCATCCTACTGAGTGCACCTCCAAATAGGTTAAACACATACCTACTTTTAGATATTCTCTGATCCAAATCTCCAGCCCAGTCTGCATCAACAAAGCCAGGAATATCCAACATTCTATCCAATATTGATCTTCCTTGGTAGCACAAACCATAATCACTAGTGCCACGCAAATACCTGAAAACCTGCTTCACTGTTGTCCATTGCTCCTTCCCTGGTTTTGACATAAACCTGCTCAATACTCCCACTGCATGTGCAATGTTTGTTCTAGTACAGAGCATTGCATACATCAGGCTACCAACTGCACTTGCATATGGAACACGGGACATGTCCTCTTCCTCTTCTTGTGTCTTGGGACACTGTTCAGTAGATAACCTCACACCTACAGGAATAGGAACCTTCACTGGTTTACTATCCTGCATATTAAACCTTTGTAGTATTATCTCGACATACTTTATTTGGTTTAACTAGAGCTTCCTCTTTGCCTAATCTCTTTTAATTTCCATGCCCAAAATATAGTTTTCAGCACCAATATCTTTCATGCCAAATTTGGAGGACAATTGGGTCTTCAAATCCTAGATAATTTCTTTGTCATTTCCAACCAGCAACATATCATCCACATACAAGACTAGATAAATAACACGATCACCAATTAATTTAAAATACACACAGTAATCTACTTTGCTTCTGGTGAAGCTAAGTCTCTATATAAATGTATCAAATTTCTGATACCACATCCTTGGTGATTGTTTTAAGCCATACAGAGACTTCTTTAACTTGCATACCAGTTTTTTCTTACCCTTCAACGCAAAGCCTTCAGGTTGCTTCATGTATATTTCCTCTTCCAAATCCCCGTGAAGAAATTTTGTCTTCACATCCATCTATTCTACCTTAAAATCAAAAGCAACAGCAACAAATAAAAGTAATCTAATAGAAGTTACCTTGGCAACAGGAGAAAAAATATCACCAAAATCAATTCCTGGCACCTAGGAATAAACTTTTGCTACCAACCGAGCTTTATATTTCTCTACCTTTCCTTCTGCTTTTGTCTTCTTCTTGAACACCCATTTGCTGCCAATGGGTTTCCTTCCAGTTGACAACTCCACCAGATCCTTTTCCTCATTTTTGTGCAAAGATGCCATTTCATCAACCATGGCCTCTTTCTAGAGTTTTCCATCCTCTGAATCTACTGCTTCCTTCACAGTTCTGGGATCATCATCAGTAATAGATGAAGCAAAATTTGAACAAAACGCAGATGGACTATACCTTTCTGGCTGCCTTCTTTCTCAAACTGATCTTCTCACACCTGAAGTTTGTGGCTCTTCATCTTCTGATTCTTCCTCTGCTGTAGAGTATGATTCTTCCTCCTTAAGCTCAAACTCTATCTTCTCAGGTTCCTTTGGTTGGACTTCATGTTTAATAACATCTTTTACCTCTCTGAACACAACATCTCGGTTGTACACAACCTTCCGTGTGACTAGGTTCCAAAGCTTATAACCCTTTAAACCATCCTTATACCCAATAAAGATGCACTTTTCAGATTTTCTATCCAACTTGGTTCATTTCTCCTTTGGAACATGTACATATGCATCACATCCAAATACCCTCAGATGTGAAAGAGAGGGTTTCTTACCAGTCCATACCTCTTGTGGAGTCTTATCCTCCAACGCTGATGAAGGTGACCTGTTGACCAGGTAACATGCAGTGTCCACCGCCTCTGCCTAGAATTCCTATCCTAACCTGACACCACTGAGCATGCTTCTTGCCCTTTCCATCAACCTCTTATTCATTCTTTCTGCAACTCCATTTTGTTGAGGTGTATATGGAGTAGTCTTCTGTCATGCTATACCACACTTCTTATAGAATTCTTCAAATTCCTTGCTGCAAAACTCACCACCATTTTCTATCCTCAGCACCTTTATCTTCTTCTCTGTCTGGTTTTCCATGAGAGCCTTAAATTCTTTAAACCTAGCAAAGGCTTCAGATTTCTTCTTAAGGAAATATATCCATGTATTCCTTGAGAAGTCATCTATAAATGATACATAGTACACAGACTTACCCAATGATGGAACCTTCATAGGTCCAAACACATCACTTGTGCACAAGTTTTAATATCTGTTTTTCCCTCTTACTACTACAGGGGAAACTCACCCGATTTTGCTTCCCATATACACAATTTTCATAGAAATCAAAATCCAGTGAGCTATTACTCATACCTTCTACCATACCTTTACCATGAAGTATTCGAAGGCCCTTCTCTCCAATATGTCCAAGCCTTTGATGCCACAACATGGTCTTCTCTCTAGAGACCACTAGATTTTTTGCTCCAGTTTCAGGAACCACATAACTGTTGCACCCATCAATAACAGCGCTACCTTGCAGCTTGTATAGAGTTTCAATTCGAACTCCTCGCATCGATACCAATTCTCCCCAAACCATTTTGTAGGTATCCTTCTCGAACACTATTTTTACACATGCATCATCCATCTTGCTTACACAAATCAGATTTCTGGCCAATGCAGGAATATGCAGAACACCCGGAAGTGTTCTAACCCTTCCACCTTGCAACTTCAACTTTACTTTTCCGTGACTAATGATTCTAGCCTTCCCATCATCCCCTAAGAATACATCAGCACCATCGTATTTCTCATACTCGCAGAACCACTCTCTATGGGGAGTGAAGTGAAAGGATGCACCTGAGTTAATCAACCATGCCTCATGATCTACATGTGTACTTGGAGAATCCAAGTACACATGTCTGCCTTCATCTGAGATGGTTTTCGCCTCTGCAAAAGGAGCATCATCAGATCCCTTTCCTTTATCAGTAGCTTTAGATTTACAATCCCTTTTGTAGTGCCCTTCCTTTCCACATTTCCAGCACACCACCTTTGCAGGTTTTCCTGGAGATTTAGATCTCCCTCTAGATTTAGATCTTCCACTCAATGACTTATTTTTGTTTTTTTTTTGGGACTGTCGTCGCACAGACAAGGCATCACCATTCTAGCTCTCCATATTTTTCCATCTCATCTCCTTTGTCAGCAAGGATGAGACTATTTCATCAAATTGTAAGGCAATTGCATTTCTACCTATTACAATAACCAGACTATCCCACAAATTTGGTAGAGAACACAGCAAACTAATGCACTTATCTTCATCTCAAATTTTAATATCAATAGATGCTAACTAACTTACCACAGTATTAAATTCGTTCAGATGCTCTGTCACTGAGTCTCCATCTTTCATCCTCAGGTTATACATATTTTTCCGCAGGAACAGTTTATTCACCAAAGACTTAGATTGCTACAAATTCCCTAACTTGTCCTACAAAGCCTTCGCCGTAGCTTCCCCTGATACATTCAATAATACTGAATCTGAGACACACAAGCGTATTCTGCTCTTTGCCTTCCGATCCAACTTCTTCCATTCTTCATCGAACACCCCCGTTGGTTTAGTACCCGGATCTACCGCGATCCACTGATCTTTATCCACCACCAGATATCCTCCATCTTGAGTTTCCACAACTCAAAACTCTGACCATTAAATTTCTCGATCTCTATCTTTCCACTACTCGCCATCTTCTTTCACCACCAAAATCAATCTCGCAGATCTCCCACTGAACAATGTCTACCACAGGCTCGAGCGAAACCCCTCAGCAATAAAGGTGTCCCCTTGAAGCCAAACCTAGCTCTAATACCAAATGTAGGTTTTAAACCTGTACAGAAATTACCTGTATATGAATTCTAAAACACAGAAAATAAAAATGCGAGAGCATAACACATAAAACACATATACACAGAGATTTTCCCCTGGATTCTAAAACCGGGACTACCAGCGTTATTTTCATTATTTTAATTTCAATGTTATAATACATATTTATACATGTCGAAGCATCCAATACCATGGACCAAAAACCATCGCGTCCAATACCATGGACCGAAAACCATCGCATCCAAAAACATGTGTGAAAATCATGCACAAAACCATAGGTGGGTCCGCCCATCCTAACATAGGGTCAAAAACCAAATTTTTCTGGGGCGCTACCCTAGACCCCATAAAGTGGGGTTATGGGTATGCCTCAAACCCCCTGTGAAACCCCCCCCCCACCCTACTACACAATTGGCACAACGAAGGGGGGCTCCACCCCCTTCTAACCCCCCAGTTAACTACGTGGGTTAGTTGTGGAAAGAATATAACACAACCCAACAATACCACAAGCTGCGAATCTAACCTAATGATCAAACATCGGATACTAAATGTGATGGCATCAGCCAATAACTCAATGGCTGCACTATATTCCACTATGTCGTTTGTTGTTTGACTGAAACATATTCCATGAATAGAGTCTAGCTCATCATTGGGTGAATAAATAACCCAGGCTGTGGAAGATAAATTATGAGTACTACGACTATCACCATCAACAAAGCCAATGTAAGTCTAAGAGAACGTCGACATCTGCGAGTCAAGTGTAAAAACGAGATAAACATGAGAAGTAGTAGAAAATGTGAAAAACATTAACCATCACACATACCTAAAAAATGGTAAATAATGTACAGATCTTCACCAAAAATTTATGCATAATATTTCTATAGGTAAAGACCATTTCTAGGCTTTCCCAAAGGAATACCATCGTAATCAACTAGCTCATAGTCTACTTTATCTAATACACATTTTATGATGTAAGGTCCATGCCACATTAGTTCAAACTTTCCTGTGCCTAACTTGTCATGAGATTGATCATAAACCAACACTAGATCACCTTATCAGTATGAATGAGGATTAACGTTTTGATCAAACTGAGATTTGACCTGTTTTTTGTGAGCATCGCTAGTGAGTGTGACATCACAATGGTTTTCATCTAAATGTGCTAAATGTACAAATCATTCTTCATCTGCAGAGGTAGCAGGTAATAATTCAATCGCTAGTGTTAGGGATGGGATTTCACATTCAATAGGTAATACTTCTTCCAACCCATAAACAAGTTGGAAAGGAGTAAAACTGGTCAATGTTTTTATAGTAGTACAATAAGCCCAGAGTGCTGAAAAGAGCATAGAATTCTAGTTTCCTTTTTGAATACCAACTATTCTTTTAATCATATTCGTTAGAACTTTATTGACAAATTCGACCTAACTATTATCTTGTGGATAGTAAAAAGTAGATCTATGATGGCGTAGGCCGAGTTCTGCAGATAGTTCGACCATCATAAATTTACAAAAATGACTACCATCGTCTGTAAAAAAAGCTTGTGGGACACCAAAACAAGCAATCACAAGATTGAAAATGAAATTTTTTGTAGTTTTGTTATCGTCTCTATATGTAAGAATCACCTCGGCCCATTTCGTAAAGTAACCGACTGCAATGATAATATACCCATGGCCCTTAGCTGAGTGAGGGTTACAGGTGATGAAGTCGATGCCCCATTTGGAAAACGAACCGACAACTATGATAGGGTGAAGAGGAGCTAGAGGTGCTCACATTTTGCAATCGTAGATTTGGCAATTATGTATTTGCAGACTGTAGTAATGCAATCTTTAAACATTGACAGCCAAAAATAACCAACACGTAATATCTTTTGGGAATTAGCATACCCAGACATATGACCACCACATGCTCCAAAGTGGTAGTCATTTAATGTTTTTTTTGCCTCTTGGAGAGTCAAACAACGTCAGAATATAGAATCGATACCATGACAGTAAAGATTGTCACCAATAATATTGTATTGATGGGATTGGTATCAGATTCGATGACAATCATTTTTAGATAACTCGGACCTAAAAGTTTATGTTTGGATATATATAATGATATCTCTATACCATGGATCTGACTTACTAGTAATAAAGAGAGATTTGTCAGCAAAAGAATCTTCTGCTACAATTTCTATATCATTATGAGGAAAGTCACACAATAGTTTGGCGAAAACTAAAGATTTCTTTGATTTGAATTTTTCAAATTCCAAATCAAACTCTTGTAAGATAACTATCCACTTGGAGTATTTTCCCCCTAGCAATTTTTTAGTGAGAATATACATCATAGGGTTTCAATCTGAAAAGACAATTATTTTTCGGAGAAGTATATAGTGACAAAATTGTTGAACAAATTGTACAGCTACCAAGGCTAGCTTCTCCACATGTGTGTATTTAATCTCGATTTTAGTGAGACTTCTACTCAAATAGTAAATCACATGTTCATTACTAGAATCATCCTCTTGGGCTAACACCATGCCAATGGTAGCATCAAGCTAATTACATAAAGTAATCTCGATGATAATCAGGTGGATGCAGTAATGGTGCATTGGTGAGTGCATGTTTTAATGCATCAAAATATTAATCAACAAGCTCATCCCAAAGAAATGGAATGCCCTTTTTCAATAGTCAAATAAAACCCTGGGTTAGTTTGGCATAATTGTGGATGAATCTACGCAAAAAGTTTTCTTTCCCTTGCAAACTTTGGAGTTGAGTAAGGCTAGAAGGAGCATGAAAATTTAGAATTGCCTCTACCTTGAGGGGGTCGACATGAATGCCTTCTTTCGAAACGATGAAACCTAGAAGTCGACCTGATTACACACAAAAGACACATTTCTGCAGATTCAAGTGAATATTGTAGTGCCTACACCTAATGAAAATTTCTTTTAAGTGCAATGGGTGATCTTTCCTTTTCATTGAATGAGCCGGTAGGTCATCTAAATAAGGCTGAACAATATGCTTGATATCGTGGAATGCATAAGACATTGCTCACTGAAAAGTTGCACCAACATTTTTCAGACCAAATGGGAGTTTGCAATAAGAAAAATCTCCCCATGGGCATATAAATGTGGTTTTGTATTGATTAGTAGGGAGTATATTTATCTAATTATAGCCAGAAAATCAATCCATGAATGAAAAAAATCTCATTCCTAGCACAATCATCGAAAATTTGGTTGATATATAAAGTTGGATAATTGTCCTTGGGACAAGATTTATTAATATCTCAGTAATCAACACATACTCGAATATTTCCTTGTTTTTTATTAACGGGCACAATATTTGATACCCATCCAGAGCAAGGAATGGGGTAGATGAATCTTGCTTTCAACAATTTTTCAACCTAAGTCTTGATTGCGGCAGCTTTTCGTTGATTTATAGGATATAATCATTGTCTAATAGGCTTAGCATCCAGATAAGTTTGTATTTCATGTACAACTATGCTAGGGTCGATTCCTGGCATTTCTTCATATGACCAAGCAAAGATGTTACGAAATTCCTGAAATAGGGCTTTGTAAGTTTGAATCTCTTCTAAATAACAAGAAGCTCCTATATGAATATTTTCAGTTATCCAAGGTTTCACTAAGATATTTATGGGTATCTTGTTGATATGCTCCCTAAATTTTGTTTAGAACTAGAAGAAAGGGTAGATATTGGACATTGAGGATCACTAAGGGTCTTAGATGAAAACATAAATGAGAAATTATTCTCAATTTTGTCAAAGGATGGAAAGAAGGTTGAACGATGATGAGTATCATTCCATGGAATTTCATCCAAGTTCATAACTTCCATAATCCCTTCATTAGTTAAAAAATATTTGTTAAAAGGATCAGGCATAGAGATTCGTTCCATGTGTGACAAATGAGAATATTCATTTTAGAGAGAGATTCTTCGGCGAAAATCACATGGAAAATAATTTGTCGACGCGTTTCAAACCAACAAGTGTGGTTCATCATCAGGACAAGTTGAAGAAACAGATCCAGCTGAGCGAGCTAAATAGGCAGAGCAGAGACTCCTGACCAATGGCTAGTTTGACTCAAGAATCGGGGTCAAAAATACTTTATTAGTTTAGTTAGCAGAATTAGGACCAAATTATAAATTGAAGGGTAATTTAGTTTACAAATTTTAATAAAAATTAGTTAAATAATGGACCCTAAAAGCAATATATATAAAATAATATTATTTAAAATAATAAAATAATAAAAGATCTAACAAAGGTCAAAGGGGGAAGGTTAGTTAAAAATTATTCAAAATAAAAATAAAATAAAAATAAATTATAAATTATAAAATCAAAACGAGGATAGGTTAGAAAATAATAATTAAATTAGAAATAAAAATAAATAAATTGGTTAAAAAACATAAAAATAATAACCGTAAATAAAAATTACTAAAGATAAAATAAAATAAAATAAACAAATCAAAATTAAAAATTATGGAAAAATTAATAAATAAGAATGAAATAAATAGGTAAGTTAGTTAAAAAGTCTGAATAAATAAATAAAATAAAGACAAATAAATTATAGGAGGGTAGGTTACAGAATAAAAATAATAAAATTAGTTAAAATTAGACACTTGGGTCATAGGGCTTTCCTTAAGGCTTCCAAGAATTCTTTGAATAAAAGGGAACCGAAGGAACGAGTCCCAGGTGTCCTTCTTCCGTATGTTCAGGGGACTACTGATAGGATTGGGAGGATTCTCCAGAATCACAGTATCCGGAATCACAGGATTCTCCTTTTAACTAATTTTATTATTTTTATTCTGTAACCTACCCTCCTATAATTTATTTGTCTTTATTTTATTTATTTATTCAGACTTTTTAACTAACTTACCTATTTACTTCATTCTTATTTATTAATTTTTCCATAATTTTTAATTTTGATTTGTTTATTTTATTTTATTTTATCTTTAGTAATTTTTATTTACGGTTCTTATTTTTATGTTTTTTAACCAATTTATTTATTTTTATTTCTAATTTAATTATTATTTTCTAACCTATCCTCGTTTTGATTTTATAATTTATAATTTTTTTTTTTTTTTTT
The DNA here is from genome assembly GCA_031772625.1 of Pinus tabuliformis. Classification (NCBI taxonomy): domain Eukaryota; kingdom Viridiplantae; phylum Streptophyta; class Pinopsida; order Pinales; family Pinaceae; genus Pinus; species Pinus tabuliformis. The sequence continues at coordinate 582,676,773 of CM062820.1, forward strand.
TTTTTTTGAATAATTTTTAACTAACCTTCCCCCTTTGACCTTTGTTAGATCTTTTATTATTTTATTATTTTAAATAATATTATTTTATATATATTGCTTTTAGGGTCCATTATTTAACTAATTTTTATTAAAATTTGTAAACTAAATTACCCTTCAATTTATATTTTGGTCCTAATTCTGCTAACTAAACTAATAAAGTATTTTTGACCCCGATTCTTGAGTCAAACTAGCCGTTGGTCAGGAGTCTCTGCTCTGCCTATTTAACTCACTCAGCTGGATCTGTTTCTTCAACTTGTCCTGATGATGAACCACACTTGTTGGTTCGAAACGCGTCGACAAATTATTTTCCATGTGATTTTCGCCGAAGAATCTCTCTCTAAATTGATATGGATCACAAAAGCCTGAACTCTATTAGAGAATATTCATCAATAATCGTATTTATTCGATTGTCTTTAGGTGTTGATGAGTTGGAAAAGCACTGAATTTCCTCATAGGCTAACTCAAAAGGGTTATGAGGCATTTTACTTCCATATAAGATCATTTCTGATTCTAAAGGTACTTTCCGTAGATCTCCTGATTTGAAAGTACTTGATGTAATCATGTTAATCTGGGCATCATTATGAGGGAAATTGGGTGGAGGGAACCTGAAATTTCCCATCAAAGATGAGCCTTTGAGAAGGCCAACACCAACTTATTCATATGGATTCGTTGATTTTCTAACAAAACGAACACTACCAGTGGAATTAGGGTCTTAGTTATCGTAGGATAATTGGTCTACTTTCACAATTCTTCCTTTGTGAAGAAACATGATCATCCTAAAATATGATGAGACTACTACTACCATGACATAAGTTCAGATCTAACCAAGTAAAAGGTTATAGTCAAGTTGAGAATCAACAACCTCAATGTCTATTGCAACCATTTTCCCCTCTAATTTGATTGGAAAATCATTTAAAAGTCCATACAGACAAAAACCTCTTCCATCAAAGAATTTCTCATGGGAGATTGATTGATTGTTGGAGAACCCAAAGATTTCCAACATGAAATGGACATAATACATGTCGATGCTCCTTCATCAATAACTATTCAAAAAACTCGTTGAGTTTTGACATGAACTAGTATCTAAAAATCCAGTTGATGAGAGATACACGGGAGATGATTTTCGAGATTGAAAACAATCAAATTGGAGTCATGAGAAACTACTGCTCCTATGGTTGATAATAATAACTTCCTTTGTGCTAGACAAGTCTGCAGGACTTCAAGAGCTGACATTGATGAAGTTTACATAGCCAAATCTTCGATGATGTTATAGTTCTGAGAAGCTTTATCATGAGGATTAAAGGCTGGCTTTAAATATGCAACATTATAGAAGGAGGAGAAGCAGATGTGGAAGTTTGACCAGTTGGACTAGAATCATCTCCATCTTCAACAAGAGTCTTTGACGTGTAATCTTTGGATATTGTTCCTACTATAACTTTGGAAGAAATCATCATGATATATGTCTATGCGAATGAGGAGGATTGGTCATGAAAAACCATTTATTGTCTTGGGGAGAAAAAGGATCATTCAAAACAGCAGGAGTGGGTGAAATTTTGACAAATTTGGAAACTTAAGCATGATGTGGGCAATCCTTGGTGTAATGATCTTCATCACAAATAAGGCAAGGATACCTAGGTTTCTTTTTTTCATCAGACGGATCATTATTGTTTAATTTCTCCTTAGAAAAAGTGTCTTCTTTAGCTTTTCCTTTTACCTTTTTCTTATTTCTAGATTGCTTGCGCTTACTGGTAGATGATTCTATGGTGTAATTTCCGAAGTAATTTTGGGAGAAGGATCTTCTTCAGGTGAATCAGTTAGAGCCGAAACCTAAGTTTCATTAGAATTTTTCTTTTGTTCTTAGATTTTTGGCTCACATAACTAATCATGCCATCTGCGACATGTGATCCTCTGAGGGTTGGATTAGATTTTCAGATCATAGAACTAATTATGCCATTTGCGGCATGTGATCCTCTGAGGGCTGGATTAGTTTTTCCAGGTCGAGGTAAATCTAGGATCTTTTCATACAAAGTACCACACTAAGTATAAACAAGATCAAGGTATTAAGCATGAGCAATTACTTGTTCTTCAGTTACAACACCTCCTTCAGCCACATATTCAATTATTAATGGTAAAAGAGATTTTATGAACCATTCGACCAAAATATGGACTAAAATGTAAACTTTAACCACATGACGTCTTCATCTCCATTCATGAATGTGATCTGAGATATGGGTTGATGTTGACTGCTTTAAAGAGGTTAAAAGTTCAGTTCCATTATCATATCGAATGGGCAACTAAAAATGGGTCAAAAAATTTGCAGCAAGGACATTAAATGTGCTTAAGGAAACACGTAGCAATTCTACATACCATTTGGCTACCAAACCAGTTAAGGTCTATTGAAAAAGTCCTAATCTAATAGAATCATTGATTAATGAGTTCGAAGAGCACCAAAGATGATAGGTCATAACATGGTTGGATGGATATTTTCCTGACTTACCTTCAAACTTAGGAATATCACTAGGAAACTTAGTAGGAATGGCTAGCCAAAATGGTAAATAAATAAGTGGATCATTAGTTAACCGAGAGAGGTAAGGAAAATCCAAAGTTGCAATGAAGGGAAACTAGCAGTTAGGATCCTTAGATGGATACTAATAACCCTAAGGGATGAGTCCCGTACCGAGAGGAGGATACCCATGATATCCTGGAATAGCCTAAGCAGATGGAATCTACATACCTCCTGTATATCCCGGATGAGGCATACCATACTGTGCACTACAAGAAAAAAGGACATTGGTGAGGGGCAAAAAATGTCACCATAAGCTCATTGGTGACGATCAAAAGAGAATTCGTCACCAAAATTATAGGTGTTGTAGTGGCATACAAAGTCCGTCAAAAATAATGATTTATAATGATGGATAGTGACCGTCACCATTTCATATGAGCAATGGTGATGGACCATAGCCTCCGTCACCAAAGGTGGCGTCACCAAAATTATAGGTGTTGTAGTGACATTCAAAGTTCATCAACAATAATGATTTATAATGATGGATAACGACCATCACCGTTGCATATGAGAAATGGTGATGGACCATAACCTCAGTCACCAAAAACTAAACGTCACCAAATGTGGCATCACCAAGTGACATTCAAGGTTCATCATGACTATTGATTATAATGAGGGATAGTGACCATCACCATTTCATATGAACAATAATGATTTATTTTGATGGATCTTTAATGGTCATCACTATTGATGCATATATATGGTGACGTTCGTTAACTGTCACCAAAATCTGCATTGCTAGAAGTATAGGTGTTGTGGTGACATTCAAGGTCCATCACGAATAATGACTATAATGATAGACAACGACTGTCACCATTTCATATCAACAACAACGATTTATGGTTACGAACCTTTGAGGGTTGTCACTATTGATGTGTATATATGGTGGTGTTCGTTGACCATAACCATTTCATTCTTTTGGTGAGGGTTGAAAAATGCCACCAAAGCTTATTGGTGATGGTCAAAAGAGCCTCTATCACAAAAAATTGACCATCTCCATTCCATATGGATGTTAGGGCACAATGGAATCGAACCACCAACCTCCTGCTTGTAAAGTAGGTTCTCTTCCATTGAGCTAGCACCCTTTAAAGAATTATATTTTTAAAAATTAGACCTTGAAACTTCATAAATTGTAAATTCTATAACTTTCAATAAATTGAAGTCTCAAAAATATTTTACTAAACAAGCAAAGAAACATCAAATATGTAGGTCCCTACCTAATGGTTATTGAAGTTAGGAAAATTTGGTGGAGGGAAAAATAGTTATGTATAAGAGAATCAATATGTTCAGGTGAATAATAAATTAGAAGTGAAACTCTAAAGACATTTATAACCTATAAATGACCTATAACTATCAAATGCACCAAATATTTCAAAGGAAATGTCATAAGTGGATAGCATATGGAAGAAGAGGAGGCAGGGACTTGGAACCCTTGTACATATTGGCATGCCTTAGCACTTGGCACATCTTAGCTTGTTTGAGATGTCTTCATACTATATGGCACATCTTAGCATGCCCTAGCATTCCCTAACACACCTTGGCAGTCATGACCTCACAACTAGCATTGCATTTTTCCACGACTTGGGAACCTTACATTCACTAGAACACCTTGGCACTCCTTAGTTGTCATGCCCTCTTTTATCCTCCATAATGTCCCAGGCTGATGAGGAGATCAACAGAGGTAACCACATACCAAGCTTTTAGTTTAGTAACTAGCCCTACCAAACTAGAGAGGGATCTCTCTATGAAATCATAGCCAAGAGATGACTGGAATATAAAGGATTTTAGGCTAGATAGCTAGGCTCAGGTGGGTTTTTGGAAAATTTAGGGACTTGGAACTCTATCCACCGATGTCTTGTCTGGCAAGGACTTTGTCAAGGAGGCAAGTACTTGGAACTCTATCTAAGATAAAGCACCTAACATGCATGACAAAAGCTCCCCAGAATAGTGTACCTCCTACATAGAAGAGTGTCCCCTACCCAAATTATAGAACCCTTCTCTACTATGCACTTTTCTTAAAGATAAATCTGTTCATAAAATAGTACTAATAAAAACACCTAAATTAAGAAAAGTGAGCATTTAAGTCAAACTATAAAAGTATAATAAATATGGATCTATATAAGTTTGGGAAACACTAAACAAGCATGCTTTCATACAACAACAATAAGTTGCCTAAAATCGATGTGATTCTTTCATCGTTGCTATACCCTCACAGCAAAACTGGAATCTATAGCATGTATCCCAAAGCTGTATGCATCTACTGAAGGTGTAGATTGAAAGGATCTGCTAAGATGAAGTACTATTTAAGGAGAAACAACTTCAAAAAAATAGATAAATTCTACTATGAGTTCAACCCATTTGCACATAGACCAAGGCTGCTACTGGGTACACTTCTCCGCTGAATGGAAACTACAATGTATTGTAGTGCTTCTAAAGAAAAAAACACCTTTAGTGCAACATGGATAAATCTCTAATAGATTCAATAATTGAAAAACTAAAAGGTGAGATGCATAGATCATTTGAAATGACAGATTTGAGCATACTTTATTATTTTTTTGGAGTGTTAGTATAGAAAATGCAAGGTAGTCTATTGCATCTTTATGTCACAGGCCAAGGATGTGAATAAATACATAAAATATTAAATAGCATGGTATCAGTGGATCACAGGTTCTTTTGAAATGGGAATGGAATTCTCCTTGTACAGGTTCTAATATAGTGGGTATGACTTTAAATAAGAAACTGATAGTTATGGGGTTGAAATTTTCTCACAATTAATGAAAAGTCCCAAATTTGTTGACTAGAAAGAAGTAGAGCAAGTCATCAAGTTTATGGAAGGGAACACCATGTTCACAGGAAGATAACTTGAAATTAGTTGGGCATATTATTTCTCATCTTCTTGTATGTGTGTGCTTTGAAAAGATAACCACATCCAAAGACTCAATAACAACTCTGGTAAAGTTTATAGATGTAAAGCACTTCTGAGAAAACCATCACTTAATGGCAATTGAGTGAGGAATATATCGAAGGATTCAATCTTGCACTCAGTCATAAAAAGGAAGCAGGGGTATCCAGCATCTTGCCAACAAACCGACTCCAACCATAATGTGAAAGTCAGGTTAACTGCGAAACCTCTTTCCCACTTTGTAGTATTTTTCCCTCTTGAATTCCAATAGGTATCTAGCTGCTTAGATCCACAAAGCTCGTGCCAGGTAAACTTTGCATGATACAATTGTGACGTGCACGCTTAACACATGCTCTAGTTTCCATCTAAAAGAGGGTAAGTCAAAATATTATAACAATCTTAACTGTAATTTGATTATACACTATTGAGGTATTGCATGGCATAAACAATATACTATCAATGCACTAATGAAGAACTGAAAATAAATGAATTTCTTATTGCTACAATAGCACCTCTTGGGATTCTCGGATAAAGCACCTAACCTGCAAGGCAAAATCTTCCTAGAATAGAGTACCTTCTACCTAGAAGTGTGTCCCCTGCTCAAAATATAGAACGCTTCTCTACTGTGCAATTTTCTTAAAAATAAATCTATGCATAAAACAGAACTAAGAAAAACACCTAAATTAAGAAAAGTGAGCATCTAAGTCAAACTAGAAAAGCATACTAAATATGGTTGTATCTATGTTTGGGAAACACTGAACAAACATGCTTTCATACAACAACCAAAACATGCCTAAAATTTATGCACTTCTTTCATCGCTGCTACAACCTCATAGGAAAACTATAATCTGCAACATGTATCCCAAGGCTACATGCATCTACTAAAGGTGCAGACTAAAAGGATCTACTGATATGAAGTATTGTTGAAGGAGAAACACCTTCAAAATTGCAAATAGAGTCTAATGTGCATTCAACCCATCTACACACAAGCCAAGGTTGCTAGTGGGTACACTTCTCCCCTAAATGGAAACTGCAGTGTATTGTTGCTCTACTGAAGGAGAAACATGGATAAAACTATCACTGTGGTATCGGTTGTAAAAGATATCATCAATATAGGTAACAACTTTGATAATTGAAAAACCAAAAGGTAAGCTACATAGATCATTTCAAATGATAGATTTGGGCATACTTTATTATTTTTTAGGAGTGCTAGTATAGAAAATGCAAGGTAGCCTGTTGCATCTTTATGTCACATACCAAGGATGCAAATAAATATAGAAAAGCTTGAATGGCATGGTACAAGTTGATTGCAGGTTCTTTCGAAACAAGAATGGAGTTCTCCTTGAGCAGATTCTAATCTATTAGGTATAGATTTAAATAAGAAATTTATAGTTATGGGGTTGGAATTGTCTCACAATTCATGGAAAGTCCCAAAGCTGTTCACTAGAAATAAGTAGAGAGAGTCATCAGGTTTATGAATGGGAACACCCTATTCACAAGTAGATAAATTCAAATTAGTCTGGCATATTATTTCTCCCCTTCTTGTGCATTTGCTCTTTGAAAATATAACCACCTCCAAAGACTCAAGAACAACTCTTGTATAGTTTATAGGTGTGAGGTACTTCTGAGAAAACCCATCACTTAATGACAATTGAGCGAGGAATATGTCGAAGGATTCAATATTGCACTCAGTCATAAAAAGGAAGTTGGGGTGTCCATAATCTTGCCAACAAACTAACTCCAACCATGAAAGCCAGGTTAATTGTGAAACCTCTTTCCCACTTTGTAGTATTGTTGCCTCTTGAATTCCAACAGGTATCTTGCTACTTAGATCCACAACACTTGTCATAGGTAAACTTTGCATGATATAGTTGTGATGTGCAAGCTTGACACACACTCTAATTTCCCTCTAAAAGAGGGTAAGTCAAAATATTATGAGAGCCTTAACTGTAATTTGATCATAAACTGTTGAGGTATTGTATGGAATAAACAATATACTATCAATGCACTAATGAAGAACTCAAAATAAACAAATTTCTTGTTGCTACAATAGCGCCACCTTGAGATTCTCCAAGGAGCCACTAATTTATACACATTTGGAATCTTTACTTGGTCTGTAAAAAGATTAAGCAATGGTAGTGATCACTCTTTTCCCTCCCATGGAAGGTCTATACAGAGTTAGCAATAAATTGATTTAAAAGTGAGGTATTGTTGGGCAGCGGATCCCCCCATAGCATGTTTTTAGGGCTTGAAGCCTGAATTTTGGTTAAGTGTAATGTAAAGACCCCGCGAAATGTGGGCGCAGAGCGCAAGAGTCTAGGGTTGTCTGCCCTAAGATAATGTAATTTAATGTAAAATGGGTCGGCCTACCCATGCTCCGCAGACCATGGGATTGTATAAATAGAGTGCACTTCTACAATGTAAGGGATAGGTTCTTTTGGATGATGAATTAGCTCTGAGTTTGTAAGTCTGAGTCTTGGGTTGTAGTAGTAGGAAGAGGCTCTGCAGCTGAGTGCGCAAAGGCCTAGCAGAGTCCACAGCTGTGTGTGCATACCCTTGCAGCTGAGTGCGTAGAGCGGAGTTTGGATTGTACTTGGATAGAGAATTAATAAAAGATAATTTGATTATGAAATATTGTGTGTCTATGCTTCTGTTATATTTATGCATATTTTTACATTTTTATGATTGCGCGCACTTGTTATGAATGTTGAAAGATGAATGAGAATATTGGGCCCACACAATTAAGTTAAGACCTATAATAATAGCACAGTAAGGATAAGGGATCTGGGTAGCACCTCTTCGCACTCTTTACAGAGCTACACAGAAATAGTTGCATAAGTTGCGAAGAATAAATGGCTGCACGGAGTAGCGCAAGCGCGCAGGTTCAGTTCGTGAACTTCCTAGATTCCATCAAGACATCCCTAGGGTGCAAAAACCTGGTTCCAGCACCCTCCCATACTACCTCAGGTGAGACCTTAGTCCGCGCACTACAGAATTTTGTCGAAAGGGCTAGTAGTTTAGGGATTTGTTTGGCTAAATCACTTCGAAACCTAGGTCAGGCCCCAACAAGCCAACAAATGGTTCTGTTGCCAGGACAGGGATCTACCTAAGGGATGTTTGATGTCATGCCACTGGAACCCAACAAAGAAGGAAATTGAAGAGTGATTAGACAAGAAGATTCACGAGTTCGTGACACAGGGAAATAGAACTTTGCAGGTATCCGAGAAAAGGTGGTTGGATCGCTACGTGTATAGAGAAATCCATAAGATCTTCTTCGCGTCCTTTCCTTCTAAATTGTATGAGTGGATCGCGAGGTTAGCCGACAACCAGGGAAGGTGTAAGCTCAACCAACCGATAGTGTGGATTCTGGAATTAGTGCGTAGACTGGAGGCATCAAAAGATAAGATCGTGCGAGCTGTGGACCATTGGCTCGACCGGATAATAGGGGGATTTATCACTGAGTTTACGATAGACACGACTGTAAGCTACAACGAAGTAGAACAATGTTTTCTTAAGGGACTACGAGGTAAGTACATTAAATCCCTAAGTACCTGGATTAAGATGTTGTTATGCGAAAAGTGGGTTATGCAAATACATTAATGTTTGGAATGATGCGGAGTGGAAAGATCTACAAAGGTAGCGGGGAAGTAGGATACAGTCACTTAATTTCACCTTCGTGGGAGAGTGAGAAAGAGCTCACTCAAGCCTCTCTGAGAAGTGAGGTTAGTTTGATAAGGCAGTGCATTTCGCAATTACCACCTCCACCCACGCCACCACTCGCTTCACCTCCTTCACCTTCAACTCCACCCACTCCACCAACCCCTCAGTTCAGCATGGTAAGTGCGATCAAGCTACTTGTATTCAGAGGAGTAGGGAATGAGGATCCATACCAGTTTTGGTTTGTGGTAAGAGCAGTGTGGGAAGCACAAGGGGTCACAGACGACAATATTAAGAAGGCTACATTGGTGAGCACATTGCAGGATCGCATGTTGACATGGTATATCAAGCACTCTAATGACCACCCAAATGCAAGAATAACAGAAATCCAGAATGTGTTAAACAAAGAATTTAGCCGGCTGAAATCAAAGACACAATCAATCATCGGATTTAAAGAGATCGCGATGCTTCCAAGCAAGACACCCTAGGATCTAGATCAGTGGCTGAAGAGCACGATCCACGAGGCTAATATGACACTAACGGATGCGCAGCACCGTGCATGGTTTGTAGCATCCCTGACACTACACTTGAGGATGACACTTTCACAACAGAAGCTTTCAACCCAGGCCGAAGCTTTGGAAATAGCGATGAGGTTGCATGAGACACCAATACAGGATCCGAGGCTGGGAGTTCAACAAATCCATGCGCAACTACAAAATCTCTGCTTGGGAATGTAGAGATTTAAGTAGGATAGGGCACCGCAACCAGAGGCGTGCGAGGAAGTGTGGTGCATAAAAAGCAAAGGCCAGGGCCATGACAAGGAACACTATCTAGTATTAGCAAACTACTTGGTGGGAGGGAGGCCAATGCTGTTGAGACTGGAGGCACAAGCAGGGCCAAGTGCGACACCCACGTTATGGTGCGTGATCCATTAGATAGGAGGAGAACATACGACGGATAATTTTCATTTGTTGCAGAAGTATACACTAACACCCTAGCAACTGTTTGTAATTTATGTAGGTCGGTGAGCCACAACGAGTGTGCTTGTTGCAGCTACGAGTTAATGATGGATTGGACCCTAGCCTATAGAATGTAGACAGAAACGCGAGGCCTCCACCCAGCTGCGGGGATGGCATGCACTGGATTTCAAGTGTGAGGTCGAGGATGAGGAGGAATGGGGCCAGGAAGGGGCCGCGAATAGCTAATTTGTTATAATTGTGGAGGACCAGGGCACTACACCCGCGATTGTACCAACCTGACGAGAATATCCTGTTCATACAATGCTCAGTTTGATCATGAAATGATAGATTGTCCTACGTTGATCCCACAAATGTGCGAGAAAGGGGTACTCCAACCTCCTCCAACTCAGAATATCCAAATGATGAGGTCTTAACCGTGCAAAGAAGACCTAAATGTGAACATGATGCTCAAAAGTTGTGCGACCACAGTGCAGGATAAGGGGAAGCAGCTTCAGGAAGATACATGGGTTTGCAAGGCTCCTACAAAGGAACCTAAGTTTGACTTAAAATGTGCAAAGGAGACGTTCATGGAAGCTAAGAAGATCTTCGCGGAGGCCTCTAATTTAGGTAGTAAGGATCAACTAGAGCCAAGGATGGATCCTTCTATGCTTACTACCTTTTTGGAGACATGCATGAAACTGCTGCGTGACAATAAGGCAGATAAGGGACTATAGGAGTTGATCAGTAGGTGCACGGGATCAGGGGAACCGCGCGTAGTCCGAAAATTGGGGAAGCATACATTGCGCAGTAGGAGGGAAATGAGATTGACGGCGCAGATTGGTGAATATGAAATGGATCAAGTAATCCTAGACCTGGGATCAGATGTGAATGTATTACCAAAGCAGACATGGGAATGTATGGGCAGGGCCACATTACAGTGATCCCCTATTCAATTACGAATGGTGAACCAACAGAAGATATTTCCCATGGGGAGATTGCAAGGGGTAACAGTTGATATCGAAGGCGCAAGCACACAGACAGAATTTGAAGTAATATAGATTGTCGATGACATTAATCCTTATCCCACGTTTCTAGGAATAAACTGGACCACTAATATGAATGGAGTCATTAACCTAAAGAAGCAGAAGATGATATTTGAGAAAAAGTCCCTATGCGTAGTAGTTTCGCTAGACCCAGCCGAGGGGGCGCTTACACTGAACCAATGGGTGATGATGAGCTAGATTGTATATACCAGATAATGGCACAAGACGAGGATCGGGTGAACCCTAATGTAGATGGGAGAATCTTGTGGGAGTGTGACATATCTTGTACTTCGGATTCAGACGAAGAAGTAGAATGTTGGCAAAACCGGTTGCACGAAGTGACAACGCTAAATTACAACATGATGATTAGATCACTGCGTTGTGTGACAACAGAGGCAAGGGAACTACCAAAATATGATGGAGTAACAGCGGTGGATGAATTCCTGGACAAATTTGAAAGTGCAGTACCAGAACAGCAGCAGTACGGTGCACTGGAATGGGCGCTGCACATAACACCCTCACGATGGTGGAGTACACATCAAAAGACCATTATAAAATGGTGCGAATATAGGAGATGGATGTGCTTACGATTTGGAAGCCCCCAACATCGAACAAGAGACAGGCAGCCAAGACGAAGCAGCATGTGTGCCCACCTGTGTCGATGGGTATAGACGTGTGCTATGCAAGCACATCCCAGACTAAGGATCAAAAATCAAAACTAGACGTGGTAGTAGGAAAAGCGACAAATATTCCACGTCGGAGCATTCAAAGAGCTATGCAGAATCATGAACAAAGTTCACCAGGCAAGACAAACTGACTGGGACCTGCGCATACCAGTGGTCTGATGGGCCTATAGGGCCATGCACAAGAACCTGAGTGTGGAAATGATTCGGAAGACGATGAGCAGAGTCGAGGCCATAGTTTTGGAAAAGGATCCTCACATAACTCCCATAATTGGGATAGCACACGAGGACGAACATATGCAAATTCAAGAAGCCATTCAGCGAAGGAGCCTTGAGCTTTGCGAACTCGAAGAAGATCGGGCACGACTGAAGCAGAAATCCATGTTAATGGACGTAGAAATCAGAAAATTGGAAACTGAAATCATGCAAACATGTCGTGTCGATAGAAGGACAAGACAAGATATGGGTAGCCATACCACCACATTAGAATATTGTCACCGAGAATTTTTGGCTTTGTTACCATGGTTGCGACCGCACCTTATTAGACAAAGTAGCCGAGGAAGCGCACTGTCTAAGGAAGAACGCAGGGCACTGGCTAGCACAAGCATAATTAAGGAGGGCCCGTGGACTGAGTTGGAAGGTGACTTCAAGCCTCACATCGGTGGTGTGACCACCTGACTATTCGTAGGAAGCACAGTCTCAGTGCTCCAAGCAGTTGAAAGAGAGCGCGGGACTATAAAAGAGTTTGTATGGGAGCAGCGCAACAAGGAGGTTGCGCGTTGGATCAGTATGACACATGGGTCGCATCCGCACACAAGGGGTTGCACTACCACGTGGGTAGGCTGGGATGTGACCGTTGGAATCATTGTTCATAACAAGATGTCCAATTTAAGGCAACGAGGAGCGGGCGGTGGGCAATTAAGACATGAAGTCAGAACTAGATTTGGGGCTAACTGCCGTCAATCTCGCATTAATGAGCCGAATAAGGGGGGAGTGGTCGAATTTGAATTCAAAAAGGCCTATAAGTCATAGGTGGCTCTCCACCGAACAAACCTTGGCATTTTTGAGAATTCAGTTGTTGTGCTACCAATTGGGTATGGACCTGATGAATTTGGAGGGTGTGAGAGCAAGTTCAGTGTTTGAGACATTACCAAAGGAGACACAGGATTTCCTGATCAGAATGATGTCAACAACCAAGGGAGCCGTGCAGAGCACTACACCATCAGGGGATGTACCAGAAATCCATAAATCACCCTGGACACCGAGGCCCAAAAAGGATCCATAGGCAGCAAGACTGGTTCGTATGTCCCACGAAATCCTCAGTTCGGTAAACTGTCTATCAAAGGTAAGGGAAAGATGGTTAATATTGAGACAGATGATGAGGAGGAAGATCTTCAAGCCTTCATAGAAGAGATTGAACCAGATGAAGAAATGGAGGAAGACATTCAGCCAGTGTGCGCTGTAGCAAAACTGCCCAAATATGTCCCTCCGCGGAAAGGGAGAGTGAAAGTACCCAAAGATTTGGATGTCGTTAAGGGCACACTCCAAACCCCGTTTCTCCTAGATGGAATTATGTTTGAAGGATCAGTTCTGGGCCGTGTGCCCACAATGAAACTTGAAGATTGGGACCTCGCGGACAGCAAAAAGTTCCCACATTTGGAAACTAGCCAACTCATGAAACAGAGCAAGGAGGGGTTAGTTACAGTGTTAAAGCCACAGAAATGGTTGCGCGGCATGGAGGAGGCCGAGCTACTCTACCTACTATGGATTACACACTATCACTGAGCACCAATCAAAATATTCATCATCATGCAACTAATTTTCCTAGTGCATGATGGGTACTTGTGGCTGGAGGAGCCGATTCCCATCACAGCGAAGCTTATTCATAGGATTTCTCGGCTTCCCTGTATGGGAAGGGACCCCGCGGAAATAGCTGGCCAAAGCAGAGACTTGGCGCTCGTAGAGGCCATGAAGAAGAAATACAAGTTGGAGAAGAAGCAAAGGGGTTATGTCATTACCAGCATTCAAGAAAAAGGGGTGTGCGTAGCCACCCAGGTGTTGGCAGGGAAAGTGATGAGAAAATGTCGCGACAAGGAGGTATCAGCAACGATCATCGCACTGGCCAAGCAATGTGCCAAGGGGGTACAGTTCAACTGGGCACAATTCCTCTGCAAGGAGTTCTTGATGAACTGTAAGGAGGCCCAGGAGCAGGGTAAGACCTTCCACTACGCGTAGTTGCTCTTATCCATCTTGTTGGTCACAGGGGAATTTCCCAAGGACAGTCAGTTTCCTCCTCTTGATCAGGACTTACCAAAGGTAGTGAAATATGCATTGCTATGGGCAACAAGGGATGCTACGCAGATCCGTGAGACCAAGATCTTCTGTGTACTTATGGAGGAAAGCATACGAATGGGGATCAACAAACGGTTATGCTTGTCACCCACAGTATACGACAGTCTCCGGAGCTTTGCAGACTTTAAGGAAGATATGCACAATGTGTATATTAGGGCACGGAAGGATCCAAAGCAAAGATGGACCAAAATCTCCTTCATCTCGATTAATGACGTTATGCTCACGGTGCTCAACTCATGGCCACCCGAGTGGCGTGCCCCAGATCTAGTAGTGTTCGATGAGGCAACGATACAAAGACAGAAGGATGTTGCCAAGCTACTGGCACAACAGAAGTGGAATGAGCAATTCATTGAGGAGGAAAGGACTTCCCACGAGGCAGCGAAGGCTGCTGCGGAGCAGACCAAGGCCGCGGACACAGCAGCAACAACACTGACAATGGGGGCAACCACGACACAGGAGGGAAGAGTCTCAGATCTAACCACAGGACATGAGACAAATGACACGGTGGAAGGCGCGAACCCGGGCACGACACCAACACAACTGAAACGGCTATGCGGTATGGAATGAACAAGGCCATAGAAGAAGACCAAGGCTTCCAAATTGGATGGGGAGCCCATTGCACTGACAGAGGGTGATTTATATGACATCAGCAACATAGTTCGCGAGGTCACCAAGGAAGCACTCCAGGAAGCAATGGCAGAGTACCAGAATGTATTGGGGGCCCTCAGGGCACAACTCCAGGGACTTCAAGTGCAGCCCCCATAAGAATGAACGGTAGTCACCTATAGTGCCAAGGAACATCGGAAACAGAGCAGCTATTGCGGGACAAAATGACTAACACTATCGCACTGCTAGAAGGAGCACTGATAGCAGACAACATGGAGGATATAGCCACAGTAGGACAGATCAAGGGACTCAACCTAAACCTGCCTGCCCTTCCGCTGGACATTTTATACCAGCTATAGGACAGGGCGATAGCAAAACTCCGCACTAGGGAGGGACACACAGTAAAAATTCTAAGTGAATAGCGAATCAACATCAAACAGCTTAACCTACAACGTGATGAAGTGGTGGCACAGAACTAGTAGTTGGAGCAAATCGTATAGGAAGCATGTCACCGCGTCCCAGAACTAGAAATTGCGACAGATCTACCTATAGGAATGCGGATCCACAAATTGGCCAGTGGATTCCACGAGGAAAAGGAGGAAGCTATGAGGATCCAACTAGATCTCAACCTGCAAATTACTGAACTACAGTTAAAGGCGCAGCCCTCCACGCCCCCAGAAGTTCGATAATAGCGCACTGGTGATATCCAAAAGGGGCTCAAAGAAATTGAATAGGCAATGCAGAGCTACACCACCTTATTGGAAGAATCCTTCGGGGTCCTCAAAACCTTATAGGAGGACCCCACCATACAACGATTGGAAACAGAGGCACAAGAGCTTCAAATGCAATATGATAGTGTGCACAGGATGATGCAGATAGTTTTCCTAACTCAGCGGCTCGTGAGGCTACAACAAGCAAAGGCATTGAAGGAGCAAGTGGATGCAGTGCGCCAAAAAGAGGCAGTACTTAAAGCACGTGTCCAGCCTTCCTCATCACAGCTGACATCGAAGGAAAACTAACACAAATGAAAGCGATGCATGACCTGAGACAGGGATTTGACCTTGCCAATGAGCATTCAGCTGAGCAAGTAGAGCGGATCTAGCGGACGGCAAAGCAGTGCACTGCAGATCTTCGCACAGAACAGGCATAGTTGGATGGACTTCACGCAAAGATCGCCGCACTAGCAGAGTGACTCGGGATGAGTCATGATGATTGTGTTGGTGGCCTGTTGGGCAGCGGATCCCCCCATAGCATGTTTTTGGGGCTTGAAGCCCAAATTTTGGCTAAGTGTAATGTAAAGACCCCATGAAATGCGGGCGTGGAGCGCAAAAGTCTAAGGTTGTCTGCCCTAAGATAATGTAATTTAATGTAAAGTGTGTCGACCTACCCATGGTCCGTGGACCATGGGATTGTATAAATAGAGCATGGCTCAAGGATGTAAGGGATAGGTTCTTTTGGATGATGGATTAGCTCTAAGTCTGTAAGTCCGAGTCTTGGGTTGTAGTAGTAGGAAAAGGCTCTACAGTTGAGTGCACAGAGGCCTGGTAGAGTCCAAAACTATCTGCGCTGACCCCTGCAGCTGAGTGCATAGGGCGGAGTTGGGATTGTACTTGGACAGAGAATTAATAAAAGATAAGTTGATTCTGAAATATTGTGTGTCTATGCTTCTGTTATATTTATGCATCTTTTTACAATTTTATGATTGGACACACTTGTTATGAAGGTTGAATGATTAATGAGAATATTGGGCCCACACAATTAAGTTAAGACCTATAATAATAGAAAATTAAGGATAAGGGATCTAGACAACACCTCTTCGCGCTCTTTATAGAGTTGTGTGGAAACAGTTGCACAAGTTGCGAAGAATAGATGGCTGCGCAGAGCAACGCAAGCATGCAGGTTCGGTTCATGAACTTCCTGGATTCCATCAAGACATCCCTAGGGTGTGGAAACCTAGTTCTAGCACCCTCCCATACTACCTCAGGTGAGACCTCAGTCCGTGCACCGCGGACTATTGCTGAAAAGGCCAGTAGTTTTGGGATTTGTTTTGCTAAATCACTTCCAAACCTGGGTCAAGCCCCAACAAGCCAACAGGTATATGCCTGACAAATAGGAGTCCAACTCTTCAACTCTAATTTAGTGGCAAGGAAATATTCAATTGTAAATGCTTGATCTTCTACAGTGTAAATTTCTAGATAAATGGCTAGAGTAAATCTATCCATTGTCCACATGTCCCAAAAAACCATGTATGTCTAGACTCTGGTTGTGTGTAAGAGAGGGGAGATCATATAAATAATCCATTATCAAAAGAAAAAGTTAAAGCACAACATTATATGGAGAATTTTTTAAAAAATTTATTACATACCTTAGAAATTTTGAAACGACATAATTGAAGCTTCCCTCTCCTTCCACACTTCATTAAATATGCCCCTTTTCCAATGCAAATGTGGCCTGCAGAATCACAATTAGCAAATAGAATATGAAAAGTAAGTTTAATGAATTAAAGTAGCTTTGTTATACCTCAAGCAAATGGACTATGAGAAATTGGATTCATTCTCTACAAAAGATGATATAATAAGATCTAATTACATTTTTAACTAAAACAAAGGTGAATTGGATTCATGCTCTACAATAGACGATATAATGAGATCTAATGACATTTTTAACTCAAACAAAGGTAAGTTGAGTAAGCTCAAGCTCCAAAATGATGGCATCCAACTTTTGAGTAGCAGTTACTGTATAAATCTAGCTAGAGGCTATAACATAAAGATATTTGTTATATGTGAAGATAAAAAAAATGAAAGGAATGTGAAATTTTGACCATCAACTATAAGTTCCCTTCAAGGACTAGATCAAACCATAACAGTGTTATCAAGATAATCAACTCACCCATGCTAGTACGCTTCTAGTAGTTTCATGATAAAACTCAAACTCAATATACTTCAAACAACATAAGTTAGCCAACAATAGGTATGAGGTCTGTTACCTAAGTATTATATCATACTAAATTACCTTTTGCATCTAACATTGAAAATAAATGTGAAAGAAATGAAGACAAATCAGTGATTATGATGGATGCATGTGATGAAATAAAATAAAAAAGACCTTTCTTCTTGCTACTGATGAACCTTCTAGGGGATTCTTAGATGAATTTGATCCTGATCTGCTTTCTGAAATCAATGAGACACTTTCTAGCTACTCTGATTTGATGGAAAACAACCCTAATTCTTATGAAAATTAATATGGAAAGCAATAAGCATCGATGAACCTGGTCCTGAAGAAGGTGTCTCAAAGTCTAATATGGATAGTATTTTAAATTTATATAGCTAGCAGAGGGTTTTCCCAGTTGTGTTCCCTAGAAAATTTTGTTTTTTTTTGCTATAGTGTGACTGTGTTTTATTTCTGTTCTATTCCACTACAAATTGGTAGAGATTTTTTTGTCTTGGTGCAACAATTAGTTTCAAATTTATTCATTCAAGAAGTAGAATAATTTCAAGGAAATTCTACACAAGGGACAATTAATCTATATTTTCAATTATATCTTTTGCAAGTAAAATTCACAACTAATTTTCATCCAGAGTGTTTAGCTTACTGGCAAATGGTATCACATCATATCTCAACATTGCAAGGCATAAATCATACTATTCAATAAGTTTGAGACTTGAGATACAAAAATCTTCCCAAGCTATGCAAGCAAGAAAACTGCCGATTTTTAGTTCTAAATCTATCCAACCAAAACAAAATTATGCCATTTTCAAGACCCTCTAGTCAAAGTTATTCCTAGCCTCATTCAACTCAATTAAGAATATGTCAATCTTGTTGAGATTTCTTCTTTAGTTCATGCTTCTAAGTTACATATCTAAGCAACCTAATATATAATTTATGTTAAGTGATTATTCATTCAAAATTATTTAGTCCATCCAACGCATCTACCTAATTTACTGATTAGTTTCTGGGTAGACTTTATCAGACATTTGCAACAGAAAATAGAAGATTGTTTTAGTACCTAGTGTTATAAAACTCTAATTTGGAAAAAGTATTTTGGGTTTTTTCCCCAAAAATATTTACAAAAATTTCAATCCCAAAGCCATTTCAGGGAGAAATTTAGTATTATTTTTGGAAAATTTGAATGCAACTAAAAGAAATTCTTCCTGTTTGCTCAAAATATTCCAGCACCAAATATGAGTGAATTCACAGAAATTAAGATTTGGAAATAATTAAATTTCACTTCGCTTTTCCAGGACCATATATGAGTGAATTCACAAAACATGAGATTAGGAATCTGGAACCACTTAAATTACACCTCATTTATTAGGATTGGAAGTTCCCTGAGATGCAAACATGTAGCATTAAGGATCTACTTTTCTTGTTTAAGGACAATGTTCAGTTTATAAATAGTGATACAAGAATCCTTGTATACATGCCTGACACAGTTCTTTGGTCACAACTAATGAAATTGAACTCCATCAATACATAACAGACAAGGTAGAATGTAAGAGAGCATCTACTTTTCAACATATACTCTGAAAAAAATAAACATCTATACAGTCATATAAAGTTGTCACCACACCAAAAAAGAAATTAGAAACCAAAATAAAAATAGGAACAGGCTTGGAGTGTTATGGTTACTCTAACAAAATGTTAAATAGGATCAATATGTTAATATGTAAAATAATGTAGTTGATTATGATTTATTGAACCCAAGGGGTTATCCCAGCCGAATGTCATTAATGTTACTGGGTATTTGGCTAGTTCTATGCTGGCAGGTGCCCTATTCGAAATCCCTTGGGTGAGGTGCACTATTCAATTCCAATGGGTTTACTAGGGATGCCATCCATGAATGTGGGGAAACATCCATTAGGATTCCCTAGAGAGTTTTTCTTGGAAAGAATAAAAATAGGATTTCCTAAAGAGAAATTTTGAGATGCATATAGTGTACACCCAGTAAAATCAACTCTATAGAGAAAAACCATGAAAGAAGGAAAAATACAAATGCTTTTACCTATGTTCCCTTGTAAGTGTGCACTTCATGTGAGATTTTCCCATGGAGATCACCTTCTCCTTTGCACCTTCAACTTTGTAGACTCCATTTTCATGAGGTTTACTAAATGAAGTGCCATTGTTTAGATGATTATGTAAACTGTTACTTCTTTCAGATAATCTTATACACAATATCTCATTAGAAACACTAGGTGTTGGCAGCCTATTATTTCTAGCATCCCTACATGAGATCTCCTCTGTTACCCTTTTTGGATTTTCCAAATAGTTAGTAGTTACAAGAATGTGTCTATCTTGACTATAGCTAGTTCTTGATTGTACATGAGCAGTTAAGATGCTTCCACTCACAACACTTGACCTTGAATTGCCAATCAATTCTTATAAATCACTTTTTTATGACCAGAAGATGATCCCTGCCAATGTCTTCCATCATTAAAAGAATTAGTTGGACCTATATTATCTTCTCTTGATGTTAGAGTATTTTCCATCATTGCCCACGCCTGATCAACATCAGATTTAACTGTATAATTTTCCATCTCTAAAACAGGGGCTAAATTACTTCTCCGAGCTGATTCACGAAAAAGAAGTAACTTGTTGTTGGGTGTGGGTTGTACAATTACATCAGTCCCATCACTAGCCCGAAATCTATCAAGGGAAGAGCTAGGTGAAAACTACTAAAATCCTTTTCCTGGTACAGACCAATTGTCATGTAAATCATGTACACACTCCTGAAGTGTGGATGACCTGAGAGAGTTTTTGTCTATACAATGGATACTTGGGATGTATTCCCAGATACTTCACTTTGCCTAAGTGAAGCCCTTGCTGCATCTGGAAATTTAGGAGATGTATTTGGAGTGCTTCATCGCAAGATCCTTCTGTGAATTGTTCTTACATGAATTGGACTTGTCTCTGCGAGAGGAGAAGAAGAATAAGAAGGTGGTGATAAATTGAGCTCTAATTTTATTCTTTCTACAACCATCCCAACTAGATCATCTTCCACAAATCCTCTAATTCCTAATCTTCATCCCCAATGTCAAAATCAAGCACAAAATCCTCAACATCTTCATCATGTGTGCTGGACTGTCTAGGAATAGATGTTTGATAGCCTTGACAATACCAATCTCCTTCAAGGATAACCCTTACAAGGCCAACACAATATGTATGATATGTTGAATCATACAGATCACACAATAATAAAGGATCACAATCACAATCACCAACCTCAGTACAATCTAAGCAAACTATATTTACATAGGGATCAAGAAATCCAATTACTTCTTCTTTTGAAGTTTGATATACCTGCCAAACAAAACCAAATAATATAAGAAAATCATCCTTCAAATGTAGAACCAACTGCTTAAAATTCAACCCTATGCATGCAAATAAATAATCATGCTTCGTGTTATCACCTGGATCAAACCTCAGGCTAAAGGAAGGCAATACCAGGGTAACCACAAACCACACTTAGCCAAGTAGCTAGCCCTACTAGGCAGGGAGAGGGGTCTCTCTGTAAGGATCTCAGCTAAGATGACTAGATTGGTAAAGGATATTAGTCTAGGTATAGTAGCATGAAGTTTTGATTGGATTTTGAAAGGGTTTTTCCGGATCAGGAGGAGCTGGACAGTTTAGGTCTAGGGAACTAGGTCAGAATTGCAGGGTGCTTAAGGGGGCAAGGTAGGCATAGGCTTTAGCACTCAAGGAATTGATGGGATGAGATTTTTTAGACTGGTGAGAAGCTAAGAAGGGCATGTGAAAACCATGGATCCTTCCTAGGCTGCAGAAAACATGAGATGGTGAACCGTTTCCCAAGGCAAAGAATTGATGCAATGAATTCCACATATCAACTTGAAAAAATTGGACTAGAAGCAATGAAATGATGAATGGAATACATAAAACACATTAACATATGATCACATAAGAAGAAACTGTACTAAAACTCATACCACATGGATCCCATAAAAATAGTTGCAATTCCTATTAATCTCCTACCAAACTGCTTACAAATGGTGTACAATCAAGGTCTGAGCATCTAGCTGAGTCCAACCCTTTACAATGAGAAAGAAGAAGAAGATATAGACATGATTTCAACCTCCTCTGATCCTTAGGGGTCAAATCCCTAAGATGATGAGCCAATCTAACTAATACTGAACAAGAAACAAGAATATAGGCAACTCAACAACTTGCCTCTAAAAGTGAAAAACTGATTCATTTTAGCTCACACTGACTTCTAAAGCAATGAATATACCCTCTATTACTATTTATCAATCATAATTACATACCACGTAATCATTTACAATGGTGAAGCAACCTCCATGAGAGAGAATCCATGATCACGGTGAAAAAACTGGAAAAATGGCCATCCTGAGCAAAACTGCCCAAAGCGCAGCGCCAGTGGCCAGAAGCACAGTGCCAAGTTCAGATTCCTTTTGGGGATCATGATAGCTCATTGGAAAGGTATTCAAGTCTACTTTTTAAAGCACCTATAATTTCTGCATTTGAAGCTCATTTGACCCCTCAAAAATTGATTCCCCCAAGATTGCTTCTGTGTGCCCAAAAAGTGGCAGAAAGGTCATTTTTAGGGTGTATTTTGACCTTTGGGTCAACTTGTTCTGCCCCAAAAACTTTGAAAATTTCTAGGGTGCATGTCCTCATCACTATGAATCTTAAAATACAAACCATTTCTTCATTGGGTGCCCCTAGGAAAATAGGCAGTTTTTCTGTGTAATAAATTCCAAAATTTGCAAATGACAAAATTTGCTCCAAATTTGCCCAAAATTGGTGAGAAGCACCATCATCAAGTGCTCTGATGAGCCAAGGAAGCTTCAGCCAGCACCCTAATTCTATCCTCCTCCTTTTTGCCTTTCAAGTCCCGCCTTAGCCTAGCTTTCATCTTTCTAACCCTCCCATTGCAAATCTTGTTTTGGATCTTGTAATGATAGGCCATGTGTCTGATCATCTAATTGTCTCTATTGGCCTTCCGTAGTAGCCTCTCAAGGTGCAAGTTGACTCTTTCAAGCCAAGTCTCCCTATCATCTTCAATCTCCTGCTCAATAGGAGTCAAAGTGACTTGTGCCTCTTTGCCACTTTGTCGTTTTACCTTGAGCATTTCTAGCTCCATGAGGACTTGTCTGTCACTCAACTTCTTGTTTCCTTGCTCCAAGTATGTGGTGACATATTTGGCCCTCTCTAAATTGTCTGCCAAAGCTTCCACTTGATCCTCCCTTTCCTGTATGATGATGTCTTTGATTGTTTCTTCATCCTGAGCCTCTAAGTCAATGATTCCACCTCCATGACGAGTATAATGCTACTCTGGCTCATCATGCTCAGTGAAGTCAAAGTCCCTTTCCTCCTCATTATCCAAACTCTGCTCTGGCATTTTTTCCTTCCCTTTGTGTAGCTGCTACACCTCTACCTATTGTGTCGATGAAGAAGGCAAAGCCCCTTCCACATCCCATGGAGCTAGCATTTTCCTATGAGTTGATGAAGAAGGCAAGGTCCCTTCCACATCCCCTGGAGAAAGAACTTACCTATCTATTGCAAATAATCTCCTCGTTCCCCTCTGATATGTCATGTAAACGAGCACCTCAGTAGTTCTTGTCTCCTTGGCCTCCTCATCTGCTTTCACTTGGCTAGAAGGTCCTCCTACTTCTTGAGACACTGGCGGAGGAATTTGAGGACCCTTGAAGATATCATGTGAAATAAAGGTCTCCCAAGGGATGTTAAGGAGACTGAGATGATGAAGCACAATGACCTTGATCAGGGAGTAAAGATAAAGACTGCTCATGTGCTGAGAGTATGGCTTCCTTTAGACAATATAAGCCATCTTATCAATACTCCTGAACAAGTAGTAAGGGAGGTTTAACATCCTCACCCTGGTAAAATGAATGAGGAGCCTGATGTGATAAGTGTATAGCCTAGAGAATCTACCCTCACAAGTGAAATACTTCATGATTATTTTCATCATGGGGACATATTTGTTTTCAAGGAATCTGAAAGGAAACAGTCTCTTCACCTCATTTCTGTACTGGGGTTTGATATAAGTCTCATAATAGTGCTCATCCAGGTCCTGGCCCTATTGTCTTGAAGATGGGCTGAAAAAAGTCTAATGAGATCTGTGTGGTATTGAACTCTCTCTACCCGTTCACAGAATTCATAGCAGCCAAGGTATATGAAACATGTGACAGCTAACTAAGAGGCATGCAATTCCCTAAGGTTTGATGGCTCTTCTCTGATAATCATGCCTCCCTTGTATGGTTTTCTCGGTCGCCTATCTCTATCTGCTAAATTGTCACTATCTGTGTTCTCCTCCTCATAATCTTGGTCCTCTTGGTCCATGTTTGCAAGGTTGAGGTGTATGAAGGTAATGAGTGGAAGTGTTTTTAGGAATGAGGGGTTGGGAGATGAGCTTGTGACTAGGAAATGAATGGACGAGTAGGAATGAGGGGGAGGGATTGTTTGATTGAGAATTTGATTTTTGGGAAGAGGGATAAAGGGAATGGGAATGATATGGAATAGGGGTAAAGGGAAAAAGGGATAAGGTGATAGGGGAATAGGGATAGGGGAATTTAGATCTTTAGGGATAGGTGCTATGATGAACACTGAGGATTTAGGGTTTAGGCATCATTAGGGAGATTGTAGGGTTTCTTATTAAACATGGAAAATTATGCTTATAGATTGGATTTTCAAACAAAAACCAATGTGAGGGATAGCCACTTACTTGTAATGATGAAAGGAGAAAGAAATTTGGAGTTTCTTTGAGGATTTGAGGGTTTTTGAGTTCTCCTACCAAAAACACAGCACCACCGCTCAAAAGCGCAATGACACCCTAGAAGCGCAGCGCCCGTGTAAATTTTCACTGTGAAGTTCTACCAAAAGAGCAACGCAGGCCAAAACTGCAGCGCCGGTCTCCAGAAATGCAACATTGACCTGCCTTACCTAGATACGCAGTTCCACTCTGCCAGAAGCACAGTGTCAAGCTCAACTTCTCCAAAAGTGCAGCGCCACTCTGCCAAAAGCACAACACCAAGCTTCCTTCACTCAAAAGTCACTCAAGCTTACACTTTCTTCTCCCCTTTTGACTCCTTTCTTAGCAAATAAAGATAATGAATTTTAAAATGAAATGTGAGGGCTTAAATAGAAGTATATTTTGATTTTTTCACTTGAAAACCCCACTTTTCCAATGTTTCTTGTCCTTCTTCAAAACTCTGTTTTAATGCCCTTTTCTTCTTTGTGTCTTTGCAGGTGGATAAATGCTCAATTTGACTTGATTTTGCAGTGTTTCTTTGTCTTGCAACAAGGAGAGATGCTCTGGTGTAGCTGAGATCAATTATTACATATAGTGACTTAATATTACATATGAAATACAAATAAACTTAAAATGCTCTGTTTTCACCTCAAAAATATGTTTTTTGAGGTGAAAATTACATTAGGTTAAAAGATAATAATTTTAGTAGCTATGACTTACAAGCCATCATGCTTGATTTATTGATCATCCTCATACCCTTGCTAACCTTTATTTACACTTTAAATCAGACTCTTGACCTTGATGATGAAACCCTAAGACCTAATGAAATGATGATTGCAAATTGACCATGAAACCATAACTGAAGACAACCTAAAGAAGGATCGGCAAGTATACTCTATGAGGGAAAAATTTAGATTTTTTGAAGAGAGGACAACCATCAGTGGATCAGTTTGACATGACCTAAGGAATGATGCAAAATTTTCAGTATGGGAACCCTAAAATGAAAATGCAAAGAGAAAATTTTGATCCCTGATGGAAGTATGCAGATACTAACACTAACATTGGCTCCATTGGGGATGGTAGCTCCTTGGAGGTGCCAAGAACACCGTAGACCAAGTAGCCTTATCCATTGGGCATGGAGTAAAAAAAAAAAAAAAAAACTCAATCTGAAATACATGACTGAATAATGATGACTGAAAGACACAAACTGATTTTTACTCAACTAAAAACTGACTCGATACTAAAACACAACTGAGAAACTGGAAAAGATGCTCAAAATGGAGCTTATTCAATAAAACCTACTCTAACTGTTCCATTCATCACTTGATCAAGTGAAATGAAACAACCAATGCAACCAAGTAAGCATTTTGGTGGTTGTTTGAATTCTATGCAAGTGCTTGTTTATGAGAAAGAAGAGAGAACTACTGAAATTCAACTCCCATGAAAAGTTGTAAACAGATCCAAATTTTCCGAGATTGAATAATATGGATTCTCTATCTGACTCCAAAGATACTACATGAGGATCTTGAAATTTATGTGCACTGGGACTTAGCTCATCCAATGGATTATTTTGCTTCTCATCATACCATGAATGTAAACTTTCATCTGAGCTTTGTGACGAGACTCCTGGTGAAAATGACAAAGAAACCAGTTGTCGGATCAAGTTTGTATCGATACTTTTTTCAAGCTCAAACTTAGCTAATTGAGAAGGACTTTGACTTCAGACATCATCCAACACATCAGCTATTAGATCGTGAAAAACTTTAAAAGACTGTTGCAACCCATTTTCTATTGGTTCCAATGAGATTGCATAATTTTCCACAGGCTGCTCATTTGAAGATATACTATGCAAAATTCCCTTCAAAAACTGAAATGATTCAAAACATAATGGTACAGAATCATCTTGCATCATGTGATCATATGTTCCAGCTTCCAAGTCTTCATCTTCAACCTGACATTCAATGGCATTCAGGGGCTGCAAATCTAAATATGAGAAGTCTTGAACAAGGATTTCGTTGTCCTCTAGATGGTCTAGATCAAAACTTATCGACAGTTGATTTCTGATTGCATGAAAGTTGGCTCTAATGAACTGAAATGAAGTAAAACAAAGAGGCAAAGATCCTTCACTTACTTCAAAATTTTCTGCACTTTCCTCCTCACTTCCATCGTTGATATGCAATGGCTGATCATTGTATTCAAGCTGTTGAAAGTGAACTTCCTCCAAACCAGCTGCTGATTTTTCTGTAAGACTAGCTTCTATTTGGAGAACATAATCATCATCATACTAATCAAACTTAGGCAAATCATCAGTATAAAACACGTTATCAAGCATACATGTCAGATCAACAGATCTCTCTTCCGAAAGCTGATCTATAAAAAAATCATTATCAGATCTATGATAACTGGGATAAGAAAGAAAATGTTTTGGATCAGCCACTTGTTCTTCTTCAATTAGCAAGCCATGGTCTTGAACATCATACTCATTCCTTTTGGTGATCTTTTGCATCATCTCTTCCACTACACTTACCAAAATGTCGAGCTTTACCTCTAAAGATGTTGATTCCTCTAGATCTATATTCTTCATCTTTTCTTCCTTCAACTTTTCCCTTCTAACCAGCAGATTAGCCTCTACATCTACTGCACTGTTTTGCATCTCTTCAAGTGTTGCAAGGTTCCTTTCCCTCAGCTAAAACTCCATTTCCAGATCAAAGGCTTCTGGTTAGTGTAAGAGAGCAGATCCAGGAGGAGGCCTTATATTAGCAGGCATCGAAAAATAGACTTGGTTAAACATGGCAGAAAATTGTTGTACTGTCTCCCTTGGCAGTATTTTCAACTGGTTATACTCTTCTAGAATCAAGAAAGGGTTCTGTCTGACCACCCACTTGTCGAGGAAAACTTTGACGAACTACTGGAAATAAGAGATGCTTTCATCAGGCAGGGTTTTGAACCAACTCCTGACTTTGCCTTGCAAAGAAAGAGAAAAAATCCTAATACTGGCATCCTCTTCATCAACTTCAAAAAGTTCAAGAAAAGACTCAAAATTTAGTACATTTCTCTCAGCAGTGATGTTGTCACATTCACCATCAAATCTTGGTAGATATAGGTAATTATTTTTAGGGAAAGCATGGGATATAGGAGGTAAAATCAGAGGCTTGTATCTATCCGGAATTTTACAAGGTATAGGAGTATATACAAAGGTTGTAGAAATATTCTTGATTTCTTGAGGCTCATCAGTTTGAAGAGGGTCATCATAAGATTCGGAAGGAGGGTCTTGATCAAGATCAAAGGAATGTGAATATTTTGTATTCACAATCTTCAAAGAGAAAGAATCAAATGCAGGTCTAGGATCTTTTCTCGAATACAATATACTTTGTAAAGCCTTCTTGACATTCTCAGGAAAAGAGAAGAAATAATTTATAACAAAGAACGTAATGTCTTGAATGAAATTCCAACTTGAATACCGGATCTTTCCATATTGTCCTTTCATGTTTCTGCTAGTCAGGTTCATCCTCCAGTGGAGTCCTTGGATCTAATCTCGAAACTTATTTAGAGTCGCCAGGTGAATGATTTCAGCCTTCTGGTGTCTAATCGTTGTCCACCATCAACAATCAGATCTAGACATGCACTTGATACATTTTTCCGAGGAACATAAAACTATGTTCCCCAGTGAGTCGCCACTATGTTATCACCTGGATTGAACCTCAGGCTGAAGGAAGGAAATGTCAGGGTAACCACAAACCATGCTTAGCCAAGTGGCTATCCCTACTAGGCCGGCAGAGGGCTCTCTCCATAAGGATCTCAGCCAAGATGACTGGATCGGGTAAAGGATATTAGACTAGGTATAGTAACATGAAGTTTTGATTGGATTTTGAAAGGGTTTTACCGGATCAGGAGGAGCTGGACAGTTTAGGTTTAGGGAACTAGGTTATTATTGCAGGGTGTTTAATGGGGCAAGGTAGGCATAGGCTTTAGCACTCAAGGGCTTGATGGGATGAGATGTTTTAGACTGGTGAGAAGCTAAGAAGGGCATGTGAAAACCATGGATCCTTCCTAGACTACAGAAAACATGAAATGGTGAATGGTTTCCCAAGGCAGAGCACTGATGCAATGAATTCTGCCTATCAACTTGAAAAAATTCAAATAGAAGCAATGAAATGATGAATGGAATACATAAAACACATTAACATATAATCACATAAGAATAAACTGTACTAAAACTCATACCACATGGATCCCATAAAAATAGTTGCAATTCCTATTAAAATCCTGCCAAACTGCTTACAAAAGGTGTACAATCAAGGGCTAAGCATCCAGATAAGTCCAACCCTTCACAATGAGAAAGAAGAAGAAGATATAGACATGATTTCAACCTCCTCCTATCCTCAGGGGTCGAATCCATAAGATGATGAGATAATCTAACTAATACTGAACAAGAAACAGGAATATAGGCAACTCAACAACTTGCCTCTAAAAGTGAAAAACTTATTCATTTGAGCTCAAATTGACTTCTAAAGAAATGAATCTAACCTCTATTACTATTTATCTATTATAATTACATGTCATGTCATCATTTACAATGGTGAAACAACCTCCATGAGAGAGAATCCATGATCATAGTGAAAAAACTGGAAAAATGGCCATCCTAAGCAAAACAGCCCAAAGCGCAGCACCACTGGCCAAAGGCATAGTGCCACTTTCAAGTCGCTTTTGGAGGCCTTCCCAACATCCCAATTGAGCCCATGCTAGATCATTTTAAAGGTATTCAAGTTTACTTTCCAAAACACTTAGAATTTCGGCATTTGAAGCTCATTGGACCGCTAAAAACGTGATTCTCCCAAGACTGCTTCTGTGTACCCAAAAAGTGGCATAAAGGTCATTTTTAGGTTGTATTTTGACCTTTTGGTGGACCAGTTCTGCCCCCAAAAACTTTGAAACTTGCTAGGGTGCATTTCCTCATCACTCTAAATCCAAAAATGCAAACCATTTCTTCATTAGGTGCCCTTAGGAAAAGCGCAGTGCCAAGGTAGTTTTTCTGTGTAATAAATTCCAAAATTTTCAAATGACAAAATTTGCTCCAAATTTGCCCAAAATTGGTGAGAAGCACCATCATCAAGTGCTCTAATGAGACAAGGAAGCTTCAGCCAGCATCCTAAGTCTATCCTCCTCCTTTTTGCCTTTCAAGGCCTGCCTTAGCCTAGCTTTCATGTTTCTAACCCTCCCGTTGCAAATCTTGTTTCGGGTCCTGTAATGATAGGCCATGTGTCTGATCATCTGATTGACTTTGTTGGCCTTCTGTAGCAGCTTCTCAAAGTGCAGATAGACTCTTTCAAGCTAAGCATGGAAAATTTTAGGGGCTAATTTTCGCCTAGTGGGCTAATTTTCCATGACTTTTCCACAAAAAAGATTCGCCAATTTCCAAATTTATAAAAGACAATTCGCCCAAATTTTTAAATATAAAATTATTTTACCTTAAAATTTGCAACATTATATAGAGGATATATATAAAATCATTATAAATTTGAATAATTTTACAAATGTATCAATAAACATTTTATAGTTTGCATATTAGGGATTAATGAAATTCGCCAATGTTTTTAAAATTCAAGAAAATTTTCCATCCTTAAAATTTTCCTTGAAGCCAACTCTCCCTATCATCTTCAATATCCTTCTCAATAGGAGTCAAAGTGGCTTGTGCCTCTTTGCCACTTTGTCGTTTTACCCTGAGAATTTCCAGCTCCATGAAGACTTGTTTGTCACTCAACTGTTTGTTTTCTTACTCCAAGTATGTGATGACATATTTGGCCCTCTCTAAATTGTCTGCCAAAGCTTTCACTTGAGCCTCCCTTTCTTGTATGATGATTTCTTTGATGGTTTCTTCATCCTGATCCTCTAAGTCAATGATTTCAACTCCATGACAAGTATAACACTGCTCCGGCTCATCATGCTTAGTCAATTCAAAGTCCCTTTCCTCCTCATCATCAATACTCTGCTATGGCATTTTTTCCTTCCCTTTGTGCATCTTCTGCACTTGTACCTGTAGTGTCGATGAAGAAGGAAAATCCCCTTCCACGTCCTGTGGAGCTAGCATTTGCCTATGAGCTGATGAAGAAGGTAAGGTCCCTTCCACATCCCACGGAAAAACACTTGCCTATATGCTGCAAATAATCTCCTTGTGCCCCTCTGATATGTCATGTAAACGGCACCTCAGTAGTTATTTTCTCCTTGGCCTTCTCATTTGTTTTCACTTGGCTAGAATGTCCTCCTGCTTCTTGAGACACTGGCGGAGGAATTTGAGGACCCCTGAAGATATCATGAGAAATAAAGGTCTCCAAGAAATGTTAAGGAGACTGAGATGATGAAGCACAATGACCTTGATCAGGGAGTAATGATAAGACTACTCATGTGCTAAGGGTATGGCTTCCTTTGGACAATATAAGCCATCTTCTCAGTACTCCTAAACAAGTAGTAAGGGAGGTTTAACATCCTCACCCAAGTAAAATGCATGATGAGCTTGATGTGATAAGTGTACAGCCTGGAGAATCTTACCTCACAAGTAAAATACTTCATGATAATTTTCATCATGGGGACATATTTTTTTTGAAGGAATCTAAAAGGAAATAGTGTCTTCACCTCATTTCTATACCGAGGTTTGATATAAGGCTCATAATAGTGCTCATTCAGGTCCTGGCCCTTGAACCATTTCTCCCCTTGTTATAGACACTTTTATGACTCACAGCATTGAGCATGAAATGTCCATAATCCAAGGGATCCAAAGTCCCTAAATGAGTTGTTCCTACCCCTAAAGGAACAAGGTCAACAAAAGATAGCTTCTCCCAGAAGTTCTCCACCAAAAACAACTCAGAAACAGTCAATTCAGGATCAATTCAGAGGCTCCACTAGCTGTCTGCGCTGAAATGCAGAGATTACACTGGCTAGGTGCACTGCAACGCAAGTAGAAGCACTACCAGGGTGCGCTAAGCGGGAAATGACAAATGGCAAGCTCATTCAACGAGGTGGAAAGACCCTGGAAGCTTCCAGAATCTTCCTCAATGACACTTGCCTCAATGAATTCGACTAGTGATGAGTAAGAGGTTCTCAACCTCCAAGTGGAAGCAAGAACTAACAGAGAGAAGCCACAAGTCAAAACATCAGTTGACTCATCCTCTCTGCTTACATCTATATATGGATCTCTCACCCAGAGGTTCAGGAGGCTGGAATTTTGTACTTTGTAGAGAATTGTTGTTGGTTTGAGATTGAGATTAGTACATTGGGTGATTTATGCTTTGTTGGAGGAGAGGAAGGGATTCTTTTGCTGGGAGGTAGATGCTGGATCAGGACTCACTTGGTTGTATCTCCTCTTGAACCTTGTTATCATATCAATAAAGCTACTTGAGTTTCTCCTATATGCTTGTATTTCAATGATGTTTTGTTATATTTGCATATTTAGTTTATATCTGATCCTAAACTAGTTATGAATGTGAATCTATATCTTTTGTGTAGTTTTCCTCTCTTGTGATCTTGCAGGAACTAGATGTAGCTGAACCAGTGAAAGAGCAGGCAGCGGGAAGCGAACGAAAGAGAGAGTGATTGGATCGACAAACTAGCGAAAGACACCGGTTAGTTACATCCTTCTTTCTCTATTTGCATCTCATAAAGAAGAATACTCAGATAGTTTTCCTTGTTTGTTGCTAAGGCACTATCACCTCTTAGAGTGGGATAGGGGCATTCCGAATTGGATACTTTTCCCAACAACAAATTGGTGACTCCGCTGGGGAGGAGAGAGTATCTTGTTAGTTTATTTGTGTTTCTATTTCTATTCATTTCATAAACTCAAGAGTGCCGAATCGAACTGCATTTGCTATTTACAAATGCAAAGTAGAGATCAGCTACTCTAGTCCACTCACTGGACCTGTTTATGATCTGAACAGCTGATCCACAAGTGCTCTAACAGCCCTTTGTGATAGATCTTAGTCCTCCTATAAATCATCCTCCTAATTGTACCTAATTGATAGCTTTTATCCGGCCAAAAACTATAGATCAAACTGCAAACCGTAACCCAGAACCCAGAAACAACACTCGTTTCTGCTTCAGCGTAGACTCTATGAAGAGGTTCTGCATTTCAACGCAGGTCCCGTGAAGGCTACCTGCGCTAAAGGTCAGATCCTTTGTGTTGGGGGTGCGCTGATCAGTCTTTGCCTTGTGCAGCTGTGGTTCCCTGCTTCCTTTTGCTCAGTTTTATCTCTGTTTTTTGCAGCCTATTATCAATCAGTGTACCTATCTGAAACACCTTTTCTTTGCCTCAATTCCGCCTCAGTTGTATAAAGAAATTGTATTTGTTCTTTGTGTATTTGTTACATCATTTGCAGTTTCCCATTACAAAAGTAAACTAGTCATATTGTCGCCCTTAGATCTAGACCTGTCGTAAGTGTCGTTTTGATCTTAGGAGTGAGTTTGTTTGCTGTTCACAGTTGATTTAGCTTTTACTTTTGTCTTTTGGTTTGAATTTATGCATTTCAAGTGTCGAAAAAAGTAAATCATAAAGTGTCGTAATCGTCTTTTTGATTTCGAAAAAGGAACTTGTTTGTGTTTTTCACTTGAAATCGAATTCAAATTTGTACAACAGCTTTCTTTTTAGGCATCAATATTAAGAAAGTGAAAACAAATACATGCATATGTGCATTTTCATTTTGACAGTTTGTATGTTGATTTAGGAAAAAGTGCATTACTGTGTGCTGTATGCTCTTTGAGAAAAGATGGTGTCTTTCTTTTCCCTTTGTAGCTAGGATTTTCATTGTTGAAAAGATATAAAAGCTTACTTATCATCTTTAGACTGCATTTAGGAATTGTATCATACATCTCGTGGTGATCCAAAAAGGCAAACTTCTAAGAAAGATCAACCTAAAATAAATTGAATGAACTTAACAACGCTTTGTAACATAACGCACAACATAGAGGTCTAGGCTAGAGACGTGTTCCGGCGTCGTAAAACCTGGTCACTGGTCGCCTCACTGATGGTTGGGTGATTCCTCCTGAGAGACGATAAGTGCCAGTACCGATTGTGCTCCCACGTACCATCGCGTATATATTGGGAGACCCCTATAGGAATATAACCTTTACCCATAGGAAGCCGTGTCGGCCGCCCTACTGATCGCAATGCACTGAACACAGCATTCAGGAAGATTGACCGCCCGTACCCTAAAAAGTATTCTGCGGTTTTGCGAAAAGTTTGGCACACCCTCTACCTAGAACTCCAGAGGAGTTCCTTTTGGCCTTTTTTAGACTCTATAACAGAAAAAGTCCATCCGAGCATTTGTCACTTCGGGCTCGTTAAAACATCGAAGGAGACTAGAGTCATCTCTAGCTTTTTCTCGACTCTTTAAAATTGAAAAAGCAAGTTGTGTCTAAGCGTCGTTAAAATTTATTTTAAACGGAACAATCACCCCTTTTTCCTGCGTTGATCTTTAGGTTGAGAAAATGGAGCCCACTAACCAAGGAATTCCCCTTGGTGGAAATCCTAGTCCCTTCTCCTCTTGGGGAGATGTTGGTGCGCCCCATATGGCCACATTGTCGCTTCCAGGACTGACAATTGGCCTGCCAGTCTGGCTCTTCTCAACCAATGTCATTCAGAACACCACTATTCCTGAACAGTCGAATCAACAATTAGACGAGTCCAGAATTTCCCACCAACCTTCTACTTCCTATAATTCTTCCTCTCTTCCTTCCTCTTCGCATGACGGAACTGGTAAAACTAAAAACCAAGTTCCTAAGGAGAAGAAGGAAAAGAAGAAGAAAGAGAAAAAGAAGAAGGAGCCAAAGGCAAATAAGGGAAAACAAGTGTCGTCTGATGAAAATCCACACACAGCACTGACCAGGCCTAAATCGCCATGTGTCATCTGCAAGGGAGACCACTTTCATAGAGATTGTCCCTGCATCCCTCGAATACTAAGGGACTGGTCTCCCTGTTTGCACAATCCGGTGTCGTCAACCTCTGATAGCCATGTTGAAAGTACACCGTCAACTAGCGAAAGTGAAGTTCCAGGACAGAAAGGGAGGGCTAGACCTCCCTGTAGACTGTGCGAATGCAACCATGCCCTCCACCGTTGTCCCTTCTTAGACGAGGCTAAAAGAGTCTTGGAAGATCGTCCGGTTTCGCCGTTACGACTTCCTCCTGGATATCAAAAACTCTTGCCAAGTCCTTCATTAGTTGAGAATCCAGCTGGCCCGCTCAAGTGGTCAGCTGAAGCGTCTATCATTGAGGATAAACCGATTGAATCCATACCAGACGAAAGTCAAAAGGTCGAGGCGGCAGTTGACCCGGTCTTGCCTTCAGAGGATTTATCTTCGAATGATACAGTCACTGAAGAGGATAAGGATGACACCATCCAGATTCTTTTCATCAACACAGACTCCAATGAACACGGGGGCAATGCACCCATTCCTTTATCGCAGGAAGGAAGTTCGTCAGAGCGATATCCGACCGTCTATTCGGTCCCACCACCAAGCAACCTAGTCGTATCCTTCGACTGGAACCAACTAGGCAGACCCCGGTTGCCAGCCAGCATACCATTCAGAATTATCGTTCAAATATACATAATGATAATGGTTGGCACCATCATTGATGAGGGGGCATCTGTGAGTATCCTTTCCTCTATTGCTTGGAAAGCGCTTGGTTCGCCAACGCTTTTGCCTGAAATGAGAAATCTATCAGGCTTCGATAAAGGAACCAGTCGACCTTTAGGGATCCTCCCCAATGTGCCTATTACATTTAAAGGGAAGACTGTTCAAATGAACGTGATGGTCGTTCAAGGACCCTTGGAGTATAACCTACTCCTTGGACGAGACTATATATATTGCATGGGAGCCATAGTCTCCTCACTCTTTAGAGTAATGTGTTTTCCGCACGAAGGAAGAGTGGTCAAGCTCGTGGACCAGCTTTCATTTCCCGGATCACGCATCGCAAATAGTCACATACCATCCCTAAATGGTCTCTTCACACAAGAAATGTCTCAACCCACAGTCCGTCCTCCCGATGAGCGCGAGTGATTCGGAAGGATATGACTGGAACCCAGGGGGCATGCGTCCTGGTCTGCTTTGGCAGGAAAATTTTGGGTATAGGGTAGGTTTCCGCGGGAGAATATGACTAGTCCGTACCCCGTCTGTGATGGAAGAGGGGTTGTTCTAGAATAAAATTCTTTTGTCAAAGTTATGTGAAAGGGCGGGCGTCGTCATTCACCTTTGTTCATCTCGGTGGACATCGCCGAAGAAGTTTTTTGTTTTAAAGATTAACGGAACAATCTTTGGGTAACTTGAAAGAGGTAGGCCTCTCTCAGTAAAACAAATGTTTTGGCGGAAGATGAAGTAGGGGTAACCTTGAAATCATACTTTATACCTGGGGGCATGCAAACCTTTTGGAGTGAAAGCAAAGAGCGATTATTTATCTGTTTTTTGGGTTATTCGTTTCCTAACTTGCATAAAGAAAGGAATCCGGAGCAAAGATTTGTAAGGCGCAAGCTCCATAAAAAATGGAATCTTAAATGAGACATTCTTATCATATGACTGGATTAATCGAGCAGTTTTAGCACATAGTTCATGCTCATTAAAAAATAAACATAAGATCGAGCAAGTGTTTCAATCCGCGTTTAAGCTCGTTAAAAAATGAACTACCCGGTAAATAACCTCTGTGAATGTAAATTATCAGCCATTAAAGCCTTGGTCGTGTTTGCACCGTCACCTCCACTTTTCCATTGGCCGATCATTCGCCTCCATTTGATTGTTTACCCATTTTGAGGAACAGCTACGAAGAGTGATTTCACTAGCCATCCTTGTGACACTGCCATGATTGGAAAATTCCAAACCTTACCTGGAATCAGCTGCTAACCCGTCTTATCACTCATTCCTCAAAAGACGAGTCTTCTTTAAGCTCTTTTCATCTGACTCGTAAAATATGAAAAGATTGCCGAGTTTTGGCCTTCCATCTCGTTAAAGCGACCGGAAGTGCTATCCCTCCTCTAGATTTTAATCTTTTTGGACCTGAGGGATTATTGCACAAAAAGATCCAGCACTTGTTTTGTTCGGCTCGTTAAAACTATCGAAAATTCATCCCTTATGTATTGTTTTATACTTTTTCGGACTTAAGGGATTAGATGACGAAAAAGGAACTTTGGAGTTATCTTTATGTACCTTTTCAGACTCTCTAAAATTGAAAAGGACCGAGTTATCTTTGTCGTTAGACTCGTTAAAAAGCATTAATAGCGACAAACTTGTCTTTAGACGAGAACGAGTTTCACTATTGCTAGGCTCATTAAAACATAGCGATGGGTTTGCCCGAAGGGCAAATTATAGAACAAGCATATGTTATCCTCCTCAAGCTTGACAAAAATAAAGAGGTACTGGTCA
Organism: Pinus tabuliformis; assembly: GCA_031772625.1. Classification (NCBI taxonomy): domain Eukaryota; kingdom Viridiplantae; phylum Streptophyta; class Pinopsida; order Pinales; family Pinaceae; genus Pinus; species Pinus tabuliformis. Next base: position 582,713,715 of record CM062820.1, read on the forward strand.
GAAATGACTGGGGAAAAATTGGGAAGAAACTCAAAGAACTTTTATTGGTAGCAAGTCGCTCTTGAACATGACACTTCCACTCCGTGCCTGAGTCGGGTTGGGTTGTTTCATTCACCAGTCACATCACCATGGTCTCGCCATACCATCCATCTTTGGGGTAAATGCTACCGATCCATCACACAAGTGTCGCTGATATGTTCAAGAGAAGTCATCCAGAGAAGTCAACCGTGTCCCATCCACTACCATACATTATCCTTCATCCTTTCATGACCGCCACCCTGAACCATATATCATCAGATCGTTTTCACCTCCATCAAAATCATTTGCTCCATTCCGTGTCACTGATGTGGGATACATTAAGGCCCTCCTTTGACGGATCGCTTCTTGTCGACATCAACTCATTATCCAAGAAGTTGATCTAGGAACACCCCCTTCAGTACTTTGAAGCTTGCATGCCTCAATAGGCAAGTTTCTCACTTCCGGCGACAGGTATACACCAATGACCTTCGACCGAAAGATTTTGCGTGGTGTTCGATGCCAAGTCCTTTATTCACACCACGTGAATTGTACTGCAGTACCTTGAGGGTCATTATCATTATCGGTGATTCCTCTCGCGCTTGTTAACAGTTTACATCATTGACTGGTAATCAAGCGATGTCTTTCCATGTTCGACTTCGGAACATTTCTCACATGGATCGACTTGTACTTAGAGTGAAGATCGGACGAGATTGAAGACCTCGGATCTAGTTTCATCCATCTAGGCTGCGATATATATTCAGGAAAAATAAAGACATTGACATGTACAGCATTGTAGCAGATAATCATCCTACCAAAAGGATGATGATTTCATCAAAATCATCAGTCTACCATCAGACGATTGTCTGTTCTATGTACAGAAAAATGAATTTATAAAGCTGAGCATGGGAATGCCCGCCTCAGCTAGATCATGAAAGCAGTATGAAAAATAATGTATTGTATTGTATCTTAGTACAGGTCTCCTCCCAGCATTGGAAGAACTTCGGATCCTCCTAATAAATCATTTCACCTAATAAACGACCTCATACTTTAGGGGGCAACTGTTATAGACATTTTTGTGCCTCACAGCATTGAGCATGAAATGTCCATAATCCAAGGGATCCATAGTCCCTAAATGAGTTGTTCCTACCCCTAAAGGAACAAGATCAACAAAAGACAGCTTCTCCCAGAAGTTCTCCACCAAAAACAACTCAGAAACAGTCAATTCAGGATCAATTCAGAGGCTCCACTAGCTGTCTGCGCTGAAATGCAGAGATTACACTGGCTAGGTGCACTGCAACGCAGGTAGAAGCACTACCAGGGTGCGCTGAGCGGGAAATGACAAATGGCAAGCTCATTCAACGAGGTGGAAAGACCCTGGAAGCTTCCAGAATCTTCCTCAATGACACTTGCCTCAATGAATTCGACTAGTGATGAGTAAGAGGTTCTCAACCTCCAAGTGGAAGCAAGAACTGACATAGAGAAGCCACAAGTCAAAACATCAGCTGACTCATCCTCTCTACTTACATCTATATATGGATCTCTCACCCAGAGGTTCAGGAGGTTGGAATTTTGTACTTTGCAGAGAATTGCTGTTGGTTTGAGATTGAGATTAGTACATTGGGTGATTTATGCTTTGTTGGAGGAGAGGAAGGGATTCTTTTGCTGGGAGGTATATGCTGGATCGGGACTCACTTGGTTGTATCTCCTCTTGAACCTTGTTATCATATCAATAAAGCTACTTGAGTTTCTCCTATATGCTTGTATTTCAATGATGTTTTGTTATATTTGCATATTTAGTTTATATCTGATCCTAAACTAGTTATGAATGTGAATCTATATCTTTTGTGTAGTTTTCCTCTCTTGTGATCTTGCAGGAACTGGGTGTAGCTGAACCAGTGAAAGAGTAGGCAGCGGGAAGCAAACGAAAGAGAGAGTGATTGGATCGACAAACTAGCGGAAGACACCGGTTAGTTACATCCTTCTTTCTCTATTTGCATCTCATAAAGAAGAATACTCAGATAGTTTTCCTTGTTTGTTGCTAAGGCACTATCACCTCTTAGAGTGGGATAGGGGCATTCCGAATTGGATACTTTTCCCAACAACACCCCTACATTAGGAACCCTGGTGGCATCTGAAATGATGGAAGGTGAGATGGTGAATGTACCCTAGCAAGAGTCACCTTGTTGTCCTGAAGATGGGCTCCAAAAAGTCTAGTGACCTCTGGGTGGTATTGAACTCTCTCTACCTGTTCACAGAATTCATAGCAGCCAAGGTATTTGAAACATGTGACAACTAACTGAGAGGCCTGCAATTCCCTAAGGTTTGATGGCTCTTCTTTGATAATCCTACCTCCCTTATGTGGTTTTCTCGATTGCCTGGCTCTATCTATTGAAGTGTCATTGTCTGTGTTCTTCCACTCATAGTCTCAGTCCTCTTGGTCCATGTTTGCAAGGTTGAGGTGTATGAAGGGAATGAGTGAAAGTGTTTTTAGGAATGAGGGGATGGGAGATGAGCTTATGACTAGGAAATGAATGGAGGAGTAGGAAATGAGGGGGGGGGCTTGTTTGCTTGAGAATTTGCTTTTAGGGAAGAGGGATAAAGGGAATGGGAATGATATGGAATAGGGGTAAAGGGAAAAAGGGATAATGTTTAGGGGAATTTAGAGCTGTAGGGATAGGTGCTAGGATGAACGGTGAGGATTTAGGGTTTAGGCATCATTAGGGAGATTTTAGGGTTTCTTATTAAAAATGGAAAATGATGCTTATATATTGGATTTGCAAGTCAAAACCGAAGTGAGGGATGGCCACTTAATGATGAAAGGAGAGAGAAATTTGGATTTTCTTTGAGGGTTTGAGGGTTTTTGAGTTCTCCTGCAAAAACATAGTGCCACTTCTCAAAAGCGCAGTGCCTGTGTAAATTTGCACTGTGAAGTTCTGCCAAAAGCGCAACACTGGTCTTAAGAAGCGCAGCACCTACCTGCCTTACCTAGAAGTGTAGTTTCACTTTTCCAGAAGCGCGGCACCAAGCTCAACTTCTCCAGAAGCATAGCGCCACTCTACCAAAAGCACAGCGCCAAGATTCCTTCACTCAAAACTCACTCAATCTTGCCCATTTTTCTCACCTTTTGACTCCTTGCTTAGAAAATGAAGATAATGAATTTGAAAATGGAATTTGAGGGCTTAAATAGGGGTAGATTTTGATTTTTCACTTGAAAAACCCACCTTTCTAATGTTTCTTGTCCTTCTTCAAAACTCTGTTTTAATGCCTTTTTCTTCTTTATGTCTTTGCAAGTGGATAAATGCTCAATTTGACTTGATTTTTGCAGTGTTTCTTTGCCTTGCAGCAAGGAGAGATGCTCTGGTGTAACTAAGATCAATTATTACATATAGTGACTTAAAATTACATATGAAATACAAATAAACTTAAAATACTCTGTTTTCACCTCAAAAACATGTTTTTTGAGGTGAAAATTACATTCGGTTAAAAGATAATAATTTCAGTAGCTATGATTTACAAGCCATCATGCCTGATTTATTGATCATCCTCATACCCTTGCTGACCTATATTTACACTTTTAATCAGGCTCTTGACCTTGATGATGAAACCCTAAGACCTAATGAAATGATAATTGTAGATTGACCATGAAACCATAACTGAAGACAACCTAAAGAAGGATCAGCAAGTATACTCTATGAGGGAAAAATTTAGATTTTCTGAAGAGAGGACTACCATCAGTGGATTATTTTGACATGACCTAATGGAATGATGCAAAACTTTTAGTATGGGACCCCTAAAATGAGAATGAAAAGTGTGAATTTTGATCCCTAATGGAAGTATGCAGATGCTAACACTAACACTTCGCAGGAAAGATAGTAAGATAAAGGAAAGGAAATATCTTTAAGAAATCCAACAAGGTGTCGCAGCTAGAAATGGATATCACCAAATTGTAAATCACCAACAAACACAAGGATTGATAGAATAAAAGGATGAAATAAAATGAACTAGACCCAGGGGAACTCAAATGTATATGTCTTTAAACATGAACCTATAAATTCAAAGAACCCTGATAAATAAATATTATTGTTACAAATAGAACATAAACTACTCCAAATAGTTATTGGGAAAATAACTAAATTCTAGCATTCAAACAAGGGCATAAACATGTTGTCAAATGGAAAAGTTGAAAGCAGTTAAAAACATCAGGGGCATGTTGCAAATCCAATTCCTATCATTGAAATCAAGAAAACTACCATTGGAATCTCAGGCTTGGATCCACTTCTCTATTGAATCTATTCATCTACTTGTCTACTCAATCTGTTATAATTGCACCAAATGGTGCCACATGATAAATAAATTGTAAATTCAGCAAATATTTTCAAACAAAGGCTATCTCCTAGACATTGGAATGAGTGATGCAAGAGCATCCCCAGTCCATTAGTGTTCTTGCATCACCAAAAACGTGTTTAAATTCCAGCATCTCGTTCATGTTTAATCATCAATTTGTGCTTGTGAGACTTACATGAGCCCATAGGAGATCACTCTTAGCTTCACTGACTCCCACTTTAAACATGACATTTCTAAAAATAGTTGGCAGGAAAGGAAAGATACAATGTACTTAGTTTATTAACCCATTACACTAGAACCACAATAAAAACAAGAGGAGTTGAGATGACGGATTGCTTCTACTGGAGAAATAAGACATAAACAAAGAGATACCAAATTAACAGAAATACAACAGGGTGTGATGGCATGGCATCACGGATCTTATTGTTTCCAGAAACACATTTTTGTATGATGAAATGGAAATCAACTCCAACAATAATTAAGACATTCATTGCAAAGGAGGAGAGCATTGAGAAAGAAATTTTAACATAGACCAGAAATCACTAGGTTAAAGTGGAAGAATTTGTTGAGGAAAACAAATTAAGAGAAGCAACAGACTCTCTTGAGAAGAAGCCAGTGACTTCCACAAATGCAATTGAGGACAATAATTGGGAAAGAAGATCCTTGGAGCAGTTGAGGCATATCAATGAGAAATTGAGGAAGATCACTCCACTGAAAATGAAGGATATTGTTAAGGAATAATCACTGAGCAGCAGGAAGGTTAAATTCATGGAAAGAGAACTAGCATGGAATATGTGCCTAAACAAGAAACCGTGCAACCCATTGTTGTGTGAGAAATAGAGTATTTCTTTTTGTTCATCCTTTCTTAATCTTGTGGATGAGGATCAATTTCTACTGCAAAGTGAATGTAATTGAGTAGCGTCACTATTATTTCACTGATTTACTTGAATGTTATAGTACAAGTTCAGTGATAAAATCCTCATGTGGAATTGTTTTGCTTCTGTTTAGTGATGTACATTGATTGTGACTGACACCATCCACTGATATGGGTAGTAAATTTTATTTATTATCTACCTATAGAATATTAGTATGCATTTGTGCAGGTTTTGTGTTTTCCAGCACCCATCGATTAGTATTAAAGTAGGAAGAACCTGCAATGAGGCAAATACAACAAAGGAGGGAGAAAAAATTTTAGGTGTTTCTTGTCTGTCAGGCAAAACCCAACAACACTAGGGTTTGTAGGGTTTATCTGATTTTGGGAATGGGAGCGTTTAAGTTTATTGTATGTTTGCTTCTTCTTATTGATCTTTGTTCCTCCGTATTGGTTGAATATCATCCCCTTGTTTTAACTTATCACAATGGTCCCCTACTCATGAGTAGTCCTACTATGGATGTTCATCTACTTTGGTATGGCAGATTCAGCCCTACTCAACATTCCATTGTGGCAGATTTTGTTTAGTCCTTGGAAGCCATCAAGACCCTAGAGCCCTCTTTGTATAACTCGTGGAAAATAACTCAGAGATATTGTGGTCAGTTCAACAAGGCCATCACCATGGAAAATATAAGGCTAGGAAATCAGAAGTTGGATGTTGGTTATTCCCTCGACATATCTCTGAAGCAGAGCCAAATTATAGCTCTGGTGGAAGGGGAAATTGCTTCCAAAGCTCTGATGGAGAATGGAAATGTCATGTATTTGGTACTCATGTCTGATGATGTTACTATAGAGGGCTTTTGCATTCTCCACAACTGCAATTGAACACAATCATTGGGTAAGAAGATCCTTGGATAAGTTGAGGCATATCACTGGGCAATTGAGGAAGATCACTCCACTAAAAATGAAGGAGATTGTTAAGGAATAATCACCAAGCAGCAAAAAGGGTAAACTTCTGGAAAGAGAACTAGCATTGAATCTCTGCCTAACCTAAAAACCGTGCAACCCATTGTTCTATGAGAAACATAGTATTTCTTTTTCTTTATCCTTTCTTAATCCCATGCACGAGGATCAATTTCTGCTGTAGAGTGAATGTAATTGAGTAGCATCACTATTATTTCACTAATTTACTTGAATGTTATAATACGATTTTAATGATAAAATCGTCATGTGGAATTTTTTTGCCTCTGTTTAGTGAAGTACATTGATTGTGATTGACACCATCCACTGAGATGGGTAGTAAATTTTATTTCTTATCTACCTACAGCAGAGTGGTGTGCATTTATTTAGTTTTTTCATTTTCCACAACCCATCAATTGATATTAAAGTAGGAAGAACATGCAGTGAGGCAAATCCAACGAAGTAGATTTTTTTCTTCCTCCTTTGTTGCAAATCCAACAAAGGAGATTTAGGGGAGAGAAGCAACTCCAGGATGAGAACTGGTAAGATGATGTCATAATCCCGTTGCAAAAAGAGAAAAAGCATGGTATGTGGAGGAGTCGACATGAATTGGAGAAGCATATATTGAAGAAACGCAAACATTATAGAGATGTTGAGAACAATTACTACAACACTAAAACCATAGAAAATGCCCAACTGAAAAAAAAAAAAAAAAAAAAAAAAAAAAAAAAAAATGTGAGGCCAACAAGGAACCCTAAGAGAAGAAGTAGAGGACTCTCTTTTTAAATAAAAATGTGATAGAAAACTTCAGGCTCCTAACTCTGTTGTCTATCTAGTGAAAGATCAACTATTTATCTAGATAGTCTAGAAAGGCCCATCAATATATATATTCCATTGCGAGAGAGCTTAAAGACTAGAAATTAGAATATGGAAATAAGAACGTCAATTGGAGCCCTATGAAGTTGGTGGGTTAATTTAGCAGCATTCATCAGAAAATTTCTTCCAAATTGCATGTGAGTTCCATGGAAGGTGGAATAATAAAAAAAAAACCCGATACATATGAGGATCATTATTTGAAGGAATGATTATCTACTAACACTATGGGATCATTAGTTATGGATCTAGTGATCAATAGCAAATCTATGTTCTAACCAATTTTACAGCTCTTTTTCACTTTCTTGTTCTTGTCCATAAGTTTGTGCACAACACCACCAAGGCACTTCTTCAGATTATTCACCGAGTATTAAGTGATTTTTTATTGTCAAAAGAGCTATCATGTCTTGTTCGAAGCATAGACTTGACAAACAATAATGTGAAGACAGGAAGTGCATCATCTTGTTTTGTCTAAACCTATCATCTAGGATATTAATCTTCAATTTAGCAACTGCTTAGCTCCAATGTAATAAAGGCCATCAATTATACTCATGAAGAGATTATATTTTAGGGATAGTTCTGGGAGGAAGATTTATAAAAAAAAATGAAGTGAAATTACTCACTATCCTTTGCAAGAATTAATCTTCAATTTAGCAACTACTTAGCTCCCACATAGTAAAGGAATCAATTATACTCATGAAGAGATTATATTTCATGTATGCTTATGGAAAATAAGACTATAGTAAAGGCCGTCAATTATACTCATGAAGATATTATATTTCAGGTATGCTTATGGACAGTAAGACAATATGCCTGCATACCCTTATGTGTGGTCTATTGTCAAACAAAGATCTTACTAACAATGGATCATGTGATCAAGTGAAATAGCGCTAATGTCAATGACGAAGCAAGTGATCGAGTAAAATATGAACTATGATTGATCTTTGGTTATATGGTTGTGATCTTACTTCCCTCTTCTGTAATTAATTGTTGAACAATTCCAGATAGATAAGTATTCCTAAATGTATCTATGAATTGTATTGAATTATTACTAATTTTTTATGGTTTATTTCATTGTTGAATTAATTTTTAGGTTGCCTCTCTAATTGCTTGTGTTAGCCACATTTGTGATTTATGGATTCGTGATTCGTGATTAATGGAATGTTTCTATGTATTTAGGTTTCATAAATCTAAAGTTTCATTTCTGTCAATAGTAAATAGTTAATAACAGAAACAATTCAGTTCATTTACTTCATAAATTTGTGTGAATTTGGGTTCACTTTTTGTGTGAATTATTCAGTTCAGTTGCTTCGTAAATTTATGTGAATTTTTAAATTTGTGTGAATTTGGGTTCAGTTTTTTGTATAGATTTGGGTGGTAAGCTGAAGTAACACATCCTCAAAGTGCACAAAAGTTATTGGGTATATTACATGCATGGACCAATATAGCTATGTTTGATAGGCCCTAAAAATCTAGCTCTTATAAAATAGAAGAACTACCCACAACGAAAACTTACATGCACCTATAAATGGAACCAACATGATGCAATATGGCACATACAAATCTAGGGGCTGAAATGCCCTTAATGCACATTAGGCCTCCAATGATCCAACCAACATCTAAATGAATTCACTAGTTTTAAAAGCTTTGGTAGGAAGGCATAGACATATGTAGAGCAGCTAGCTTATTGGGCCTCAGAGTTTGTGAGAAAGAGTGAGTAGATCGCAGAGTATTGGTTTATTTCATTCTTTACAGAAAATTTAAGTAATTTTTAGGTATGAATCATATAAGTTTTAAAGTAAGTTCTACTAATTTTCAAATTTAGTGGTTTATTTCAGTCTTTACAGAAAATTTAAGTAATTTTTAGTTATGAATCATACAAGTTTTAAACTAAATTCTACTAATTTTCATCATTTAAGGGTGGTTTCACTGATCCAGAAATAGAGAATGAATAAAAAGAATAAGAGCTTATTGATGATGACATCACCAGAGGGGTTCTAGAGAATCATTTTTATTCCATTGGAGTTCAGGGAAGTGCGCAGTATTCTCATAACAGCCTTGGTGACCACAGTGTTAGAAATTTTGAACATCTAAGCCTCTCATTTGGGTCTTCTGCCCCTACTTCTTTATTATAATAAATGGCTTCCCAAAATCATCAAACGCCAATGTTGTCCCTACAAACAGTAACAAAGTGTGGCACAGAGATTAAAGCATAAAATTAAAAGAAATGATGAAAAAAATAGTGAATTTTGAACCAAAGATCTGTGGTGTGTGTACTCCTCCCTGTGTGGAAGAAGACTAAAAGTGGGGTTGAAATGCAGTGAGGTTAGAAATGAAACATATGTGGGTGTCGTTAATGGATTGAAGGTCAAATGGTGGGGTTCGATACCAGTCTATTACTAGTAAAACATTAATTCACAACTCTCTTCAATCTCGTTTTCCCTCCCGCCCTGTGAAAAGTGAAAATATGTTACTCGTAAACTTAAAAGAAAGGATGAAAAAATAGTGAATTTTGAACCAGAGACAGACTGGTAAAACATTAATCCACAACTCTCTTAAATCTTGTTTTCGCTCCCACCTTGTGAAAAGTGAAAATATGCTACTCATAAACTTAAGAGCAAGGATGAAAAAATAGTGAATTTTGAGGTGTGTGTACTCCTCCCTATGCGAAAGAATACTAAAAGTGGGGTGGAAATGTAGCGAGGTTAGAAATGAAACATACCTGGGCACCATTAATGGATTGAAGATCCAATGGTGGGGTTCGATATCAGTCTACTACTGGTAAAACCTTAATTCACAGCTCTCTTCAGTCTCGTTTTCCCACCCGCCCTACGAAAAGTGAAAATATGCCACACATTTTCCCTCCTCGTGAAAAGTGAAAATTTAATTCACAACTCTCTTCAATCTCGTTTTCCCTCCTGCCTGTGAAAAGTGAAAATATCTACTGGTTTTCCCTCCGCCCTATGAAAAGTGAAAATATACTACTTGTTTTAGAATGTAAATGAAGATTGGATATGGGAGGGCTTTGTTACATCAAAATTAAGGCTGAATTTTTTCAAAAATGTTAAAATTCCCCTCCCTAAAAAACAATAAATACAATATCTATAGATTATAGAGTATATGTGTAGGTGTAATGTAAGTATGTAAACAATTCTAAATATGGGCTTAGTTAAATAATACTAGTAATAATAATAATAAAAGTCAAAGTATGGGGATGAGTGCAAAAATCTAAATGTTGGCTCAATTAATAATAAAAATAATAAAAATCAATTTGTTATATTTTTATTTTGTTATTAACTTGTGAATAGGTTTTGTTACAATACCATGGCTTATCAATACCTCAATCCCAAAAACCATAACTTATTTCACAACCAAAATATTTTATAACAATATGACAAGATTTTTAACCATGGATATTCACCCCCCACTTTATAGTGGATATTATTAACTTGTAAAAAATTGGTTTTGTTATAATACCATGGGCCAATACTATGGCTTATCAATACCACATGCTCTAAAAACATAACTTATTTCACAATCAAAATATTTTATAACAATATGAAAATATTCTTAACCATGGATATTCATTCTCACTTTACCATGGATATTATTAACTTGGAAATAGACTTTGTTACAATACCATGGGCCAATACCATGGCTTATCAATATCACATGCCCAAAAAAAATAACTTATTTCAAAATCAAAATATTTTATAAGAATATGACAAGATTCTTAATCATGGATATTCACCCCAGCTTTGTCATTGATATTATGAACTTGTGAATAGGCTTTGTTACAATAGCATGGGCTAATACCATGGCCTATTAATACCACATGCCAAAAAATCATATCTTATTTCACAATCTAAATATTTTATAACAATATGACAAGATTCTTAACCATCCATATTCACCCCCACTTTACCATGGATATTATTAACTTGTAAATAGGCTTTATTACAATACCATGGGCCAATACCATGGTGTATCAATACCACATGCCCAAAAACCATAACTTATTTCACAATAAAAATATTTTAATTTTATTTTATTTGATAACAATTTTTATTTGAAGCTAATAGGAAAAGGGTTGTAATTATTTTTGAGATAAATATAAACCATCTATCCTCACGACTACTAAAATTATTCCCATATAAATAAAATTAAGGTTTTAATAAAATTAAAAATGAGAATACTTTTGTATTTAAAGATGTGAAATTTATATTATAATACAAATATTAGTAAGAACCAACATAGATCTATCTTAACTAAGGATCCAAGTGATGATAGCAAGCAAAGTGAAGGGAAGAGAGGGGGAGGGAGATAGTGACAAAGATGGAGGGTGGAGAGAGAGAGAGAGAGAGAGAGAGAGAGAGAGAGTGATGGGGGAAATGGAGAGGAGGTAGGAAGAGAGAGAGGGGAGAGAGAGAAGAAGAGAGGGGGGAGAGAGATATGGAGTTGGAGGGGGAGAGAGAGGGAGGAAAGAACTAAGGCATAGGGAGATAGAGGTGGAGAGAGAGAGGGAGTGACAAGGGATAAATGGATAGAGAGAGAGAGATAGAAGAGAGGAGGGAAGAGAGAGAATAGGTGGGGATAAAGATAGGGAGAGAAGGGAAAGAGACAGAGAGGGAGGCATAGAGATGGATGGGGAAGAGAGAGGGAGAGTGATGGGGGGAAAGAGGGAGGTGAGAGAGAAAGGGAGAGAGAGGACTAAGAGAGAGGAGAGAGAGATGAAGTTGGAGGGGGAGAGAGAAGGAAGGAAGAAGAAAGACATAGAGGAAGAAAGGTAGAGAGAGAGAGATAGATATGGAGAGAGAGTGTGTATGTTTGGGGGGTGAGATAGAGAGAGGGAATAAGAAAGAGACACATATATAAAAATATAGATATTATATAGTATTATATAACCAGCCTAGATCCATCTTAACCTAGATCTATCAAGCGCCAAAAAAGAGGTTTGCACATCGAGAGATGGGATCCCTCTCAATGCTTGATAGATCTGGGTTAAGATGGATCTAGGCTGGCTTAATAAGTTTGTAGTTGTATTTGATAAAATAACACTTTTTTATGGTTGTGTTTGAAAACATTTTTTCCATATTTGGTGTATTTGTCATAATAATAACAATCTATTTTTAATTTAATTTTAAGCTTACCTTTTTTATGCAATGATTTTGTTGTTAGCTTATAAATATATACATGTTATACTTTTGGAATTTAAAAAAGGAAACACGTGCTCTTAACTTGGTTGTATTGAAAACATTTAAGTGTAAGAAAGAAACATGCCCTCTTAACTTGGTTGTATTGAAAACATTTAAGTGTAAGAAAGAAACATGCCCTCTTAACTTGGTTGTATTAAAAACATAAGGGTTCTTGTATACTATGTGGGTGCAAACAAGAGAGAGTATATGGTAAGTGGATTAAATAGTTGAAAATAAATGTTAGTTAAGGAGAAAGTTACAAAAATCTAACAAATATCCTAGGGTTAGGATATTACTATTTTGGGACATCTAAAGTTGAAGTTACATTTTATGGAGGTGTAGTCTAATCCCTTGGGTGTAGGGAACATATTATGGGTGCCTTGGACTTTTGGTGTGTGTTAGTGGTGTCAACTAGTGGTGGAGAGTCCAACCAATGAGTAGGCAAAGTTTTTCATTTACAAGGTTGGAATCAATCACGTATTCTCCCTCTCTACCCAATTCTAAGATCAGGAGTGTGCATAATGGACTTATTATTGTAACAAATTGCAAATATTTGATTATCTTTAAGTTCAAGGGCTTGCAGTAGCTGCCTCAACCTACAAATATTTAAAGGAACTATGTGTTTTTCAATTAAACCCTTGTGGTTAAGGAGCTACAAAAGTGGAAGGCCTTATGGCTATTTTTAAGGGGTTGTAATGACCCTCGTCTTGTGGAAAATATGTAGATATGACGCTAATGGTCCTGATCTTAGTACATTCACGTATATAATGTAAATATTTTCTTATCACATTTCATTGTATAAATATGATAAATATTTTGTGGTTACCCTGATGTACATGTTGAAGTTCCACTTGCATGATTATGGGAAACACTTCTTAGTTATCCTTGTGTACATGGGGAAGGTCATAATTACTCTATGCCCACAAATATAATAGTGAATAGTTTCTAACTGAATCAAAACCCTAAAGAGCATATATATTGATTGATATAGTTGAAAGAGCAAAAATAATTCAACCTAGGACCAAAGAAGAGACTCACAGACACTCACATGCATAATATTTACATGCCTTGATGCAGACAATAAGGGAGGGGAGATATTTTGCAACCTATTAGCACACATGAATGGATTTTTCTCCTCCCTCACACCTTTTCGATTCTAGAACAGACCTAAGAAGAGGGAAAATGATAGATGGGGAGAAAATGGGAGGCCAAATGGAAAGAAAGGGAAAATCCAGTTAGCCAAGCCCTAACTAACTAGAAATATGGAGTGAGAAGTATAAAGAGAAGTGAAATTGGGATAAGGAGAATAGGAAGAAAAAGAGCACAATGAGAGGAGAGTAAGGGAGAAGCAACTAAGAGTGAACAATATGAGGAGAGGGCAATCAAAGGCAAGGAAGTCACTGGGTAACTACTCGAAGGGTGTTGTTGCAAGGAGGGTGTCACACTTGGACATCATGGGGTTTGCACCATGAAGATAAAAAACTGAATTATGATGTCAGAGGTAAGCCTCCATCATGTTGTTAAACTCTACATTTGACATACGGCATCAAACTAAAACTTCTCTTCATCTAATTAACAGTCAAGTTCTCGGGTCTAGCACAATAGGAAAATCACTACCATGAATCTCTTTAGAGAACTGAGAACTAAAATTTCCCAAAAATATTATAGTCATATATTTGTTGGTTAGTTTTACAATCCAAGATTTAGGAACCTTACCATCATGCTTGTGGCTTAGCCACCTTCCATGTAATGCAATAAAAATACCTAATAATATTTTCACACTAAACACTATACAATAAACTTAACCCTAATATCTTAGTGAAGAAAAAGTAACTAGCTAGACTCTGGAAGAGTTTTTGGATTGACTGTTAGTGAAACACATTGCAGTTAGGTGTGCCAATGTGTGTTGAGTGTTAGCGAGTGCTACGAAGACACAAGGGAGCACTAGGTCAAAATGCATGGAAATGAACGAATAAGAGTGTGTGACAGGGAGTGTCATTGAGTTCCAGGTGTGGTAAGAGGGGAGTGACATGGTATGCTAAGCAGTGTTAAGTCATTCTAGTGTGCCAGAGCGACATGCAGCCAATATGTGTTAGGTGCCAAGGTGTGCCAAATAGTGCTAGGAATTTTTAGGGAGTGTTAGGGAAACACAAGGGAGCACTAGGTGAAAATAATGCATCCAAATGAATGATTAAGAGTTTGTGACAGGAAGTGTCAGTGATTTCAGGGTGTGCTAAGGAGGGAGTGACAAGGTATGTTAGGCAGTGTTAAGGCATTCTAGAGGCTAGAGAAACATGACAATATGTGCTAGGTGCTAAGGTATGTCAATGCATGCCAGGGAGAGTTATGGAGTGTCAAGGAAAAACAAGGGAGCACTAGTTTCAAATGCATGGAAATGAATGAATAAGAGTGCATGACAGGGATTGCCAATGAATTCTAGGTGTGCTAAAGAGGGAGTGACAAGGTATGCTAGGTAGTTCCAAGGAATGCTAGAGTGCCAGGGTGACATGCCAAGATGTGCCAAGTCCTAGGGTGTGCCAATGTGTGTCAGGGAGTTCCACGAGAACACAAGGGAGAACTAGTTCAAATTGCATGGAAATGAATGGATGAGTGTGTGATAGCGAGTGTTAGCAAGTTCCAATTGTGTTAAGGAGGGAAGGACAAGGGTATATGCTATGCAGTGCCAAGGCATGCTAGAGTGTTAGGGCATGTTAGGGAGTGGAAAATAATGTCAAGGAATGCAAGGGATGATAATGTGTGGCATGTAGTCCCAATGGATTGTTATATGTGCCAGATGTTATGGCATGTGAAGATGTAAACTATGTTGGTGAGCTTTTTTATGGGCACAGTCGGATGTGAGCCTTGACTTGGTAATGTGTTAAGTGGGATGAGTTAAGATTGGACATGAGAAGCCTAAGATGATTTATAGTCCATTAGGGGAACAAGGCATAGTCTAGTTGTAGTAAATGTAACTTGGTAAAGTTGTTGTAATCGAGGAAGGACTTGGTTGGGTTCCTAAGTCTAAAAGAAAATAAGGGTAATTATGAGGGCATGATAATTAAGAACTTCCATGGCATGCCAAGGAATGAAAAGGCATGCTGACATATGCCAGATAGCGTCAATGCATGTCAAGGAGTGTTTGGGAGTGTTAGGGAATCACAAGGGAGAACTAGGTCAAAGTGCATGGAAATGAATGAATAAGATATTTTTCCAGGGAGTGCCAGTGAATTCTAGGTGTCCCATGGACGAAGTGTGTTAGGAGAATTTTATATTAGGACTTGTAGGAGGAAAGCCTACAATTGTTATAAGAGGATGGAAAAATTAGTTTGAGACAAAGGGAGACTATGGTCTAGGCACAAAACTATTTTTTCAATGACTTGGTTGGGTTCCCAAGTCACAAAAATGTAAGGTTATCTATGAGGGCATGAAAACTGAGTGCCAAGGTGTGCAGGGAATTTCAGGAAGTGCTAACACATGTTAGAAATTTCCAAGGAATGTTAGGCATGTAGAGACATGTCAGGTGCTAAGGCATGCCAATGTGTGCTAGGTTCTAGGATGTGGTGCCAACACATGCTAGGGATTGCCAAGGAAACAGAAAGGAGGACTCGTTTCATTTACATGTAAATGAATGAATATGTGTGTGTGATAGGGAGTGTTAACAAGTTATAGGTGTGATAAGGAGGGAGTGACAACGTATGATAAGCAGTGCCAATAGAAGATAGAGTGCTAGGAAAGCCTACTAAGATGTGACAAGTTCTATGGTGTGCCAATGTGTGCCAAGGAGTGTTAGGGAGTGCCAGGGAAACACAAGGGATCACTAGGTCATAATGCATGGAAATGAAGGAATAAGAGTGTGTGGCATGGAGTGTCAGTGAGTTCCAAGTGTTTTAAGGAGGAGTTACAAGGCATGGTTGGAAATGCTAAGGAATGCTAGAGTTCTAGGGCAACATGCGGCCAAGATGTGCCAACGCGTGCAAGGAAGTGTTAGCTGGGAGTGCCAGGGAAACACAAGGGAGAACTATGTCAAAATGAATGGAAATGAACAAATAAGAGTTTGTGATTAGAAGTTTCAGTGAGTTCTAGGTGTGCTAAGGAAACATTGACAAGTTATACTAGGCAGTGTTAAGGCATGCTAGAGGCTAGGGCGGCATGCCAAGATGTCATAGGTGCTAGGGTGTAACAACACATGTCAAGGAGTGATAAGGAGTGCTAGGGAAACAAAAGGGAGAACTAGGTAAAAATGCATGGAAATGAATGAATAAGAGTTTGTGATCAAGAGTGTTAGCGATCTCTAGGTGTGTTAAGGAGAGAGTGACAAGGTATACTATGTAGTGCCAAGGAATGCTAGAGTGTTAAGGTGGTAGGCAAAAGATGTGTTAGGTGCTAGGGTGAGCTAGGGACTATTAGGGGGTGTCAAGGAAACATAAAGAAGCACTAGGTTATATGCTAGGCAATTCCAATGTATGCTAAACTACCAAGGCATGTCAGGAAGTGCCAGAGTGTGCTAGGGAGTGTGAAAGCATGCCAAGGAATGTAGGGGATGTTAACACATGCCACATTGTTCCAAGGCATTCTAAGACATCTCATGTGCTATGGAATGTCAAGCTGTAAATTATGTTGCTTAATTGTTTTAGACCAATGTTGGATGTGATGAGCCTTGTCTTAATAACTTGTTAAGTGGGATGAGTTGAGATTATACATGAGTACCCTAAGATGAGTTACAAGTAATTCTTAGGTGAACAAGGCATATGTTGAATTTCCATGAAACATGAGAATCCGGGTTTGGCCTTAGAATTTTTTATGCAAACACACTCAAGTGCCACAACACATCTACTATGCAGAATGAAATATGCCATGAAAGAAAAAGTAATGGATTGAATGCACGGAGTTTAGTGTCTACCACATCTTCATATGTTAATTCTTATTATTGTGATATACAATAGTCATTTATATGTCTGGTCTAAAACTCCTCTGGAGATTTCTATCCAACAACAACATCTCTGTGGTAAAAGGTGTACTATCAGAGGTTGCTCCATCAAAAATAGCAACCAAATGGGTCCTTACTGTGCACATAGATGAAGAATTAAGAAGATTGTTATCTATGAGTGCTGATGTGGAGGTATGGGACAAAATTACACAAGAAGTGAACCTTTTTTTCAACCAATCTAGATATAAAAAGGAAAATGTGTGCTTATATATACATGTGTGATAGTATTTGGATAAATGCCATCCTAACCCACAAATTTGTTGACATTTTGCTGTAGATGACCTATAATTGTTCCTAAAGTTAATAAACAAGTAAAATAGGATTGACTTTTCAATACAAAATATAAATTGATAGGAACAAGGCCAAATTGTGAAAGTGTAAAAATTGGTATGGTTTAAAGGGACCGATCCCTTTGAAAAGTCTTAAATGTGGAAATGAAGGTTGAGCCTCATTCTAGAACCCCTTTGGGCATCCATCTTAGGAATTGGTGTAGGATGCAACACTTCAGAATAATTTTTTTGTAGCAGTGATGCCAACACTTGTATGGTGACATGGGGTTGGAGTTGGCCTGTCAAAGTTGATTGGTCTACTTTGGAGCTTCTCTAGGGTGATTCCTTAGATGCTTTGGAGTACGAGGGCATGATTTGATATTTGGTTTGCATTGAAGAAGCTTTGGAGGCTAGATACTGCAGAAAACCCCCTTGTTTTGAACAAGGAAGCACATGCCACTGAAGAAAGCAACAGCAAGTACACAGATTTGAAACTCAAATCACATCACTATTTATTACTCTTTGAAACAAGAAATAACTAAAAATTTCAAACACTTATATCCACTTTTCCTTTAGTCTAGAAGGTACAATGAATATAGAAACAAGTACAACAATGTCTCAACTTTCTTAACTCCTAATACTAAAGCACCTTCCTTGCATGGATAGACAAGACAATTAAAGTCTGCCTCTACTAAATATGATATGAGATATGCAAACATGCTTCCTGAGCTAAGGCTAAGAATTAATAACTAGGGAAGTGCTCCTTTTAATTGTGCATGCAAAAACTAAATAAAGCAAAGAGTTTCACTACTCCAAGTGCCAAAAATGAATCCACTTCCTAAGGCAAGTGCTTTTCCCAGAACAAGATATTAAGGACTCGGAAACTTTGTTGGTTCCTTCAAGAGAGGCGTATGCCAAACAAAACTAATCTATCTTGCACTATCCTCCAAATTCATTCACCTTTAACAAAAATCTTGTGCCCAGAAAAAGACAAGAGACCAATATCCAACAGAATTCGCTAACCAGCCAAGACCCTTGTGCCCAAATAGAGAGATAATAAGGGAATGTCAACTAGGGTGGAATCTTTCACCACCGAAATTGGCAAGAGATAGAAGGGGTCAAAAGCTATCAGACCTAATGCTTAAGAATAAATGAATTAATCCACAATTGGTGATCCAAAATGAATTCAATCCTGCTTTATTTATAGATTTTCCAGAGGGGTTTCATATTCTTAAGTGATTGAGTAAACATTACTCCAAACCCCAAATTTGGGTTTTTTAACCATAGTTTCCCCAAAAATTGCCCTAAAATGGATATTTTGGGGGTTTTCCCCCTTTATGGAGTACTATAGCCTACGGGGATGGATAGGATATTACATCCCATTTGTCCTCAATTTGTAGAGGACGTTACATGGAACCTAATAAAAGAAACAGTGCTTTAGTTTAGGAGGTAATGACTAAATGCCTATTTCTTTCCACATAGGACATACATCTTGCAAAAATGATATGGGGTACAAATACTACAAAAGGCCTAAATGTTACTAGCATTGTCATAGTCCAAGAATAAAAACCATTTCACATGAAACAAGGTCAGTACCACATACCACACACACAAATGACAAATTAAAAATAAATATACTTATTCAATGAAAAAATGATTAATCATATTAGCGCACTTTAAATTAAATAGCTCTTGAGTTGTAGTGTCAATCAAAATTTCTCAGGTTGGATCATAATTAAGTACTCAATGTTGTTTTGGGTCCAATTTGGGGAAAAGGAGGAGCTCTTGGTGACAATGGGATAATCAGGATTTTTAGAAGGGAGCTTTGCTATACTTTTCAACATACAAGCTATTCATTCTGGTGGAGGAGATATAGATAAGCCTTTAATAAGGACCTTTCCAATATCAATTTGGAGGAAAAGACATTTTCAAAGCTTAAACATAGTTCTAGATTCAAACAAGGGTAGTCATTTTTCAGAAAATTATTAATTCCCAAGAAATTGGAGCCAAGTTGATATGTTGACCATTTATTCTTCTACTAGACAAGGAAGAATTTATGAAATGTCCTTGGCCCTTTGATCCAGTATTTGATGTAAATCTCTTGATTAGAAATGTAATAAGTGATGCAATTTATATTAAGAAAAAGGGAAAAGTAGAGGGCCAGTTAATAATTATCTCTAAAATACTCTCAATAGAATCCTAACATATTTGAAATGGCAAAGGTTAACTCCATGGTTATTTTTTTCTTTAGAAACTTTGTTAATTTCCATGATCGAAGCATGTATTCATGACTTGAAAGAAGATCAAAAATGCTTTTGATATTGGTTGAAGCAAAGAAAATATGCAAATTTACACTCACATAGAGGTATGGAAAAAAAGTATGTGGATTTTTTTGTCCCAAACTCCACAAAAAGAATGGACAAAAGGTGAAAAAACCAAGTCAAGAGGTATGTGTAGCTTTTGTCATGCAGAGGTAGGTGTTAACTCCACACTTTACAGCGAAGGCTTTGTGGCGCAAGTGACACAAAGGTTTGCATGAAGAACTTTGGATTAAAAGGAGTGGAGCTTTATGCTACGTGTCCACAATTACCCCACTTTCTATATGAGTTACAGTAGATAAAAAAAAATGAGATACGGGAGATACAGAGTAGATACTATTGTTATTCAAATTTAATAAAAAGCATTACTATGTCTTCCTCGACATAAAACAAACATCTTCCATAAAATATTTTCTCCATGAACCTGATTTAAAATGAATCTCTTCCATTGACGCACCCAACCACAAATAGAAATGATGTCAATGGGCCAATTTTATTTTATAAAATTCACAATTAGTTTCAATTGCAATATCTCCTATTTTCAGTTTAGATTTCAATTACAAGCAGTGAAACAGGACTCGCCAATCAATCGCAATTAATCACAAGTCGAAACCTGCTCGCTCTCCAAACAATCTGATCCAAATCTTTGTGAGTCAAACTCACGTTAACTTGTGGTCAACGGAAGTTTGAGTTGTGACATTCCGATTAAACTAGATTCCTACGATTGATTCCAATTTATTCGATTTTCAGCCTTGAGTCGACGAGCCCCCATTTTTCAAGTTTAGATATGTTGCATTGCTAAAAACTAAACTTCGGTCGTTCCAAAATTTATTTCTCATTTCTTAGGTCCGTAACTCATACGTTGAGACCTTTAGTAATCAATCACTACTCACTATTACATAGTCCAGACTCCATAACGAGGAACCACCAGTGTGAGCCTAAGTCCAGACTCCATATAGGGTAGTCGCCAACATGTGCTCTATCCATACTCCATATCGACCGTCAGGTAGTCACGTGTCACCTTCATCGTGTGTTACCTTCAGGCTTAGCTGCTTCAATATTCAACAATCGAGGTACATTGGCACTTAGCTTAAATAATAGGTATATTACTATATTGAAGTTTCAATGTCATTTTCAATAGCAAGTTTCAAGTTTCACTATTCAGTAATCGAATGTTCGGCGTATTCCTTTGGTTATGACTTTTCAACCGTATAAATGGGGCTTAAGTAGATTTTAAAATTTCATACCAACCACCGTCCAAGTCATCAAACATTCCTTCCTTGGTCAATGTCTTGCCAACTCCAAAGGCTTTAACCATGCATTCACAACTTTGGGTATTTTTGTTCTTCCAGAATCTGTTATTGATGTATTGGTTCAGTTGTCTTATGCTAAATGAACTTGAAAATTCGAGATTACAATGCAATATATGTTGATAATATTTCCTTTAGGCAACATTTCCTCATATATATCTAATTGTGTTTCAAGGTCTTAATGATATATTAGGTCAAAATTTGCTTGTGTTGCTGGACAGACTCCTTAACAAAACCACATATCCTTTAAAACCAACCCTCTTTTTTGCGAAGTTATATATGGAATTTTTAATTTTAATTTTTTATTGTCTTTTACAGGAGCCATATTAAATAGAAGGCACAAATCCAAATATAAACAGAAGTCGTAATTTAAACACAAGTCCAAAACAACAACAATGTTGAGGGAGAAGGAATTTGCTTGGGCTAATTGTGACAAGTTTCTTGGAGACCCCAAGCTCCTTTATAAATTTTTCAAAGTGAAATGTAGTGGAGGCATTTATAGATTCAAGTACCACCTTGAAAAAATACCCGACCATGATATAGGTATCTGCAAAAACGTTGATGAAAATTTCAAACACCAAGCAACCTTGGTCATTGATATGTTGAGTCAGTATAATGCAAAAAAAGAAATAAAAACTCCTGGAGTTGACAATTTTTCTTCCACTACCCCATTGTCATCTCCCTTTGTTGAATCCTCAATGTAGTTCCCAAGTTTCCCACACATGCCTCCAAGTCCAAGTCAAACTCAAGTCCAAATGAATCCTCCTGCATTCAACATTGGAGGTGGAAACATAAACACCATTTTTTTTCCCCACACAAAACCTTGTTCCCAACCTACCTTGGATACCACTCGTACTATTCTAACATACCTTTCCACTATGCCATAAGTCCTTATTGGCAAGCTATGATTGATGCAGTTGCTATTGCAGGTCCAAGGTTCAAAGCCTCTTCATTACAGAGCATTAGGACAAATTTTCTATTAGAAAGTGTTGAATATGTCATGCTTGTGCTATCTGAGTTTCATTCATCATGGGTAGAAACAGGGTGCACCATCATGAGTGATGGATGGACAGATCAGAGGAATAGAACTTTAATAAATCTCCTTGTATCTTGTCCAGTAGGTACAATGTTTCTCAAATCAGTGGATGCCTCAGACAAGGTTAAGACTGCACAACTTATTTGTGAAATGATGGAGGAAGTCATTCAAGAAGTGAGAGAAGAACATGTTGTAAAAATTGTCACCGACAATGCAACTAATTATATGGCTGCAGGTAGACTTTTTTAGATTAGGCACCCCACTATTTTTTGGACCTATTGTCTTGCCCATTGCATAGATTTAATGCTTGAGGACATTGGTAAGCTTCATTGGATATATGAGGTTGTGGAGAAGGAAAAATCCATAA
This sequence comes from Pinus tabuliformis, assembly GCA_031772625.1. Taxonomy (NCBI): domain Eukaryota; kingdom Viridiplantae; phylum Streptophyta; class Pinopsida; order Pinales; family Pinaceae; genus Pinus; species Pinus tabuliformis. The sequence goes on from CM062820.1 coordinate 582,736,263, forward strand.
CCAAATACCTATACAACCACACTATTGTCCTAAAAACCATGAGAAAATATAATGAAGATAAAGAAATTGTTCGACCTGCAGTGACTAGAATTGCAACAAATTTCATATCTTTGCAATTTGTGGTTTAGCAAAAAATAAATCTGAATAGGATGTTCGTGGGACCTGAGTGGATAGCATCTAAACATTCAAGACCCTTGAAGGCATTGAAGTTGTTGCACTTGTGTTTAATGACGGTTTCTAGAAAGATGTCGAAGAGATTATTATTGTGATGGAGTCCCTTATTAGAGTTCTGGGGTACTTCAAGTCTTTTAACTTTTTCATGTTTTAAATTTCACTTCAAGCTTCTTTTTATTTTGAGTGTTTCATATTTATTTAAATTTGAAAGCTTGAACTTTCAATATGGTTTATCATGACAAACCCACTAAGGGTTACATTTATGAGGCGATGGATCTCACAAAGGAGGCCATCAAAAGAAGATATGGGGATGATGAGGCAAAGTATATGCCTCTTTGGGACATTATTGATGCACATTGGGATAGGAAATTGCATTGAATCCCATGCTGCTAGGTACTTCTTAAACCCACAACATGTTTATGATAAGAGAAAATTTAATGAGGATGGGGAGGTTAACAGAGGACTTATGACATGCATGGAAAGGTGCTTCTCTGATCCAGAATTTCAAAGTCCTGACTTTTCACAACTATAGGATTATAGAGCACTAGCTAAATTATTTGCCTATATCAGTGTTATACGAGAAAGGTCTAAGATGCTTCCAAGTACCCTTTGAGGCTTGAAGGCTTCATCAATTCATTAAATTTGTTTAAATTTTATTTTGCATGTTAAATTTTTTATTAAATTTTGTTGTCATTTTAATTTTTTACTATTTAGTATTTAATACATCTTCTCACGAACCCTTGCCACTTGATAGGTATTTGGTGGCAAAAATTTTGTAGTGATACACCGCATTTGAAGAGACTCGACATTCTAATCTTAAACCAAGCATACAATGCTTTAGGTTGTGAGTGAAACTAGAGCATTTTTTAGAAAATACATTCTAAGAAGCGCAACTGATTGACACAAAAGCGCTTAAATGACCTTGTATTTTTCCATTACAATCTATGACTTTGCAACAAGAAAATACTAGGTGAGAGCTTGAATTTGAAGGTTTCATAATTTGATTTGCAATTTAAAGTTTAAATTTTAAAGTTCAAATTCAAACTTAAATTCACATTTCAATGTCTCATGATAATGATAGGTTTGGATCATTCACCAATAGACCTTGAAGACATAGATTTGCAAACTACAAATGCAGCAGATTGGGTCCAATTAGAGGAGGCTCCTCTTTTAAGCCTACATGACTTGAAGAACTTTGAGAGTCAAGCAAGTGAAGGAGTGGGAGGAATTGCTTCTAGTTCTCACTCTTAAGAGTCTTAGACTCTTAGTTACTGATTTTTTTCTAATTAGTATGCAGTTGTTTGTAAACTTTTAGAAGTAGTTGCTTCTAGTTCTATGTAGTCACTAGTTAGGAGTCATGACTCAGTACTTTGGATCATGTTTGGACTCATAACATATATGAGATTCTTATTCATTCATGATATTTTGGACATCTATTGATATTATGAATTGTTGGACATGGCTTTACTGAATATCAATGAAAAATGTCTTTTTTAATTCAATATATGTGTATATTTTTATTTATTGAATTCACTGATTTTTTCCCAATTTTTTGCCGATTTTTCCCCAATCCGATTAAAACTCTTAGCTCTTTTGCCTCACCAATTTATTGTCTATTCCGAGTCTAGTAACATTGGTTACAAGTTTCATTCTTCACTTATGAGTGCTAAGGTGTGCTAGAGAGTGCCAATGCATGTTGAGGAGTGTTAAGGAGTATTAGGACAACACAAGGGAGAAATAGGTCAAAATGCATGGAAGTGAATGAATATGAGGGTGTGTCAGGGAGTTTCAATCAATGCTAGTTGTCATGCTAAGGAGGGAGTGACAAGGTATTCTAAGCATGGGTAAGGCATGCTAGGGAATTTCAAGAAGTGCTATAGTGTGCTAGGTAGTTCCGGGGTGTTCTAACATGTGCCAAATAGTGCCAAGGCATGCTAGGTGCTAAGACATGCTAAGATGTGCAGGGTGCCAGAGTATGCCAATATGCGTCAGGGAGTTTCAAGGCAAAAAAGGGAATAACCAAGCTAAAATGCAAGGAAATGAACACATAAGAGGGTTAATAAGTCTAGACTTTATCTTTTTCAAAAGGGGCATGCTAGGCACATTAATAATATGTTCCAATACATGTTGTTATATACCTAGGGGGGATAATATGGGGTACCAAGGGAGGTACCCAAGGTAATAATGTAATAATGGGATGGGCCATAGTAATAAATAAGGTGGTTAACCCATGTCATGTAAGGGACCACAAGTAGTTAATAATATTGTAATGGGCCCATGGTATTAGTTGATGGTATGAGGGAACCATGGTAATGACCCATGGTATTGTATGTATGAGGCCTATATAGAGGCTAGAGACTCCACATGGAGATATATGAAGTGAAGGATTATTGTATGAACAGGCATATGGCTTGTGGAGTGCTCTCCTTCCTTAAGAAGTGAATGAATGGTGTTTCCCTACCATAAGGGTTGATCAATAAAGAATCATTTCATCTTATTCTTGGGTTTATTTGCATTATCTTATATTTTCGTATTTGATCTATAATATTCTTGGGTTAGATCTACAACAATTGGTATCAGAGCACTTTCTTGGGCAAACCGTGGAAATTTTTTTTTATTTTTGCAAGGATTTTTTGGGTGGCGAATTTGCAGATCATATCTGTATGCTTTGGTGCAAGATTTGCAGAATCTAATTGCAGATTTGTATTCCTTGTGAAAAAATACCCAAATTCAAAAAAAAAAAAACAGTTGAATCGGAGTCCGGATGAAGGAGATATCGCTGATCTAAAAATCAAGTGGGGTTGCAGACAATTTTCAGGGCAGCGAGTTTGCAGCGCAGATATAGAAGCCCTGGTGCAAGATCTGCAAAATCTAATTGTAGATCTGTATTCTTTGGGAAAAAACACCCGATTTCAAAAAAAAAATCGGTCGAATCGGAGTCCGGATGAGGGAGATATCGTTGATTTAAAATCATCTCTTTTTGCAGACATTTTGGGTGACGGCGGGAGAGTAGCAGAGCAGATCTAGAATTCTAGTGCCTGGATCAAGATTTTTATCACATGGTCAGATGCAAAATGATTGTTCCATTTCTAAAAACAGGTTATAATAGGTATTCTGAGCAATATTGACGGATCTGTGACCATTTCAATTTTTCACCAATATTTTTGTGATGGCGGGCCTAGATCGCTTTGAACAAGAAGAATCTTTTTTGGGTCATCTCACTAAGCTCCGACAGACTGGTACAATGGAGGAATATATTACCACTTTTGAAGCCTTAACCTTCCGCACTAGGGGTCTCACAGATACATTCTACAAGGACTGTTTTATCATCAGTCTTAAAGAAGCCATCAAAGCTCAAGTTCTACTTCACGACCCTTCCACGTGGACGGAGGCTTGCCAGTTAGCTCGTCAGGTCACATTGCCTAGCAAAGATTTTATTTTTACAGAAAATAAGGAAACTATGGAACCTAAAGGGTTACTTCCTACTTGTATATCCTTATTGCAGATTCATGGATTGATTCAGAAAGAGAAGATCATTGTTTCTATCAATCCTAGTTGTAAACATAATTTTATTAGTGTTAATTTGGCAAAAAAATTGCAAGTCCCAGCAAAACAAATTGAACATACACAGGTTGATGATAAGGATGTTCAAATCTATAAGGATTTGAAGCTTTCTATGGATAAGTATGTGTTTCATGGTGATTTTTATGCTTCAGATACGCATAACATGGATGTTGTTTTGGGATACCCTTGGATGGAATTAGTGGGTACTACCAATATTAATGTGCAGAAGAAATTCCTGAAGCTCTGGTATAAAAAGAAGAAAATTACATTACAGGATATTTCCATTAATAAGCAGGTAGAGTCCAAGGAGGCTGAAGCAGAAGATGTTCAAGGGACTGACACATCAGATGATGAGCCTTTGATGATCAACAATCAAACACAAACAGAGGCTGCAGAAGAAAAGGTTACAGGTGATGATACATCAGACGAGGGCTCAGTGGTTGAAGTCATATTGAAACAGAAGACACCACAACAGGCACCACAGCAGGGTGAAGTAAAGAAACAGCCATCGTGGGTTAAAACTTCAACGTATCATCACCCACATCACCCAACGAGACAACCATCAAGATGGAAACCAAGTCGTCACATGACGGATCACGAGGAGAGAAGATCCACCCACTACACATCAACACAGAAGAGCTGCCACGGTCAACTTCCATCTCAAGCGAGCGAGGCACCAGCGAGATCGAGGGTTCACCTTTCTCTTGGATGGCTAGATGCACGTGCATGGTATCAGTGGACTACTCTTTTGAGTAGATCTTATTATTTGTGTTCTTCCCATGTTTTGGGGACGAAACATGCTTAGGGGGGTGGAATGTTATATACCTAGGGGGGATAATATGGGGTACCAAGGGAGGTACCCAAGGTAATAATGTAATAATGGGATGGGCCATAGTAATAAATAAGGTGGTTAACCCATGTCATGTAAGGGACCACAAGTAGTTAATAATATTGTAATGGGCCCATGGTATTAGTTGATGGTATGAGGGAACCATGGTAATGACCCATGGTATTGTATGTATGAGGCCTATATAGAGGCTAGAGACTCCACATGGAGATATATGAAGTGAAGGATTATTGTATGAATAGGCATATGGCTTGTGGAGTGCTCTCCTTCCTTAAGGAGTGAATGTATGGTGTTGCCCTACCATAAGGGTTGATCAATAAAGAATCATTTCATCTTATTCTTGGGTTTATTTGCATTATCTTATATTTTCGTATTTGATCTATAATATTCTTGGGTTAGATCTACAACACATGCCAAGTGCCAATGTGTGCCAAGTGCTAATGTTTGTCAACGAAATATTATGCCAAGGAATTCCAGGGCATGCTAAGGACTACAGGGAATGCCAAAACATATGCTATGGCATGCCAACATGTGCTTGGGCACCCTACTCATGGCAATATGTTCTAGGTACAAAGATGTTCCAGGTACAAAGATGTTCCAAGACATGCAAGGTGCCAAGGAATGTTAGTGTACTATTCCAAAGCATGTTAAGGTGTGTCATGAGTGTTGAGGAGTGCTAGGTATGTCTCATTAATAGAATTGATAGAGGTTGATTATGTATTAAATAATATAGTTCCTACACACACTAGTGGAACTTTATTTAAAGGAATTTCACTAGATAATAAAACTAATAGAGATGAATCATGTGTTGACTCATAGGAAGATTATATTCTTATGACTTGAGGGAAATGATACACACTAATTACTTCTTAACAAATTGATTGACTATTATAACCACTATGACCTTGGAAACATAATGAAAAAGACTCCACAACAATGGTCTTAAATCGTTATATTTTGACAAAAAATATATAACAGGTACATAGCGTCATCAAAAATTCATTGGAATGATCAATGATGATGAACATTTTTTGACCATCACCAAAAGTAACCAAAAAGAGCATCGGTGAGGGTCAATAAAAGATCGTCTCTAGAAGTGTCACCAAAGAGAGAATTAGTGATGGGCCTTTAACGACCCTCACCAAAAGTGTCACCAAAGAGAGAATTATTGACGGGCCATTAATTGCCCTCACCAAAACTGTCATTGAAAGTGGATTTGGTGACAAACCTTAAAGGACCATCACTATGTACACTTACAACAACGATTTTTTAAAGATCGACACCATATGCGACATTAGTGATGGACCTTAAAGGTCCGTCACAAGCATGAAGTGTCATCAAAAACTGATTGGAATGATCAATGATGATGAACATTTATTAACTATCACCAAAAGTAACCAAAAAGATCATTGGTGACTATCAATAAAAGATCGCCACTAGAAGTGTCACCAAAGAGAGAATTAGTGATGGGTGTTTAACAACCCTCACCAAAAGTGTCGCCAAAGAGAGAATTAGTGACGGGCCTTTAACGACCCTCACCAAAAGTGTCATTGAAAATGGCTTTGGTGACAAACCTTAAAAGACCATCACTATATACACTTACAACAACGCTTTTTTAAATACCGTCACCATATGCGACATTAGTGATGGACCTTAAAGGCCCGTCATAGGCATGACCCTCACCAATGACCTCTTTTCTTGTAGTGGCGGTTGTTGAAACGTATGACCTGGGTATGGTTGACTCTGAAAAGGGAGAGTCTAACCCATTTGACCTTGAACAAACTCTCCTTGAAAGGGTTGATTTTGCAAAGGTTGACTTTGGAGAAATTGAGCTTGAAAATATGGACCTTAAACAAACTGACTCTAGGGTAATCCTTGGAAAGGTTGCCAATGAAAAAACACTTGTATAAATGGGACAATAGGTTGTACAATAGGTATTTTGGGCATTGAAAGAATTTTAGGAATAGATTGAACACCAAATACCTGAGGTAAGTACTGAACAAGGGGTTGCACTGTTACTTTCGATATAAGTGGGACAGTTACCTGCAATACTCCTGGAATGGGAGTTTGAGGCAAACCTAAACCTGGGTTTTGAATAGTCGTTGGTATAGCATACTATACCAAGATTTGAGGAGTACTTGGGATAAGATGCTAAAGTGGTTGTTGGGTAGGTGTCGATGGATTAACCTAGACAGTTGGTTGGACTTGAAAAGGCATACCTTGAAAAGGTAATTGTTGTATAGTTTATCTAATAGGTTGAACAGGTTGATACACAAGCACCTGAGAAGCAAATGGAATTGACTGTCGATTTAATGAAGGGTTCCATATTGTATTCATTCCAAGGTAAGGCATTCCAACGATGGACGATGGGTTGAGGCATAACAGGTTGACCAAAACTAGTCTGAGACATTTGATCATAATTAAGATAATTCTGAGTAGGGGGTTCCCCCCAAATCTAGGATAAGTTCCACCAAAAGTTTTTCCTCTGGGTGTAGGATATGATGTTTTCCCCCCAGGTGGGTAATAACCATCTATTGGGTTGATTTGTCGGTTACCAACATTACCAAAAATCATATTAATAAATTGTTCAAATGTCAAACCTTCATTTGTAGGGTTAATTACACTAGTTGACAAGTTTGAAGATGAGTTCGAGGAAGAAGCTCCTAGATAACCTCCCACAACAGGGTGATATCTAGGTGGTAGAAAAACACCATACAATGTTGTCTCTGAAAAAGTAGAAAACATAGATGTGTCTGATGAGGTACTTCTAGAAGCCATCATGGACCAGTCAGAACCTGATACTGTAGAATAAGGAGTCGTGTATCACAAAATCCCTTGTCCTAAAAACTTGAAGGGTTTGAAATACCAAGGGTCAGGGTGAAGAGATCTAAACAAAAGCTCTGAGATATCTGTAGGTTCACTGGTAAAAACTATTGGTTCTTCCTCTTCATCCTAAATGAGTTGTTCAATAGAAATGAGACTAGGAGGGAGACTATCAGTAATAATAAGTTTCACATACGGTGAATGTTGACAATATGGAATATACGATGTAGCAGGTGTACAAATCTTAGACTCATAAATATCAAACTTAGGTTCATGAATATATGGTTCAGAAATGTGATTTGTATCTGAAAAGTCTCTAGTATCTGATTCAGTTTGAACAAGTTCAGTAATTTGTAAATCAGTTTCTTTTGAGTGTGATTTTAATTTTTGAGTTTGATCAAATTCATTTTCTGTCACTTCAAGGACTAGAATAGTAAATGTTATCAGTTGATTAACTTCAATTCCTTTGACATCAGAGTCTATAATAGTAGAAGTTTCATTTTCTGTTGTACTTCTGGATCCCGAAGATTTAGATTTTTTGGCTTTTATCTTTTATAACTGACTCGGTGTATACTCAATGGGGTCCTCGATTATTCTATGTGATTGTCTTGGTAATTCCGCCACAATAAAAAAAAAATCAATTGATCAATTACACAATATCTAAATTACACCTAAAGTCTCTAAAAATTAAAAAAAACAACACATAAAGTAACACACGCTAAAAATCTAGGAACTCAAACCATACAAACTAACTCTTCACAGAGATCAATAATTACTAGTTGGTGATGAAATCCAACATTGCAATGATCAAGGTGAAAATATTTATAGAAATGAATGTTTGGAACTAGTTACCTTGACAACCTTCTTAATGAAACAATCAGGTGCAAGTAACTCTACTATAAACCATCTCAAGCAAAGACTACCCTCCAAAAATTCCAAGTGAGTTTAGTCAATGTTTGTTCCAAGTACAACAAGACCTTCCCTCTTTTGTCACCTTAGGTAGAGCCCTAGGATTATAGTCACTAAGTTTACCAAATACAACAATTTTACTTGGTGTGACAGTTGAGGATCGGATCGGACATACACGCAAGGGCAGAGTAACAAGCTCAATCCCCTTGAAAGCTCCTCCACATGATCAATTGGAGGTTTACTTTCAAGTGACCCCAAGTACCTTTTGATATTGTTTTAATACGTGCAAATCACTATATCTATGTCGATGAAGTGGGTACGATCACTTCACTAGATTTGACATGATCTCATGCTTAAGTCGTGTACAAGAAGAGCTGCCCAAAGCAAAACAGAAATAATTGGATTTTCTCTCCCTAACTCAATATTCTATTGTTTCTTTTTAGATTTCGAAAATTTACTTCCTTCCCTATTCCAAAGCCCTACACTTAAGCTATTGTAGGTGACAAGAGCCCTAAAAATGTAAAATTCTAGATGAATTTTAATTAACATTGTATTATTAAGTTGTTCTTTACTCAATAGGTGATGAAGGTGAAACTTATGATGTTATGTCACAACTCTAAATCTCAATGCACTAAAAAATGTAATAGCAACTTTCAAATTCGATGAAATCCTATTTAGAGAAAAGAAAGAGTTTCTTTGATTTTTCGAAATGAAATGAAAAAGCTCACAATATTTCCAATTTTTCTAAATCAACCAATTTCACCTTAATGTAATGAAAATGTAGGTAACAAACCAAATTCCAAATTTCCCTAAACATCAAATAAGCCAAAATACTATTTATCTCAAATCCCTCAAAACTTTCAAGCACAGAGAACTTTGATTTAATGATAAAAATAGTGTAATTGTGAGAAATTTCCAAGAGGAAAGAAACAATTTCCTTTATCAAAAATGACCACAATTCCTTCACAAAAGAACTAGGTCTCAAGAAACCCTAATTTGCAGTTCAAAACGAGGTTGACCACAAATAAGAAACACCTAAGGCTTAACTCATGTATTTGACAAAACAAAATAAGAATATCATAAGAAAAAGGACAATCTATCTTTTTTTGATCAATCATCAAATCAACCAGGCAAAACCCTAAGTAATTTCTTCAAAAATAACTAATTCTCAAAAATCATTAACAAAGCACTCAATTGAGTTCAGAACAGACATGGCATAGTCCAAACAAAGTTAATGACACTTCCAGAAAAACAAACTCAGCTTTGGGTTGAAGAAAAATCTATATTTTCAAAAATTCTCAAGGCATGCACAGGTAAATAGTGGCAAACAGAGTGCATGTGCTCTGTTGCTAAGGAAAAACTAGAACAGAACTGCACTCTGTTAGCAAACAAAAACAACGCGGGGGTAAAAAAACTTAAGAAAAAAAAAAATCAAAAAATCAACCACACATATCTAAAAGGTCATTAATTTCTAAAGACTCAGGTCTCGATAGATGAGAAGAATCAAAAAGAAAAAGTAAGGAAAAATACGAGAAAAGAGATGTTCCCCAGTACGGCCACCAATTTGTTACACTAGACAAAGCGCTCTTGCAGACAAGAGTGATCTCCCTAGATCCTTAATGGAAACTAGAAAAAAGCAAGATAATTGAACTGGCCCTTTTCCTAAGTTGAACTTTTTTGAATTTTAAGAATTAAAGCTAATGGATGAGCCTCTTACCTATTTCACGAAATGCTCAATGAAGATCCCTTGTTGTGATTCGATGTAGCTCTTCAATGCTTGATAAGACCTAAAAACATTGACCTTAAAAGGATCAAAAGCACATGCGATATAATAACCCAAACAACTTAACATAATGATCAAGGAGTTTAGGAATTGAATTTTCCTTGATAAACATTATAACAATTGTAAACCATTCATTATTCCAATAAGACAAACCAATGGGAGAAAGTGTTCATTTGTATTAATCAAAGATTAAGAGGAGCCTTACAACCTTCGTCTTGATACTGTGAAGTCCCTACAAAATGCCTTCAATCTCCTCCTTAGATGACAAGATTTCCAATCTCAAACCAACAACATAAGTTTGTCTTCTCTAAGTTCTGACCTCCTCAATCCCTCTACCCTCTAGTCATTTTACAAGCCAAGAGGAACAAGTTTCAGATCCTAAAGAGGAGGATGAGACTCCTTCATTGAGGGATTAGGTTACCATGAGAAAATGGATTAAGATGCATCATCTGAGGGTTCTAGTTCGAGTAGTCATCACCTGAATATTTTAGTTGGGAAATATTCGATCAACTATGTTTCTAGAATGTATTTTTTTATTTTTACTTTCTTGAATTCACCTGTGCAGGTTTATAGTGGCAGACAGAGCATAGCTCTGCGCTGTTCTCAGATTTAATTCCAACGAATGTGTGGGAAACTCTAGAAAAATTAGCGCTGGTGGAACTTAACAAGGTGTGACAGTTATTTTCCCCAAAATTTCTCATCTAATTCAAAATATTTTGGGTTGTTTGACTTCTGAGGGAGTTGTTTCAAACATGTCCACAGATGGTAAAAAGACCCATACACTAATCAAGTGTAATGATGAAAAATTGACATGTAACACATGGAGGTTGTTGCCTCTTTGTAGGCACACTTTTCATGCAGAGTGTGTGGATTCATGGTTGTGCAAGAATCCATTTTTCCCCATTTGTAGGACCAACGCTCAACAGCATGGTGGGGAAAGAGAGATAGTGGTGATGGAGAATGTGTTAGAGTTGGCCCAAGTTAGGGGATGTCAGATGGGGAGTGGGACTAGAGATATTTCTATTGGGGTTGCTCTGAAAGGAGGGTTAAGAGGAGAGAGGAGGTATGGTTTTCATTAGTATGAGATGTCTAATTTGTTGTCCAATCCACCTTCATCATCAAGATCTTTTCCTACTGATGAACATGTGTGGAATTTGATGTCAACTACATCATTTCCATCATCATTGTAGTACAACCATTGCAGTACATATCCAATGATGATGATGGTGGTGGTGGTGTGATGGCTATTGATGTTCTGAACATTAATCAGATCTAGAGCCATGATAGCCACAGTGAGAATAAAAATTCATGCAAGTTGATAGCAACTCCAATCCCATCTTGTAGAGCCAATGATGATGATGGTATGAGGGGTTTTAGTGTTTTGATCCCAAGCCAAATCCAAAATCATAATCATAATTCATGCAATTTGATGTCGATACCAATGCCATCTTGCAGACCTCTCGATGATGATGGTGTGATGATTAATGTAAATTTGAAAGCTAGTCAGAGCCAAAGTCAAAATCAGATTGGGTGCGAATCAACATTTTCTTTGCTACCACATTGCAAACCTCCTCATGATGAGGGTGTGAGAGTCATAAGTGTTACATTCCCTGTTGAGAATCATATCTAGAGCCTAGCTTGGGATGGGGATGCTATGGAATGATGCCTAAATTGGGTTTTGCTACAATCTTAACTTGCTATGGTGGATGTAAAAACACAAGCCAATTATCAGTCTTCCTTTTCATCTAGGTTGAATTTTTGGTGCAAATACACTTATATAACTACTATTGCATGACCTAGGATTTTAGAATTGAGACTTCATCATTAATGACTTGCCAGTTTTGATTCATATATTTTTTATGAGTATTATCTGTAAGTTATTCATTTGAGTACACATTTTTTGGACATTGGACATTGGATTTGTATGATTTATTTGAATGCATTCTAGACATTTTCTTTTTTAGCTCCTGCCATATTCAATGGATTTGTTATTTAAAATATGGAAAATCCTAATATGGCCTCGTGCCTAAATTGGGTTTTGTTGCAATTTTAACTTGCTATGGTGGATGTAAACACTATTGGGTGTGGAGCTTGATTATTTGCTGTATTCAAAGGTTTTCAGCCATATGTATACCCCATGAGGATTGTACACCCCTCCACATGGGGGGGAGGGGGTCTGACGGTAGCGGTTCCCTGGCGGGGGTTCGGGGGCAGCGCCCCCGAAGCTAAAAATAGATGTAAAATTTCCTTGTAAAATTCTAGTAATTTCTAGTCAATCTGGGCCATTCATTAGGTGGATGATATGATGGTAGAAGTTATGTTTAGTTTAGGGTTTTTTTCCCTAGAAGGAAACCCCTCACTATATATGAGGGAATTGTATTGTGTCTATGTAGATCTGTATTCTGAGTGAGGAAGAGAGAGGAGATTGAGAGCAAATAGGGTGTTACAGCAGATCTGCTATAGGTTGTATCTCTTCAATTTGTTGGATAATATAGAAAGAAGGACTGGCTGTTTCTCCATGGACGTAGCCCAAACTGGGTGAACCACGTATATCTGTGTCTCTCTTGTTTTATGCATTTTCTGTGTTTATATTTCTGTAATATTTTATGTGTTCCATTGCTCTGTAATATATAATTTTCTAACAAAAACACAGGCCAATTATCAGTCTTCCTTTTTATCTAGTTTGAATTTTTGGTGCAAATACATTTATAGAACTACTAGTGAATCACCTCAGATTTTAGAACTGAGACTTCATCATTAATGAATCTACAGCTTTGATTTGAAGTTCATGAATTTCAGCTCAGGGCTGCTAATTTTCTAGATTTTTCTTCCTACTTCAAAGAAAGAATGTAACTTATTGTTGACTCTATTTGTATTTGCAGTCTGAAGGCAGTGTAATTATCTCGGGTCTTTTTCCATGTAAAATAAAAAGGCACTTCATTGATTTGAAGGGTTCTGATAGTTGAGGTAGTAAAACTACAAGAAAAAATAAATTCGCAACTTTTGTGCTTACAAAATTTGCAACCTAGTGATGACCCTGAGAACAATGAACTCTATGTTGGTAAAGAAAACTATATCTAAATGCTTCATCAAAGAAAACTTTAGCGAGAAAAGGATTTGTAGTTATTCATTGTATTACAACCAAGCTATGATATTGTGAAGAAAATATAGCAAGGCAACAACTTTCACTATATTTATAGTTTGTAGAAGATTAAATATTGGTCATAAAATTGTTGCCACCAAAAGATTGTTCTTTAAAACAAAATTTAGGTTAAAAAGAGTCCAAAATGAGAGCTTTTGAATTTACCGAAAAAGTATCTGGGCTAGAGCACTAAGAAAAATACAGGAATGAGGGTACTCATATAGTAAATATCTAGGAATAATGAAACTATTGTTGTCGAAAATTTGTTGGTAATGGGAAGGCTAGGAATCAAATAAAATACCTTCCCTCGAGTGAAAGTGATTAAAATGCATTAAATATTAAGGTTGGGGATGTTTTGGAATAATGCAGTTAACAATGCAAATCCTAGAAGTGTTGTTCCTCTTTGAATCTCTGTGATAATGATGTTACTGATATTAAGCATAACTCCTTATTTTGAATATGGAGAATATGTTAAGAGGGTTGTCTTTGGGAGATGACGGGTTCAAGAATAGTGGAGTTATTGTCATTGATCCTCCCCTGCAGGAAATTCATGCCATTAGAATTTTCATTATCCGAGGGATTGAACCTCACTTATTCAAATTTCCAAAGCTAGTATTGTCATCCTTATTGTTTCCAAAGCTCTTCCATAGGTTGTAATGGTAATATCCATTTGTTGGTTTATGGGCACCTAGATCAACAACACTACAAGGGTTACCTAAAGCAGAAGGATATGGTACCCAAATATTTTGATGATAAGTAGCAATTGGTATATGATTTTTCAAGAATATTCATTCACATTGCTATTGCACTAGATCATTATCATGTGAAAATGCAATGCCACCTCATATTTTCAAAGCTTGTGGATAAGTGTGCTTCTGCAGTTCTGGCAAGTTTGTTGGTTTACATTCACTTATTGATTTTTATGTTACAAATACCATTGATTGACAAGTTCCTCAAGTTTAAATGACTCAAACCTTCTATGATGCATTTCTTGATTCATTGGTAGAGCCCTTAGAAAAGGCAATCACTCACAAACCAAACTAGGATGTTGTGAAGCAAGAAGTAGATCACAATGAAGATATGATTTGAAGTGCACTTTGTGGAATTTTTTCTCTCAATCGTATTAGGTAATACCTCTTATTCAAAATAATGCACATAGTATGCCCTTTTTATATATTGATACAAATTTTTAAATTATGTAATCTTCCCATTTTTATTCTTTCACCACCTGATAATTTATAATATTTTGGGGTCTGCACTGTTGTAGTAAGTTTCGTTGGGGAGATTAAGATATATAATAAGATTAATAATTTTGGAAATCAATAATTAAAAGAAGCAAATAGTTAGGGCCTTGAATGCAATGACCAAAGAGAGCTATTTGACTGAAAACTATTTATCATGCATTTACCTAATTCTCTTAGGATAGATTTTGCGATTTTTATTTTATAGTCTTATGATATTGCTTCTAATGAAAAATTGTTTGAAGTTTAGCAAATCCATGGAAAAGCCATTGTGCCATAAAATTTACTATTTGTGTACTTTAGAATTGTAGGTTTTAACCCCGTACAGAAATTACCTACATACAAATTCTAAAACACAGAAAATAAACAATGCAAGAGCATAACACATAAAACACATATACATAGAGATTTTCCCCTAGATCCCAAAATCGGGACTACCAGCTTGACTACCGAAACCAGGACTACCGAAAACCATCGTGTCCAATACCATGGACCGAAAACCATCGCGTCCAAAAAAACATGTGCGAAAATCATGCACAAAACCATAGGTGGGTCCGCCCAACCTAACATAGGGTCCAAAACCAAAATTTTCCAGGGCGCTACCCCGGACCCCATAAAATGGGGTTACAGGTGCCCCTCAAACCCCCTGTTAACTACATGGAAATAATAGAAGACAACCCAACATTCTCCCACTTGTTGTTTTCTTTCCACAGGGGGCCACAAGAGAGCTTAGTCATTTTTCCAGCCCTGAAATGCCCATTGTCTCTCTACACCAAGGGAACTTCTCAGAGCTCACAGATTTTGTCAATGCATCTGCAGTATTCTTCAAAGTGTCCACCTTTACCAGCAACACCTTTTTGTCTTCTATCATATCCCTCACAAAGTGATACTGAACATCAATGTGCTTTGTCTTTGAATGATATGTGGGGTTCTTTGCCAAGAAAATTGCACTTTGGCTGTCACAGTCTATCCTTATAGCTTCCTGTACTAACCCCATACTTGAACACAATCTCTGCAACGAAACTGCTTCCTTGCTTGCATGAGTGGTTTCCATGTATTCTGCCTCTGTAGTTGACAGTGCCACTACAAATTGTTTCTTACTCATCCAACTGACTGCACCTCCAAATAGGTTAAACGCATACCCACTTGTAGATCTTCTCTGATCCAGATCTCCAGCCCAGTCTACATCAACAAAGCCATGAATATCCAACACTTTTTCCAATCCTGGTCTTCCTTGGTAGCACAAACCATAATCACTAGTGCCACACAAATACCTGAAAACCCGCTTCACTGCTATCCAGTGCTCCTTCCCTGGTTTTGACATAAACCTACTCAATACTCCCACTGCATGTGCAATGTCTGGTCTAGTACAGACCATTGCATACATCAGGCTACCGACTGCACTTGCATATGGAACACGGGACATGTCCTCTTCCTCTTCTTGTGTCTTGGGACACTGTTCAGCAGATAACCTCACACCTACAGGAATAGGAACCTTCACCGGTTTACCATCCTATATATTAAACCTCTACAATATTGTCTTGACATACTTCCTCTGGTTTAACCAGAGCTTCCTCTTTGCCCGATCTCTTTTAATTTCCATGCCCAAAATATAGTTTGCAGCACCAAGATCTTTCATGTCGAATTTGGAGGACAATTGGGTATTCAAATCCTGGATAACTTCTTTGTCATTTCCAAACAACAACATATCATCCACATACAAGACAAAATAAATAACACGGTCACCAATTAATTTAAAATACACACAGTGATCTGCTTTGCTTCTGGTGAAGCCAAGTCCCCATATAAATGTATCAAATTTCTTATACCACATCCTTGGTGATTTTTTTAACCCATATAGAGACTTCTTTAATTTACATATCAGTTCTTTCTTATCCTTCACCACAAAGCCTTCAAGTTGCTTCATGTAGATCTCCTCTTCTGGATCCCCATGAAGAAATGTTGTCTTCACATCCATCTGTTCTACCTCAAAATCAAAAGCAGCAGCAACAGATAAAAGTAATCTAATAGAATTTACCTTGGCAACATGAGAAAAAATATCACCAAAATCAATTCCCGACACCTGGGAATAACCTTTTGCTACCAATCGAGCTTTGTATTTCTCCACTTTTGCTTCTGCATTTGTCTTTTTTTTTAACACCCATTTTCTACCAATGGGTTTCCTTCCAGTTGGCAACTCCACCAGATCCCAAGCCTCATTTTTGTGAAAAGATGACATTTCATCAACCATGGCCTCTTTCCAGAGTTTTCTATCCTATGAATCCACTAATTCCTTCATAGTTCTGGGATTATCATCAATAATAGGAAAAACAAAATTTGAACAGAAAGCAGATGGACTACACCTTTCTGGCTTCCTTCTTTCTCGAACTGATCTTCTCACAGTCGGAGTTTGTGGCTCTTCATCTTCTAATTCCTCCTTTGTTGTAGAGTCTGATTCTTTCTCCTTTAGCTCAAACTCTATCTTCTCAAGTTCCTTTGGTTGGACTTCATGTTTAATAACATATTTCACCTCTCTGAACACCACATCTCGGCTGTACATAACCTTCTTTGTTACTAGGTTCCAAAGCTTATAACCCTTTAAACCATCCTTATACCCAATAAAGATGCACTTTTCATATTTACTATCCAACTTTTTTCTTTTATCCTTTGGAACATGTACATATGCATCACATCCAAATACCCTCAGATGTGAAAGAGAGGGTTTCTTACCAGTCCATACCTCTTGTGGAGTCTAATCCTCCAACGCTGATGAAGGTGACCTGTTGACCAGGTAACATGGAGTATCCACTGCCTCTGCCCAGAATTCTTGTCCTAACCCAGCACCACTGAGCATGCTTCTTGCCCTTTCCATCAATGTCTTGTTCATTCTTTCTGCAACTCCATTTAATCCTGAGGTGTATATGGAGTAGTATTTTACCATGCTATACCACACTTCTTGCAGAATTCTTCAAATTCCTTACTGCAAAACTCTCCACCATTATCTATCCTCAGCACCTTTATCTTCTTCTCTGTCTAGTTTTCCACTAGAGCCTTAAATTCTTTAAACCTATCAAAGACTTCAGATTTATTTTTAAGGAAATATATCCATGTATTCCTTGAGAAGTCATCTATAAATGATACATAGTACATAGACTTACCCGGTGATGGAACCTTCACAGGTCCAAACACATCACTATGCACAAGCTCTAATATATGTTTTTCCCTCTTACCACCAAAGGGGAAACTCACTCGATTCTACTTCTCGTATACACAATTTTCACAAAAGTCGAAATCCAGAGACCTATTACTCATACCTTCTACCATACCTTTACCATTAAGTATTCGAAGACCCTTCTCTCCAATATGTCCAAGCCTTTGATGCCACAACATGGTCTTTTCTCTAGAGACCACAAGATTTTCTACTCCACTTTCAGGAACCACGGAACTATTGCACCCATCAACAACAGTGCTACCTTGAAGCTTGTATAGAGTTCCAATCTGAACTCCCCGCATCAATACCAGTGCTCCCCGAACCATCTTGTAGGTATCCTTATCGAACACTATTTTTACACCTACATCATCTAGCTTGCTAACAGAAATCAAATTTATGGCCAATGCAAGAATATGCAGAACACCCGGAAGTATTCTAACCCTTTCACCTTGCAGCTTCGACTTTACTTTTCCACGACCAATGATTCTAGCCTTCTTGTCATCCCCCAAGAAGACATCACCACCATCATATTTCTCATACTCATAGAACCACTCTCTATGAGGAGTGAAGTGAAAGGATGCACCTGATTCAATCAACCATGCCTCATGATCTACATGTGTACTTGAAGAAGCCAAGTACACATTCCCACCTTCATTTGAGGTGGTTTTTGCCTCTACAGAAGGAGCCTCATCAGATCCCTTTCCTTTGTCAGGAGCTTTAGATTTACAGTCCTTTTTGAAGTGGCCTTCCTTTCCGCATTTCCAGCACACCACCTTTACAGGTTTTCCTGGAGATTTAGATCTCCCTCTAGATTTAGATCTCCCACACGATGACTTATTTTTGTTTCTGTTTTGGGACCGTCCTCGTACAGACAAGGCATCACCATTCTAGCTCTCCATATTTTTCCGTCTCATCTCCTCCGTTAGCAAAGATGAGACTATTTCATCAAACTGCAAAGCAGTTGCATTGCTACCTATTGCAATAACCAGACTATCCCACAAATCTGGTAGAGAACACAACAAACTGATGCACTTATCTTCATCTGAAATTTTAATATCAATAGATGCTAACTAACTTACCACAGTATTAAATGCATTCAAATGCTCTGTCACTGAGTCTCCATCTTTCATCCTCAGGTTATACAGCTTTTTCCCGGGAACAGTTTATTCACCAGAGACTTATATTGGTACAAAGTCCCTAACTTGTCCCACAAAGTCTTCGTCATAGCTTCCCTTGATACATTTAGCAATACTAAATCTGAGACCCACAATAGTATTGTGCTATTTGCCTTCCGATCCAACTTCTTCCATTCTCCCGTTGGTTTAGTACTTGGATCTACCACAATCCACTGATCTTTATCCACCAACAGATCCTCCATCTTGAGTTTCCACAACTCAAAACTCTAACCATTAAATTTCTTGATCTCTATCTTTCCACTGCTTTCCATCTTCTTTCACCACCAGAATCGATCTCGCAGATCTCCCACTGAAGAGGGTCTACCACAGGCTCAAGTGAAACCCCTAAGCAACAAAGGCATCCTCTTAAAGCCAAAACTGCTCTGATACCAAATGTAGGTTTTAACCTCGTACAGAAATTACCTGCATATGAATTCTAAAACATAGAAAATAAACAATGCGAGAGCATAACACATAAAACACATATACACAGAGATTTTCCTCTGGATCCCAAAACCGGGACTACCAGCTTGATTTTTCATTATGTTCCTTTCAATGTTATAATACATATTTATGCATGCTGAAGCATCCAATACCATGGACCGAAAACCAACGTGTCCAATACCATGGACCAAAAACCATTGTGTCCAGAAAAACGTGTTGGAAAATTATGCACAAAACGATAGGTGGGTCTGCCCAACCTAACATAGGGTCCAAAACCAAAATTTTCCAGGGCGCTGCCCTGGACCCCATAAAGTGGGGTTACAGGTGCCCCTCAAACCCCCTGTTAACTACGTGGAAATAATATAACACAACCTAACAGGAATCTTATCCAAATATTAGCTTCTCTGCTTTTTACTCAAAGTCACTATCCTCACAAGAGATACTTCTATAATAATATTTTATGTCCAATCTAATGGAAGGTTGCCCATTCCCTTTTGGGCTTCTCAATGAAATATCAGGAACGTGTTTCACAATCATTATGAATGTTTGTTGAGATTTCTATATTTCCATCAACTTTATCTTCAAGATCCATAATCGGGAAATTGATGCAAATGATAACCATTACTTCCATTATTTAATGGGCTTAACAATGTAAACTTTGAAACGGGAACTATAAACTCAAAACGGGAACTCTGGCCAAAAAACCCCAAAAAAACAACAAAAACAGTGCTAAAAACGAAAAGTGTGTATACTGGAACGATGTTTTTTTTTTTTAGGTGTCAATTTTGAACGTGTTTTAAAAATGGCAGTGACTACGAAATTTACTAAGAAATTTTCGTGCAAAATATAGCTTCAAAATGAAAGTGATGATACTGGAATAATGATTTTTTTTTAGGGTCAATTTTCAAACTTTTTAAAAAATGCTAATAAAACCAATTTTTTATGTCTCAAACAAAGTTAATTTTTAAGGAAAAAACAGATTAATGTTTCTGGTAGAATATCATTTTTCTTTCCTAAGTATAAATTTAACATGTTTTCAACCACAACATGCTAGATACAAAAGAAATTGAAATTTTTTCAACTATAAAATTAAAAAACCATGACATTATGAACAAATTATATCACTGAATGAATTCAAAAGTCTTTATTTGTATACTGAATAAAATAGACATTATATCTCTAATTTGATATTGCATTGTAGATATTTAAACAATAAAATTTATCATACTTAAGACATAATCCAACAACATAAAAATGCTTCATAACTTCTCATTTAACAACATATGGAAAACATTAATTTTATTTGAAGATACAATGCATACATCAGTTATATAAACTGTCTTAAACAATTATTCAAAATCACTCATATTTTCTTGCACACCATCAGAATTCACATCTTCAGATGAGTGACTGGATGCTGACGAAGATGTTCCATATTCTTCTCTTTCATCAACTAGTGCCCCATCTGAGTCCACATGCATGCCCAACATTCCAGGTTTCAAAAGTCTTCTAGATCTATGACTGGTTTCAGCAGACTCCCATGTCAACACTGTTCCTTCTGGTAACAACCTTTTCAGAATCTCTGTCGTCTTGAAGCGAAGAGTTCCTCTCTTTGTTAAATTGAAGTCATAAACAAGTATGTCAACATCCTCCAATTGTAATATGTCTGTGCGGCGGCGATTTATATTTGTACCCTTTCTTTTTCTTTTTCCACCATTTTTTTTGTCAACTACCATCTCTGGCTTATACACACCATTGAATGGGTGTGTATTTGTGGCATACCAATGTACTTCAACACCTGTAACATCCTCATTTTCTGTAAAGACCTTTATAAATTTAGCAACCCAAAATGGATAGCCATTGGGATCTCCATCTGCTAGCACTGCAATCATGCAACCCTCCTTAATATCATGTACTGAACCCCTATAAAGGTCTTCCATGGCTTCACGTTGTGCACGAGATCTTCTGGAACCAATATACATCTCTCTTTCCATTGCCTGTGAAGAATTAATAATACCTTGAGTTTGTTGCTGTTCAACAATGTTTACTTCCTCTTGTTCATTCGACACATTTTGTGGCCAAATAAATGGATTTTTCAAAGGTATATCTTCATTGGTTGTTGTTGAAATGATATCACTTTGATTATTGAAAATGACTCCCACCAAACTGAATCAGCAATGTCAAAGTACTCATATGTATATCTAATACATTTTTTAATTTCTTCTAGGAAATCAGAATAATTTATATGTCTATTATGTCTGCATGCATTCTGAACTTCACCAACTGATTGTAATAACAATATTTTTGATGCAAATATTGGATGATCTGGAATGAACTTCAAAAATTTCAAACCTGATGACGGTGCCCATTCTGTAGTAGTTGAAAACTTCTTGCCCCATATTAGTGTTTTCCCATCAATTTTTTTTATACGAAATTGATGTTGGAAGCTAATATCATTAAGTTGTTCAATGCATTTCCCCTCACCATATGATCCTAGAATAAACCTTCGCATGTCAACAGTTTCTTCCAAAACTTCAAAAGCAGGCTCTGGCATGTATGATTTCTTAATACATTTAATTAGTGATGGCAAGCTCCCAACTTCCTTCCTCCTCAATGTGACTGAAAAAACGACAGAACATCTGATCAATATGGTCATGAGTGTTCCCAACAAGAAGGAAACCAACCTTTACCTTTTGAAAAATTCTCAATTCAACAAGCATGTTCAGATACCCAAAAACAACCTGATTTTTGTTTTCACGGCAAGTGTTGTCCAATTGTAGATACAAAACTTCAGGAAGATTACCAGACCAATGAGAAATCACATCATGAATTATGGTTATGGTCATATTTGCATCATTATGAATATTTGGAGCTATGAAGTACACCCTTGGCAACATTTTCCCATTGAAGACCATACAACCGACCAAGTGAAACTGAATAAAATTTTCCTCTTGTAAATTTTTGGTTGTGCGAACAAAATGTGGTAAAAGTGTTTTCTTCTGGTCCATACCATCAATTATCAAACCCAAATATTTATTTGGATTATCATAACACTTCTTTCGATGCTTGTACAACTTCTTCCTTTCATTTGTTTGTTGTTCGCGATGCTCCTGAAGTTCTTTGACAATTAAATCACACAACATAAAAGAAATTCATTAAGAAATATGTTTTCATAGTTGATGACTATACAATTTTAAAAGTAAAAGTTATGAACGCTTACCTATTTCTGAGCCTTCACATTTGTCCCTTTTTGATTTAAGAGA
Organism: Pinus tabuliformis; assembly: GCA_031772625.1. Classification (NCBI taxonomy): domain Eukaryota; kingdom Viridiplantae; phylum Streptophyta; class Pinopsida; order Pinales; family Pinaceae; genus Pinus; species Pinus tabuliformis. The sequence goes on from CM062820.1 coordinate 582,758,839, forward strand.
AGAACATGTACTGCAAATCCCCATCCTTGTCTTCTTAGGAAACATTATTGAATTCTTTCTTCCATATCTTCACAAAATATTGATATGTAATAAATTGGCCCTATCCCTCAACACTTTCTGCATATTCTTTGTATAAGTTGTAGATTTCTCGTCTTGAAAAATTATCTAGAATATGTATTGTCTCTCAATTTGGCATACACTCTCCATGCTTTGAAAAGAAATCTTTCATCCATGACATTGCAGTATTTGAAAATGGCCCAAACTGTCTTTTATAACGTACTTCTGAATAAAATGTGGGATCCTTTTCCAAATTTTCTTGAATTCTTGAGAGACGAAAATTCCCAATTGAATGAAACATTTTGAAAGCTTTTCTACACAATAATAAATTCCTAATATGATAATCATAACCTGAAAATGTAGATTGCATGCAGCCAACTAAATATGAGTTTTGCATGCTTTTATTCATTGACAAATATCTCTTCCTGCTTTCTAATGCAAATGTGAAATCCATATGTTTCAAGCAATTTTTTTGGCAACATTCACTTGAAATGAGAGCGCTGATAGAACTTCTTCTCGTCAGATATTCTGCTCTACCCCTTGTATAACTAGAATAGCTTGCATTGATACGAAAAGGTTTGCTCCTACTCCTCGATACAATATTTCTTGGCAACATCTCCATCATTGGATCATCATTTTTATAAGGATTTTCATCATCATTAAGAGGAATGTTATCCACACTATGATCAGCTCTGATTTTCAAATTTTGACTAAGAGAATACCCTTCATCGTCCCCTTCTTCAGTGCTACTGTCATAGTCCTTAGAATTCGGACTAAATGGAAAATCTGACTCGATGTTTAATGGATATTCTTCCTCATGTACATTGTCAATGCTTCTCTCATAGTCCATAGAATTAGGACTACGTTGAAAATGTGGTTGTTTACTTATTGAAGATGCTACATCCTGTCCTTTGTCACTGCTACCTTTATACTGATTATAATTAGGACTAACTACATCATCCTGTTCTTCATCACTGCTGCTCTCATAGTCCTTAGAATCAGGACTAAGAGGACATTGTGATACTCCAATCTTTTGAAAATCATCATCCCGCACTTCATCACTGTTGCTCTCATAGTCCTTAGAATCAGGACTAAGAGGACATTGTGATACTCCAATCTTTCGAAAATCATCATCCCGCGCTTCATCAACGCTGCTCTCATAGTCCTTAGAATTAGGACTAACTGGACACTGTGACACTCCATACTTTTGAAATTCATCATCATGCTCTTTATCATTGTTGCTCTCATAGTCCTTAGAATTAGGACTAAGTGGACACTTTGACACTCCATTCTTTTGAAATTCATTATCACACTCATCATCACTGCTGCTCTCATAGTCCTTAGAATTAGGACTAAGTGGACACTTTGACACTCCATTCTTTTGAAATTCATTATCACACTCTTCATCACTGCTGCTCTCATAGTCCTTAGAATTAGGACTAAGTGGACACTTTGACACTCCATTTTTTTGAAATTCATTATCACACTTTTCATCACTACTGCTCTCATAGTCCTTAGAATTAGGACTAAGTGGACACCATGACACTCCATTATTTTGAAATTCGCCATCATGCACGTCAAAACTGCTGCTCTCATAGTCCTCAGAATTAGGACTAAGTGGACACCGTGACACTCCATTCTTTTGAACTTCACCATCACACTCTTCAAAACTGCTACTCTCATAGTCCTCAGAATTAGGACTAAGTGGACATCGTGACACTCCATTCTTTTGAACTTCACCATCATGCTCTTCATCACCGCTGCTTTCATAGTCCTTAGAATTAGGACTAAGTGGAATCTGTGACTCTTTATTAATTTGAAATTATCCATCCCCTCTTTCATCAGTGCTGCTCTCATAGTCTTTAGAATCGAGACTAAGTGGAAGAATTGACTTTCCATTCATAGTGGAAGAATTCCCGCTATATTCATCAATATGAATAGAGTTGTTACGCGATGAAGATGTTGATGGTGTATAAATCGGAACTTCACCATCAGAACAATCCATCCCTTTCAAATAGAAGATGTTGAATGATACAAATGGAGTCTCCTAAGAATATTATATAGCTTAAAGAATGAAATATTCCCTCCAAAATTATTCCCTCCAAAAATTTTCGCGAAAATATTTCCCTCCAAAAATTTTCGCGAAAATATTTCCCTCCAAAAATTTGTTAGATTTGTTTACCTTTATTATTTTATTCTACAATTGATTGAAAAACATAAACTAAATTTTTTTATGAAATCAATCACTGAAATTCAAATTGTAAACTACAACTTGTATATTAATTATTCTAATAGTTAAAGTATATAATATTTACTAAACAACTAATTTTTTTTTTTTTTTTTTATAATATATTCTAAAACAAATTAATCCCACATTCAATCCATTGTAAAATAACTCTACAATATTCGCTCTATAATAATTTAAAACAAATTATCCCACATTAATCGTACAGAAAAACATCTTCGTAATTTCACTTATATATTAAATTTCGTTATCACTATTACTCACCTCACATCCAGGTTTTCTGAAGTTCGTTGAAAGACTTGTGAATTTTTGGAGCAGCTATATTGCTATCAACAACATCAACGAAGAATTATCGCAATTGAAAGGTAAGTTCAATTTTTTTCAAAATTTTCATATTAAATTAATTTAACGAAGAAGATTTTTTTTTTAAATTAATAATTTTTCCAAGCCAAAATAACAATTATGTCAATCGTGAGCATGGTGGGCCCAATCAAACTCAATCACCCAATAACCGTGGGTAGGCCGTCGTCGTGCCCCCTTCCCCCAACCCATTATCGATCTTTCCCATTCACCCATGCTCTCTTCCCCCTTCTATCCAACCCATGCACCCCCTCAACCTCTAACCCAGACCCCCACTACACCCCACACATGTGGTCCCGCCTACCCAACTACCCTACCCATGCGCCCCCCTCTAACTCCCATTCTGCTCCCCACCCAACTCCCCTACCCATGCGCCAGCCCTTGCCACCCCCAACTCAACCACCCATGCACCCCCTTCCCTGACTCATCCTTCCCTACCCCACAACTCTCCTCACCATAAGCCCACCCCCTAACTCCCATTCCCCTCCAATCTCAACTCCTCCCCCCCTTCCTTAATGCCGGCTCCATGGGCCCCACCCCCTAACTCCTTCCCCCTCTGTTTCCTTCCCCATGCCCCCTCTCCCTCCACGCCCTTCCCTTGCCACCCGCACCCCCACACCCTAACTACGACCCCCCCTGGCCGCCGCACCCCACGCTATCCCCCATCCCCCCCCTTTCCGACTACCCCCCCTATACCCCCCTCTCGCTCCCTGCACCCCATCCCCCATACTCCCCCCCCCCCCCCCCCCCCCCTAACCCCACCCCCCCATCCCCCCCCTACCTGGCCCCCCCACCCCTGCCCCCATCCCCCCACCCACTCCCCCCACAACCCCCGCGCCCCATTCCCCCTACCCCCCCCCATCCCCCCCCCCACCCCCCTACCGTCCCCCCCTACCCCCCTACCCCCACACCCCCGCGCCCCATTCCCTCTACCCCCCCCCCCCCTACCCCCCACCCCCCCCACCCCCTTCCCCACCCCGCACCCCCTCCAGCCCCCCTCCCCACCCCACCCTTCCCCGCCCCCTCCCCCGGCCCCCTCCGCCCACCCCTCCCTTCCCTAGCCCCCTCCCCCGGCCCCTCCCTCCCCCGGCCCCTTCCCCTCCACCCATCCCACCCTTCCGCCGCCCCCTCCCCCGGCCCCCTCCGCCCACCCCTCCCTCCCCCTCTACCCACACCTCCCTTCCCCCGCCCCCTCCGCCCACCCCTCCCTCCCCCCGGCCCCCTCCCCCAGCCTCCTCCGCCCGCACCGGGCCACCCTCCCCCGCCTCGGGAGACTAAGTGGAAGAATTGACTTTCCATTCATAGTGGAAGAATTCCCGCTATATTCATCAATATGAATAGAGTTGTTACGCGATGAAGATGTTGATGGTGTATAAATCGGAACTTCACCATCAGAACAATCCATCCCTTTCAAATAGAAGATGTTGAATGATACAAATGGAGTCTCCTAAGAATATTATATAGCTTAAAGAATGAAATATTCCCTCCAAAATTATTCCCTCCAAAAATTTTCGCGAAAATATTTCCCTCCAAAAATTTTCGCGAAAATATTTCCCTCCAAAAATTTGTTAGATTTGTTTACCTTTATTATTTTATTCTACAATTGATTGAAAAACATAAACTAAATTTTTTTATGAAATCAATCACTGAAATTCAAATTGTAAACTACAACTTGTATATTAATTATTCTAATAGTTAAAGTATATAATATTTACTAAACAACTAATTTTTTTTTTTTAATTTTTATAATATATTCTAAAACAAATTAATCCCACATTCAATCCATTGTAAAATAACTCTACAATATTCGCTCTATAATAATTTAAAACAAATTATCCCACATTAATCGTACAGAAAAACATCTTCGTAATTTCACTTATATATTAAATTTCGTTATCACTATTACTCACCTCACATCCAGGTTTTCTGAAGTTCGTTGAAAGACTTGTGAATTTTTGGAGCAGCTATATTGCTATCAACAACATCAACGAAGAATTATCGCAATTGAAAGGTAAGTTCAATTTTTTTCAAAATTTTCATATTAAATTAATTTAACGAAGAAGATTTTTTTTTTAAATTAATAATTTTTCCAAGCCAAAATAACAATTATGTCAATCGTGAGCATGGTGGGCCCAATCAAACTCAATCACCCAATAACCGTGGGTAGGCCGTCGTCGTGCCCCCTTCCCCCAACCCATTATCGATCTTTCCCATTCACCCATGCTCTCTTCCCCCTTCTATCCAACCCATGCACCCCCTCAACCTCTAACCCAGACCCCCACTACACCCCACACATGTGGTCCCGCCTACCCAACTACCCTACCCATGCGCCCCCCTCTAACTCCCATTCCACTCCCCACCCAACTCCCCTACCCATGCGCCAGCCCTTGCCACCCCCAGCTCACCCACCCATGCACCCCCTTCCCTGACTCATCCTTCCCTACCCCACAACTCTCCTCCCCATAAGCCCACCCCCTAACTCCCATTCCCCTCCAATCTCAACTCCTCCCCCCCTTCCTTAACGCCGGCTCCATGGGCCCCACCCCCTAACTCCTTCCCCCTCTGTTTCCTTCCCCATGCCCCCTCTCCCTCCACGCCCTTCCCTCGCCACCCGCACCCCCACACCCTAACTACGACCCCCCCTGGCCGCCGCACCCCACGCTATCCCCCATCCCCCCCCTTTCCGACTACCCCCTATACCCCCCTCTCGCTCCCTGCACCCCATCCCCCATACTCCCCTCCCACGGCCGCCCCCCTGACCCCACCCCCCCATCCCCCCCCTACCTGCCCCCCCCCCCCTGCCCCCATCCCCCCACCTACTCCCCCCACAACCCCCGCGCCCCATTCCCCCTACCCCCCCCATCCCCCCCCCCTACCCCCCTACCGTCCCCCCCTACCCCCCTACCCCCACACCCCCCGCGCCCCATTCCCTCTACCCCCCCCCCATCCCCCCTACCCCGCCCACCCCCTCCCCACCGCGCCCACCCTTCCCCACCCCGCACCCCCTCCAGCCACCCCTCCCCACCCCACCCTTCCCCGCCCCCTCCCCCGGCCCCCTCCGCCCACCCCTCCCTTGCCCAGCCCCCTCCCCCGGCCCCCTCCACCCACCCCTCCCTCCCCCGGCCCCTTCCCCCTCCGCCCATCCCACCCTTCCCCGCCCCCTCCGCCCACCCCACCCTTCCCCCGCCCCCTCCCCCGGCCCCCTCCGCCCACCCCTCCCTCCCCCTCTACCCACACCTCCCTTCCCCCGCCCCCTCCGCCCACCCCTCCCTCCCCCCGGCCCCCTCCCCAGCCTCCTCCGCCCGCACCGGGCCACCCTCGCGATGCCCCGCCCCGCCTGTCGGGCGGGGCGGGGCACCGCGGGGGTGGCTCTGCGCACCCAAAGCCACCCCCGCGGCGCCCCGCCGCCGGTCAGGCTGGGCGGGGCACTGCGGGGGTGGCACTGCGCGCGGCAGCGCCACCCCCGCGGTGCCCCGCCCCGCCCGACCGGCGGCGGGTCGATTCCCGGAATCGATCTGCCGCCGGTCGAGCGGGGCGGGGCGCCGCAAGGGTGGCCCGTTGAGGGCGGAGGAGGCCAGAGGAGGGGGCCGGGGGGAGGGAGGGGTGGGCGGAGGGGGTCGGGGAGGGGGCAGGGGAAGGGAGGGGTGGGCAGAGGGGGAGGGGGCCGGCGGAGGGAGGGGTGGGCGGAGGGGGCCAGGGGAGGGGGCGGGGGAAGGGAGGGGTAGGCGGAGGGGGAGGGGGCCGGGGAGGGAGGGGTGGGCGGAGGGGGCCGGGGAAGGGAGGGGTGGGCGGAGGGGGAGGGGGCCGGGGGAGGGGGCGGCGGGAGGGAGGGGTGGGCGGAGGGGGCCGAGGGAGGGGGAGGGAGTGGGCGGGGGAAGGGTGGGGTGGGGAGGCGTGGGCGGGGGGCGCGCGGGGTGGGGAGGGATGGGTGCGGTGGGGAGGGGCGGCCGCGGGGAGGGGGTGGGGGGTGTAGGGGCTTAGGGGGATGGGGGTTTGGGGGGATGGGGGTAGGGGGTTAGGGGGGCGGGGGTTTGGTGGGCGGGGGGTTTGGGGGGATGGGGGTCGGGGGGTTTGGGGGTGTGGGGGGAGGGGGTTAGGGGGTATGGGGGGCGGGGGGTTGTGGGGGGTTAGGGGGGATGGGGCGCGGGGGTGTGGGGGTACGGTAGGGGGTAGGGTGAGGGAAGGGGAGGGGGGGCTGCGGGGGGGTGGGGGGGGGGGCCGCGAGCGGGTGGGGAAGGGAGGGAAGTGGTGGGCGGCCGAGGGGGTGGTGGGGTAGGGGGAGGGACCGGAGGGAGGCGCCGCGGGGGGTGGAAGGGGTGGCAAGGGGGGCGGCCGGGGGGGTGGGTAAGGGGGCTGAAAGGGCGCGGGCGGAGGCCAGGGTGGGGGGGGGGGCGGCCGCGGGGGTGGTGGGGGAAGGGAGGAGGAGGTCGGCAGAGGTGGGGGGAGGGGAGGGGAGGGGGAGCGGAAGCCGCGGGAGGGGTGGGGGCAGGGGAGGGAAGGGCGCGGGCGGTGGAGGCCGGTGGAGGGGCGAGGGGAGGGAGAAGGGGTCAGGGCGGCCGAGGGGCCGCGCGGGTGGAGGGGGAAGGGAGAAGGAGGCCGGCGAAGGGGGCAGGGGAGGAGGGGAGAGGGGCGGCCGGGGAGGAGGGGGAGGTATAGAGGGTGGGGTGAGGGGAGCGGGTGTGGGGGTGCGGGGAGTGTGGGGAGGGAAAAGGGAGGAGAGGTGGGCGAGTTGGATTGGAGGGCCGAGAGGTGAGGGGGTTGGGGGTGAGGGTGATGGTAGAGGTGTGGGCGTGGGTAGGGGGTTTTGGGGAGGTGGAGAGTTGGGGCACATGGGTAAGGGGGTTGAGGGGAGGGGGCATGTGTAAGGGGCTTGGGGGGTCAGTTGGGTAGAGGGGGGCATATGTATGGGAGTTATGGGGGGTAGAGGGGAGGGCATGGGTAGGGGATAGGTTGGTTGGGTAGGGGGTAGTGGGGGGCGCGTGGGTAGGGGCTCGCCCATACTTGCCTAAATGTCCACTTAGCCTCATCATCCCTCACCTGACCTCCCGCTCGCCCATCGACCCGCCTGCCCGTTAGAGGTGGTTGGGCAATTCTCATTATACAAATAAAAAATTTATGGTATATTTTTGTTTTTAATTTAAGTTAATATGTTTTTTTATTTACTAGTTTATGTGTTTTTATTTTTTAGGAATATGGCGTCAAGGAAAATTTCTGTGAATCTTTCTGGACCAAAGACTCTTAAAGGTGCATCTTCAAAAACCATTGGTGAACGAACTCCACCTGAGCTCATGGCTACAAATATTTCAAGTGCCTTAAGTTATAAAAAGATAATCTCAGATTGGAAAAGTTCAAAAGAGGTGAAATTTCCATCAAGAGTCTGGTATGTGAAAGAAAGAGAGAGCACAAATGTGAATATATATCTATACATTGATATACCCCATAATAATGAAAATTTGGAGGTGATGGGAAGAGTCATAGATATGTGTTTGATACCAAACACTGAAGTTGTTTACGTACTTACAAAAGCTCCCAAGTCACATGAAAGGATTAAATATCGACTATCATATTCATTATATGACACGAGAAAGGTATCTACAAAGTTGTGTAAACAAATCGTAAATGAGATGACACAAAACATCGTAAGTATTGTTATTTGTATTTTTATTTTGCGTTTTGAAAGTGTCTCGCTATATTTTTTTAACTTTGTTTATATTAACATATGATATTTTGTTTGGCAGAATTTTGTTGAAAGCTGTTCAATTAGGTTGGGAGGCATTCATTTCATAGAGCATGATATCATGAAAGTTGTCAGGAATTTTTACTCAATGTCAGAAGAAGATATGGAAAACATGGAAAATGTAGTAATTGATGATGCTACAAAACTACATCCAAAGAATCAGAAAAAAAGGCCTCTAGTGGATAAATCTAGCAAGGGTAAACAAGTTACTTTTGAGGATGATGAAGTTGAAATTGACAATGAAGCATATGTTGCCATTACTGAAGATGACATTGGAACTGAGGAAGGTCGTAAAAGACCAAAAGTAACAATGCCCAAGAATAGATCTCTTGAGAATGTTATGACGAAGAAAAGTAGAGTTGAAGATCTTGAAGTAGTCATTACCAGCAGTCAAGAACCTAGTGAAACTTCAAAAGAAAGCAGAGAAATCATTACACCAGGAGCTGATTTAGATGATGGCATTATCAAAACAAAACAAAATGCCATTCGACAGAATTTTACAAAGAGAAACTTAATTGATGGTGGTCGTACATTTCAGTTAAATGTCAGACAAACCTATAAGGCAAGTGAAGGACAATGCCAATATCAAGTCAGAAAGCCACATCATCTGCATGTTCACAACTTGAAGACATTGATGAGGTACAATCCATATGCTCATGTGGTTAGTTATGTGCTTCTTGTTGATCCACTTCAAGTTCCCAACAAAGAAGCATTTGATAAGTCAAAATGTTTTGAATACAATTATTATGTGCTTGGGGGGAACCATTCTGTTGAAGATCAAAGACAATTGATGGAGGAATATCCTAATAACCCACATTTTGAAACAATGAAATGTATCATTTATGCTAGTTTAAATGAAACAGAAGCAAAGTTAGTGGCATGGGATCATAATTCAGATAATGAATATAGGATGTCTATGACTTTCATCCAAAGGGTTAGATTTATTCATAGTGAATTCCTAGAAAAATGTGGTGGGGATAGGATGAATATTACTGCAGATTTCTGAAAGGAATGTTGTATGGAAATAGGCTATCAAATTGAAGAGAAAACCAATTCAAAAGGTGGAAAAGACAGCAGATATAGCGATTTATTCAGAGGTGTTGATAACATTTTCCAATTGGCATTTAGAACTGGAGATATTTGGAAGTTGATTGAAGACATTTTTAGCATGTGGGAAGACATTGGCATTAAAAACCAGAGGGTCAAAAAGTCTAAGCCATTGATATGTAGCAACAATAAATCAGCTCCTGAACTGAAGCAACTTCCAGACGATATGACCATCACGCCTTGGAGGGCGATGCAAGGAGTGAAAGATGAAAAAATTGTCAAAACAATATTATCTTGTGTGAGGTCAGGGGAATTATCATTGGAAGAAATGTCTGAAGAATTTCAAAAGTAAGTTTGCAGAATTATTTGTACTTATTTCCAGGATTATAGTTATTTTTTAAATAAAACATGTTGTTATTGGTAGTATTTGTTATACATATCATTATATTAACTTTTTCTTACTTTATCTATGCAGTCACAAAGTTTACATGAAAATTCAAGAACAAATGGTTAGATTGTTGAATGAAGATAGTTGGGATGATGTTGTACGCAACTATCCAGATTCAAGTTCTACATCAACATTAAAAGCTTTTTATCTTGCATTTAAAAAGGTAACTTGATTTATACATTCAGTTTTAATCATCTGTGTACTATTTTTAATTTAAAACTTACACATACATTTGTTTGTTTGGTAAAAGATGAGGAAAGAAGATAATGGAGCACCAGACAGTTTCAAGACTTTTATTGAAAAAATAAAGATTGAAAGACTGAGAAAGCAACGTATTAAGAATGTTGAACTTGATCCAACTCTTAATCATTTCATTTGGAATGGGTTAGACACTATTCAATATCAAGTAATACAAGGCGACTGTGAAGACATTGCTAAACTCGTACCAAAAAGGGATTATGCCCTGGTTATTGCAGATATTCCCCATGGTTTCAATATTCCAAACATTTACTATGATAGTGACCCTTATACTTATCAAGCTTTTAATAAAGTGGTGGCGGGATTTATGGAAGTGACGTCATCACCATTATGGAGATTTGTGACATTTCATTCAGACACACAATTGGCAATGGTATTGTCAAGCTTCAAGGGGAAAACAAATTCAAGGATGCAGCTTACATGGTAAGATGTTTAAAGGTATATTTGATTAATGTTGAAAAATTCATTTATGTACAAGTTAATTGAACTTTTACTATTTTATGTTACAGGCAAAAGTCAAATCTTCTTAACAATGAAGATCAACAATTTATAAATGACTGTGAGTTCATTCATATTGATAGTTGGGCAAAAGATGATAACCATATGTCTATGATTTTTAATCGGGTGGACAGAAAGAGTCATAGCCAAATACTGACTTATGATGCTGTTGTGAGAAAACTAACATATGAAGACAAAGAAACAAAAGGAGAGATAGTTAACATTTATCAGAAACCACAATTATTGATTAACTATCTTATAGACATATGTTCAAATGAAGGAGATTGGGTTCTAGATTTATTTTCTGGCTCAGGTAGGTTTTGCCACATGGAATTGAATTTCAATATGTTCTTTTTTTTAATTAATATGTCATTGTACTAATTTACTTCATTATTTTTTTGTGCTTGATAATTAGGTACAACACTAGCATGCTGCCTTCAAAAAGGAAGAAATTGCATTGCAATTGAGAAAGATTCATTACAATGCAATTTCATTCAGCAAAGAATTAATGCTCTTCAATTTCTTCCAGATGCAATGCAAGAAATTGGGTTGAAGAAAGGGGACTTTAGTGAATCACGTGTGGCAAAAAACGCAAAGGAACCCCAACCACCATTACATGGAATGTTTAGAAAGACATATATTGGGAGATTTGTAGACATCAAAGACCCATTAGAAGAGGAAATTGCGCAAAAGGAAGCAAAAAATATTGTGGAAGATGACAATGATGAAACTCTAGAGGACGAAGAGTTTGGATTACGTGACATTGTTGATTAAATTTAAGTTGTACCTGGAAATCAAGCTTTGCAATGTTTTGACTCTGACATTTCATGAAAAGAATAATCAATGAATTAAAGTTGTTATGTGTTCAATATTTGTAATTTGTGATTTTCGCATTGATTTTTAAGTTAATTATTATTTTTTGAAAAAAAAGTTGTTATTATTATTTTTTTGACATGAAATTCATAAAAAAAACTATTATTTGACCATTTTTAGACAATATTTTTGTATAAAAATTGTGATTTTGACATGTTAATTCTAGCAAAAATTTATCAAAACGTTTATTTTTTTGTTATATTTATGTTAAAAATGGTTATTTTTATGTCCATTGTTAAAAAATGTTGTTTTTTAGAAACAATTATTTCATGTGGATTGAAAAATTAATTAAGGATGTATAAATATGTAGATTATCTAAAATTCAAACTATCGACTTTCTAATTTAAAAACGCAAAACAATAAAAACCCCACTAAAAAAAAAAAAATTAAGATAGAGAACAAGAAAATATAAATAAAATGACCACTTCAAAAACTATCAAATTTAGAAAATAATTATTTACATTTCATACACTAGAAAATTTAAAGTCAAAAAATAGGTCTTTTAAAAAAAGGGTGTGATGCAGAATACTCACTTTTTAAAATCAGCATGAAAATCACTACCATTCTAAAACTTAATGCACATGAAAAAAATTAAAGTTACAAAAACTATGTTATAAACAAAACATGTGTGTTCTGCATCACCACTTTTGAAAATCGGGTCATTTTTTTGCTATCTCTACGAAACGGGTAACAGTATCAATTCTCGTTTCAAAGTTTACATTGTTGCTTACTATGCCTTTTTGCTGATTTTTAGTGAAGCTATGAGAAACATGGCAATAATCCAGTCTTTTATTATTACTCTTCTAGAAATGTGCCAACTATGATTTCAATATCATGCTAAAGAAAGAGGTGTAGGTGACATAATCCACTTTTAAATAGCTGTCACGAGTCAGGGATCCATGAAATGATTATTTGGTAAGTTTTCAAGCAATAAGGAGGAAAATCCTGGTTTTCTTTGGATGTGTTTGACTATTACTTTGCAGCTTGCAAATTCATTTTAATTATTTTATTTTTAAAATTGGTTGCAACTATTTGATTTACCTTTTGTAATAATTGAGCATAGAATTCCCAACTTTTCTCTTGGTTGACTGATGCTAATCTTGTTACATATATGCTTTTAACATGTCATTTCTATAATAATTTCATTCAATTCTTTGAATTAATTTTTATTAATATCATAATCTTGGATTAGGATGCCAATTAGTGTATATTTGGTGATATGTGGTAGTAAGATGAAGTGTCTTTTGTAGATTAGTCTCACAATCCTCTACTACATCAGCGACCAAGCAGGTATATTTCAATCATATAGCTCAGTAGAATCCAACCTTTTAAATTGAAGGAAGAGAAAAGAAGTGATATGTAAGGGATAAAGGAATGGTAGGGAAAAAGCAGAGTATATATAAACCTTTAGCCTCAGTAGAAATTTCTCTTGGAATTTGGCATTGAAAGTAACTCTTGAAGGCTATTTCAAGCCATTGTAGTGTCTATACTACTCTCAATGGGGGTTGAGTTGGCGTTCATACCTTCTCATGAGGTTAGTTTTTACTATGTGTAATTGGTAAGCATGGGTTCAACATTTTTGGCAGTTGGTCTATAAAGTCCATATTTTCAGGTACATATATCTTCATTGTGGGAATTAGTGTGAAGGAATGTTTAGGATATGTTATGTTTATTATACTGTGATTGCAATTAAAACTAGCACAACCACCTAATGCATGACTAGTGAATGTTGATAGGTATCAACAACAGAAGTTGAATCAGTCACATATCATGAATGGATGGTGAATCCTATGGTAATGGACCAACTCCATTATACTAATTGTTTGAAACCTCAATAGATTTAGGATTCTGCTAAGAAATATTGTAAGCAATTTTGTACTCGTCTAGAATTCAAAGTGTCCAATCCTAAAGAAAACTCATGCATGCAGTCAAGGATTTATCCTTTACAATTGCGCAATTTTGAAGGAGGTTTATAGAAATTTTCTACATGGTATCAAAGTTGTGAACAATATAACGAAAATAGAATTCGAAATTTGAAGTTCGAGGTTGAAGGTGCAAATCAAATTCATATAATACTTCAAGGTTGGCCAATGGTGTTCTATGGCTTGAGACTCGAGTATGCCTTGGAAGGTAGCTTGAATTACATAGCATGGAAAGATAGAATGGAGGTTGTATTAGAAGACAATGGATTGAAGTAATTCACTGATCAAGAAATCCAAAAACCAGCTTCAAATAATGCACAATATTTGGTTGACTAGAAGAAGTGTGTGGCGAAGGCTAGACGGATCATCCTTAAGGGAGTTCAAGACCATATTTTCTTGAGTCTCCATGGGAAGGATACTCCATTTTCAATGTGGAAGACATTGAAGGACCTCTACTAGAATAGTAGCGACCAGATGAAATTGGTTCTCAAGGATAAGCTTCAAAGAATCAAGATGGAGAAGGGAGATACTATTTCCACATATCTGAACAAGCTCACCACTTGCAGAGATGAGCTTAGCAGTGTGAGAATAACTACCGCCGATGATGATATGGTGAGCCTCGCTCTCCTTAGCCTTCCAAAGAGTTGGAATAGCTACCAGGACTCTGTGAATGGAAGGGAGAAACTACGAGATTGGGAATGACTGTGGTCGGATCTTATGTAGGAGGAGATCAAGAGGAGCACACGAAATGGTTCTTCATCTAAGAATGATGATGAAGAAAATATGGCCTTGGCAAGTAAGGCAAGGAAATGGAAGCGGGAGGCTTCCCATTTAAAATCGAATTCTTCTCATGGAGGGAAGAAGAGTGACATGTCTAAAGTAAGATGCTTTAATTGTCACAAGATGGGACATTATGCGACTAATTTCCCATCGAAGAAGTCCAAGAAGGGATCCTCGGAAGGATTGGAAGGTGAGGCATTAGCCTCTCAGTTCGAAATGGACTTTACCCTCATCGCATGCATGGTGTCATTGATGATGGGTTGTGTCTAGTATCTTGACAGTGGAGCCTCATTCCACATGACCGGTGATAAAAATTTATTCAGTGCCTTAGAGGAGAAAGACTTCAAGATGCACATAGAGATGGGTGACGGTAAAAGGTATAGTGTTTCAGGAGTGGGCACGGTTGATTTGCAGAGGGAGCATGGAGCTCCTCTCACCTTGACAAATGTGATGTATGTGCCTGGACTGAAGAAGAACTTGGTATCGGTCGCGATGTTGGAGGACAAAGGCTACGATGTTGTCTTCAGTAAAGGAAAGGCATTCCTAAGACACATAAACACAGGTCAGACCAAGAGGATAGCGATTCAGGTGAATAATCTCTATAAACTAGAGGTAGATGATTGTGCAACATTGAGTATGAAAACAGAATTGGTACAAATCCAAGACATTGGCGAGTTGTGGCACAGATGGTTGGGCCATTTGCATCATGGGGCTTTGAAGATAATGCAACAGATATCTGCAGGACTTCCGAAAAGGCAAACTTGAGCAAGTTGACACATGCAAAGGTTGTACCTTGGTAAAGTACACCAAGTCTTCCTTTTATGGTCGAGACAATTGAGCAAAGGCTATCTTAGAGTGAGTTCATGTTGATTTGTGTGGACCATTCTCGACGGCATCCACAACAAATCAAAGGTATTATGTGATTTTCATTGATGACTATTCTCGTAAATGCTGGATTTATTTCATGCAGAAGAAGGACCAAACTTTCACAAAGTTTTGTGAGTTCAAAGCTTTGGTCTAGAAAGAGTTAAGGAAGAAGATCAAGGCCTTGAGAAGCGAAAATGGTGGAGAATATGTCTCTTAAGATTTTAAGGACTTCTATGCAGTAGAAGGAATTAAACGAGGGTTGATGGAACCTCATAACCCATTTAAGAATGGGGTGTCTGAGAAGAAGAACATAATTGTTGTAGGGGCAGCACGGGCAATGTTGCATGACCAAGGTCTACCACTTCACTTGTGGGTTGAGGCATGCAACACAGTGGTCTATTTGCAAAATAGAAGCCCACATCGCATACTTGGGATGAAGACACCAGAGGAATCTTTCTTCGGTAAGAGACCAGATGTGGGTCACTTCACAATCATTGGCTCACTGGTACATTTCCATGTGACAAAGGATGTACGAAAGAAGCTTGAGCCGAAAGCAAAGTTGGGGATATTTGTGGGGTACACTAATACACCTCACAATTATTAGGTGTACTTGTCTACCAGTCAGAGGACAGTGGTTCGTAGAGATCTCAGGTTTGATGAGAAGAAGGCCATGCGATTTTCCCTTGAGAGGGAGCTCCAACTACAAGTTGTGGAGGAACTGTTGGTTCCTAAGGAGGAGGAGCATCGGACTGATGTGGATCAGCTGCATGCAGAGGTTCCAGGAGTGGAGACATCCACTCAAGAAAAGTCTTCCAGAGATGGACAGAAGCACACAAGAGAAGTTGACAGATTGTTGGAGGATGTGAGAGAGAATGTGGGAGCACCATCTTCTCAACACAGACAGAGGAGGTCACCTGAGAGGTACAATGGATACATGCCCCTTGCTGGTAATGTGTTGAGACTGAGCCATCTTCCTTTGAGGAAGCAATACAGCAGCCGATTTAGGTTGATGCTATGGTGGAGGAGTATGACCCCATAGTTCATAACAGTGTTTGGGAAGTGGTTCGAAGACCGGAGAACAAGTGAGTTGTGAGTTCCCGATGGCTTTACAAGGTAAAGCAAGTTGTTGATGGTAGAATGGAGAAGCATAAGTCAAGATTTGTTGCCCATGGCTTTTCACAGGTCAAGGGGATTGACTATGATGAGGCTTTTTCTCCTGTTGCAAGGTACTCATCTATCATATCTATGTTGGCACTATCAGCACAGACGGGTTGGAAGATCCATCAGATGTATGTGAAGACTACATTTCTCAATGGCCAGATTGAGGAAGAGGTGTACATAGAGCAGCAGAAAGGTTTTGAGACCTCCAATCGTGAGTCCCATGTGTGCCGACTCAAGAGAGCGTTGTACGAGCTGAAGTAAGTACCTCGTGCTTGGCACACTAGGATAGACAACTACTTCATCGGGTTGGGCTTCACAAAGAGTGAAGCAGATGTGAACCTATATGACATCATGGTGAAAGGTAAGTTGTTTATCATCATACTTTATGTTTATGATCTCATATTAACTGGTGATGATCAATTGATCGTGTCTTGAAAGGAGGATCTTGCAAGAGAATTCGAGATGAAAGACATGGGTCTCATGCATTAATTCCTTGGAATGGAAGTGTGGCAGCAAGATGGGGAGTTGTTTGTGTCTCGGGGCAAGTATGCCAGCGAGATACTCAGGAGATTCCACATGGAGAAGTGCAAGCATATGCAGACTCCTCAAGCAAGTAACTAGAGGAAGGAGGTTTCTACTTCAAGAGAAGTGGTAGAGGCTATTGTGTATAGGCAGCTTGTGGGTTCATTGATGTACTTAGTGATCACACAACCAGATTTGTGCTATGCGGTGAACCAGCTAAGTCAAGAGATGGTTCATCTTACCAAGATGTTTTGGAAGGTGGCAAAGCATGTATTGAGATACTTCAGAGGCACATCTCATTATGGATTATGGTATAGACGGACAGAGGGAGTGAAGCTACAGGGCTTCACTGATGCAGATTGGGAGGGAGTCCATCAGATCGAAAGAGCACATCAGGAGGGATTTTCAACCTTGGGTCAGCGGCAGTTTCTTGGTACAGCAGGAAACAAAGGTCGATTGCACTTAGCTCGAAAGAGGCAGAATACATGACTGCAAATTAGGAAGCATGTGAGACCATCTAGATACAAAAAATCCTAGTTGGTTTGTTTGATTAGAGGATGGATCAAACTGTGATCTATTTTGATAATCAGAGTTGTATCAAACTCTCTAAGAATCCAGTATTTCATGATAGGTCCAAGCACATCAACATCCAGTATCATCATATCAGAGACTATGTAGCAAGGAGGATCATGTTGTTGCAGTATATTTCGACAGAGGAGCAAGATGCTAACATTTTGACAAAGGCATTGTCAAAGTGTAAATTCGAGTTCTATAGAGACAGGATCGGGGTGGCAGATAATCCATTTCTTGTTGAGAGGGAGTGTTGAAATATTGCAACAAGAATATTCCAATTTAATTTTTCCTTGAATTAAATTGTGAATTAAAATCCAATTTAGTCTTAATAGCTACTTGGAAATAATTAATTAATTAATTTTAAATTAATTAGTTGGAGAAATTCAAGTTAGAAGTCTTTTTGAATTCATGCAAGAGTTATCCCTTAAATTAAGGAGATAAGATTAGTTATATTTGAGTTGTAATTAGTTAACTCTATTTACTGAGTTAAGTCCAGTTAAATTAGTTCCAAACTATTTGAGGAACTAATAGTGAGTTAATAGTTAGTTGATTCATTAATGCACTCAACTATTGCTACTCCAATTAACTGAAGATTCCCTCATCAGAAACTCATGCATGTCTATTCTGAGAAAGACCCAGTTGAGATTATTGTTCAAGGACAGTGTACTATCAGTTTCATGTGTCTTTCTCATGGACAAAACTCACGCATGCAATCAAGGATTTATCCTTGAGGATTATGCATTTTTGAAGGAGGCTTTCCACTTGGTAACAAGAGAATCATCCACAAGGAACAGTGCAAGGAAATATGAGCTTGGAGGGTAGAGAGGAAGGTTGGAGAGAAGCCAAGATTGCATGTGAGCATTTGTGAGGATTGTACTGACAGCTGGCTAGGTGTGAGAGCTAAGGATTTGTAAAATTCCTATGTATTTCCACCTTGTATGATAATAAAATAGTGTGGGGTTTTTAGCTAAGGCTTTCCCCAAAGTATTTTCATGTGTATTGTGCCATTGATTCTTCTTCTTCTAATTATATTTTTCAGCTCAATCTTTAAGCTTCCGCAAATTGATAGTAGAAGTAGGTTATAGTATTCTACTTTGATTTATATTACATTATCGGGTTAACCTACACAAATTTTCTACATGGTATCAGAGCTGTGAACAGTTTACTGAGAAGAGAATTTGAAGTTTGAAGATTGGGTTTGTAGGTGCAAATAGAATTCATATCATACTTCAAGGTTGGCCAATGGCATTCTATGGCTTGAGACTCAAGTATGCCTTGGAAGGTAGCTCGAATTACATAGCATGGAAAGATAGAATGGAGGTTCTATTAGAAGACAATGGCTTGAAGGAATTCATTGATCAAGAAAGCCCAAAGCCAACTTTAACTAATCCACAAGACTTGGTTGAGTGGAAGAAGTGTGAGGCAAAGGCGAGACGGATCATCCTTGAGGAAGTTCGAGACCATATTTTCTTAAGTCTCTAAGGGAAGGATACCCCATTTTCAATGTGGAAGACATTGAAGGACATCTACCAGAACAGTAGCGACCAGAGGAAATTGGCGCTCAAGGACAAGCTTCGAAGAATCAAGATGGAGAAGGGCGATAATATTTCCACATATCTGAACAAGCTCACCACCTGTAGAGATGATCTTGGAAGTGTTGGAATAACTACTGCCGATGATGATATGGTGAGCCTCACTCTCCTTGGCCTTCCAAAGAGTTGGAATAGCTACCAAGACTCTATGAATGGAAGGGAGAAACTGCTGGATTGGGAGAAACTATGGTTGGATCTTATGTAGGAGGAGATAAGGAGGAGCACACAAGATGGTACTTCATCCAAGAATGATGATGAAGAAAATATAGCCTTATCAAGTAAGGCAAGGAAAGGGAATGGGAAGGCTTCCCATTTCAATTCAAATTCTTCTCATGGAGGGGAGAAGAGTGACATGTCTAAAGTAAGATGCTTTCATTGTCACAATATGGGACATTATGCGACTAATTTCCCATCGAAGAAGTCCAAGAAGGGATCCTTGGAAGGATCAGAAGGTGAGGCATTAGCCTCTCAGTTCGAAATGTACTTTACCCTCATCGCACCCATGGTGTCATCGATGATGGGTTGTTTCTAGTATCTTGATAGTGGAGCCTCATTCCACATGACTAATGATAAAAATTTATCCAGTGCCTTGGAGGAGAAAGATCTCAAGCTGTGCATAGGGATGGGTGACGACGGAAGGTATAGTGTTTCAGGAGTGGGCACAGTTTCTTTTCAGAGGGAGCACAAAGCTCCTCTCACCTTGATAGATGTGATGTATGTGCCTGGGCTGAAGAAGAACTTGGTATTGGTCGCGATGTTAGAGGAAAAAGACTACGATGTTGTCTTCAGTAAAGGAAAGGCATTCCTAAGACACATCGACACAGGTCAGACCAAAGGATAGGGATTCGGGTGAAGAATCTCTATAAACTAGAGGTAGATGATTGTGCAGCATTGAGTATGAAAGCAGAATTGGGTCAAATCCAAGACATTGGTGAGTTGTGGCACAGGCGATTAGGCCATTTGCATCATGGGGCTTTGAATATGATGCCGCAGATATCTACAAGACTTCCCAAAGGTAAACTTGAGCGATTTAACACATGCAAAGGTTGTACCTTGGGAAAGTACACCAAGTATTCCTTTCATGATTGAGACAGTCAAGCAGAGGCTATCTTAGAGCGATTTCATGCTAGTTTGTGTGGACCATTCTCGACGACATCCACAGTGAAGCAGAGGTATTAAGTGATTTTCATTGATGACTATTCTCATAAACGCTGGATTTATTTCATGCACAAGAAGGACCAAACTATCACAAAGTTTTGTGAGTTCAAAGCTTTGGTCGAGAAAGATTTAGGGAAGAAGATCAAGGCCTTGAGAAGCGATAATGGTAGAGAATATGTCTCTCAATATTTTAAGGACTTCTATGCAGCCAAAGGAATTAAACGAGATTTGATGGCACCTCATAACCCATAAAAGAATGGGGTGGTGGAGAGGAAAAACAAAACTATTGTAGGGGCAGCATGGGCAATGCCGCATGACCAAGGCCTACCATTTCACTTGTGGGCTAAGGCATGCAACACAGCGGTCTATTTGCAGAATAGAAGTCTGCATCGCATACTTGGGATGAAGACACCAAAGGAATCTTTCTCCAGTAAGAGACCAGATGTGGGTCACTTTAGGATCTTTGGCTCATCGATATATTGCCATGTGACAAAGGATGCATGGAAGAAGCTTGAGCCGACAACAGAGTTGGGGATATCTGTGGGGTACACTGATACACCTCACAACTATTAGGTGTACTTGTCTACCAATTGGAGGATAGTCGGAGCAAAAGGCCATGCGAGCTCCCCTTGAGAGGGAGCTCCAACTACAGGCTATGGAGGAACTATTGGGTCCTAAGGAGGAGGAGCCTCAGACTGATGCAGAGTAGCCACATGTAGAGGTTCCAGGAGTGGAGACATCCACTCAAGTAGAGTCTTCCAAAGATGGACGGAATCGTGCAAGAGAAGCTGACAGATTGTTGGAGGATGCGAGAGAAAATGTGGGCGCACCATCTTCTTAGTGTAGACATAGGAGGTCACGTGAGAGGTACGCTGGATACATGGCCCTTGTTGGGGAATGTGTTGAGACTGAGCCATCTTCATTTGAGGAAGCAATGCAACAGCCGATTTGGGTTGATGCTAATAATGGTGCAAGAGTATGACTCCATAATTCGTAACAGTGTTTGGGACGTGGCTTCAAAACCAAAGAACAAGCCAGTTGTGAGATCCCATTGGCTTTACAAGGTAAAGCGAGCTGTTGATGGTAGTGTGGAGCATTAGGCAAGATTTGTTGCCTGTGGCTTTTCACAGGTCGAGGGGATTGACTATGATGAGACTTTTTCTCCTATTACAAGGTACTCATCTATCACATCTATGTTGGCACTATCAACATAGATGGGTTGGAAGATCCATCAAATGGATGTGAAGACTGCATTCCCCAATAACTAGATTGAGGAAGAGGTGTACATAGAGCAGTCAGAAGGTTTGAGACCTTCGATCGTGAGTCACATGCATGTCGTCTCAAGAGAGCGTTGTACGAGCTGAAGCAAGCACCTCATACTTGGTAAAACAGAATACACAACTACTTGACCGGGTTGGGCTTCACAAATGGTGAAGCAGATGCGAACCTATACCACATCATGGTGAAAGGTAATCTATTAATCACTATACTTTATGTTGATGATCTCATATTAACTGGTGATGATCAGCTGATCGTGTCTTGAAAGGAGGACCTTGCAAGAGAATTCGAGACGAAAGATATGGGTCTCATGCATTACTTCCTTGGCATGGAAGTGTGGCAGAAGGATGGGGAGTTGTTTGTGTCTCATGGAAAGTATGCTAACGAGATACTCAGGATATTCCACATGGAGAAGTGCAAGCCCATGTAGACTCCTCTAGCACATAATTGGAGGAAGGACGTTGATACTTCAAGAGAAGTGGTAGAGGCTACTGTGTACAGGTTGCTTGTGGGTTCACTGATGTACTTAATGAACACACGACCAGATTTGTGCAGACTACTCTAACACGTAAATGGAGGAGGTTGATAGTTCAAGAGAAGTGGTAGAGGCTATTGTGTACAGGCTGCTTGTGAGTTCACTGATGTACTTAGTGACCACACGACCATATTTTTGCTATGCAGTGAACTAGCTGAGTCAAGCGATGGTTCAGCCTACCAAGATGTTTTGGAAGGTGCTAAAGCATGTATTGAGATACCTTAGAGGAACATCTCAGTATGGATTATGGTATAGATAGATGGAGGGAGTGAAGCTACAGGGCTTCACTAATGCAGATTGAGCAGGGAGTCCATCAGATTGGAAGAGCACATCAGGAGGAATTTTCAACCTTGGGTTAGCGGCAGTTTCTTGGTATAGTAGGAAATAGAGGTCGGTTGCACTGAGCTCGACAGAGGCAGAATACATTGCTGCAAGTCAAGTAGCATGTGAGGCCATCTGGATGTAGAAAATCCTAGTTGGTTTGTTTAATCAGATGATGAATCCAATTGTGATCTATTGTGATAATTAGAGTTGTATAAAACTATCTGAGAATCCAGTATTTCATGATAGGTCCAAGCGCATCGACATCCAGTATCATCATCTCAAATACTATGTAGCGAGGAGGATCATGTTGCTATAGTATATTTAAACAAAGGATCAAGATGCTGACATTTTGACAAAGCCATTGTCAAAGTGTAAATTCGTGTTCCATAGAGATAGGATTGGGGTGGCAGATAACCCATTTCTTATCGAGAGGGACTGTTGAAATATGGCAACAAAAATATTCCAATTTAATTTGTCCTTGAATTAAATTGTGATAAAATCGAATATAGTCTTAACATCTAGTTGGAAATAATTAATTTATTTATTTTAAATTAATTAGTTGGAGAAATTCAAGTTAGAAGTCTTTCTGAAGTCATGCAAGAGTTATCCCTTAAATTAAGGAGATAAGATTGAGTTATATTTGATTTGTAATTAGTTAACTCGGTTTACTGAGTTAAGTCCAGTTAAATTAGTTCCAAACTGTTTGAGGAACTAATAGTGAGTTAACAGTCAGTTGATGCATTAATGCACTCAACTAGTTCTACTCCAGTTAACTGAAGATTCCCTCATCAGAAACTCATGCATGTCTATTTTCAGAAAGACCCAGTTGAGATTAATGTTCAAGGACAGCGTACTATCAGTTGCATGTTTTTTTCTCATGGAGAAAACTAATGCAAGCAGTGAAGGATTTATCCTTGAGTATTGCACAGTTTTGAAGGAGGTTTTCCACTTGGTAACAGGAGAATCATCCATAAGGAACAGCGCAAGGAAATAGGAGCTTGGAGGGTAGAGAGGAAGGCTAGAGAGAAGCCAAGATTTATTGTGAACATCTATGAGGATTGTACTGGGAGCTAAGGCTTTGTATAATTCCTATGTATTTACACCTTGTATGATAATACAATAGTATGGGGTTTTTAGCCGAGGCTTTCCCCAAAGTATTTTCATGTGTATTGTGCCATTGATTCTTCTTCTTATGGTTACATTATTCAGCTTGATCTTTAAGCTTCTGAAAATTGATAGTAGAAGTAGGTTATAATATTCTGCTTTGATTTATATTGCATTATCCGGTTAACCTACACAGATTTTCTACATGGTATCAGAGCTGTAAACAGTATACTGAGAAGAGAATTCAAATTTTGAAGTTCGGGGTTACGGGCGCAAATCGAATTCATATCATACTTCAAGGTTGGCCAATGGCATTCTACGGCTTGAGACTCAAGTATGCCTTGGAAGGTATCTCAAATAAGATAGCATGGAAAGATATAATGCAGGTTGTATTAGAAGACAATGGCTTGAAGGAATTCATTGATCAATAAATCCCAAAGCTAGCTTCAACTAATGCACGAGAGTTGGTTGAGTGGAAGAAGTGTGTGGCGAAGGAAAGATAGTTCATCCTTGAGGGAGTTCGAGACCACATTTTCTCAAGTCTCCATGGGAAGGATATTCCATTTTCAACGTGGAAGACATTGAAGGACCTCTACCAGAACAATAGCGACCAGAGGAAATTGGTGCTCAAGGATAAGCTTCGAAGAATCAAGATGGAGAAGGGCGATACTATTTCCACATATCTGAACAAGCTCACCACCTGAAGAGATGAACTTGGCAGTGTGGGAATAACTACTGCCGATGATGAGATGGTGAGCCTCGCTCTCCTTGGCCTTCCAAAGAGTTGGAATAGCTACCAGGACATTGTGAATGGAAGGGAGAAACTGCCAAATTGGGAATGACTGTGGTTAGGTCTTATGCAGGAGGAGATAAGGAGGAGCACACGAGATGGTTCTTCATGCAAGAATGATGATGAAGAAAATCTGGCCTTAGCAAATAAGGCAAGGAAAGGGAAGGGGAAGGCTTCCCATTTCAAATTGAATTCTTCTCATGGAGGGAAGAAGAGTGACATTTCTAAAGTAAGATGCTTTAATTGTCACAAGATGGGACATTATGTGACTAATTGCCCATAAAAGAAGTCCAATAAGGGATCCTCGAAAGGATCGGAAGGTCAGGCATTAGCCTCTCAGTTCAAAATGGACTTTAATCTCATCACATGCATGGTGTCATCAATGATGGGTTGTGTTTGGTATCTTGATAGTGGAGCTTCATTCCACATGACCGATGATAAAAATTTATTCAGTGCCTTGGAGGAGAAAGACCTCAAGATGCGCATAGATATGGGTGATGACGGAAGGTATACTGTTTCAGGAGTGGGCACAGTTGCTTTTCAGAGGGATCATGGAGCTCCTCTCACCTTAACAGATGTGATGTATGTGCCTGGACTGAAGAAGAAATTGGTATCGGTCACGATGTTGGAGGACAAAGGCTACGATGTTGTCTTTAGTAAAGGAAAGGCATTCCTAAGACACATAGACAGAGTTCAGACCTAGAGGATAGGGATTCGGGTGAAGAATCTATATAAACCAGAGGTAGATGATTGTGTAGCATTGAGTACGAAAGAAGAATTGGTGCAAAGCCAAGACATTGGTGAGTTGTGGCACATGTGGTTGGGCCATTTGCATCATGGGGATTTGAAGATAATGCAGAAGATATCTACAGGACTTCCCAAAGGTAAACTTGAGCAATTTGACACATGCAAAGGTTGTACCTTGGGAAAGTACACCAAGTCCTCCTTTCATGATTGAGATAGACGAGCAGAGGCTATCTTAGAGTGAGTTCATAATGATTTGTGTGGACCATTCTCGATGGCATCCATAATGGAGCAAAGGTGTTATGTGATTTTCATTGATGACTATTCTCATAAATGATGGATTTATTTCATGCAGAAGAATGACCAAACTTTCACAAAGTTTTGTGAGTTCAAAGCTTTGGTCAAGAAAGAGTCAGGGAAGAAGATCAAGACCATGAGAAGCAACAACAGTGGAGAATATTTTTCTCAAGAGTTTAAGGACTTCTGTGCAGCGAAAGGAATTAAACGAGAGTTGACAGCACCTCATAACCCACAACAGAATGGGGTGGCCGAGAGGAAGAATAGAACTATTGTAGGGGCAGCACGGGCAATGCTGCATGACCAAGGCCTACTACTTCACTTGTGGGCTAAGGCATGCAACACAACAGTCTATTTGCATAACAAAAGCCCGCATTGCATACCTAGGATGAAGACACCAAAGGAAGCTTTCTCTAGTAAGAGACCAGATGTGGGTCATTTCAGGATCTTTGGCTCATTGATATATTTCCATTTGAAAAAGGATGCACGGAAGAAGCTTGAGCCGACAACAGAGTTCGAGGTATTTGTGGGGTACACTGATACACCTCACAACTCTCGGGTGTACTTGTCTACCAGTCGGAGGATAGTGATTCGTAGAGATCTCAAGTTTGATGAGTAGAAGGCCATGTGAGTTTCCCTTGAGAGGGAGTTCCAACTACATGCTGTGGAGGAATTGTTGGCTCCTAAGGAGAAGGAGCCTCAGACTAATGTGGAGTAGCCGCATGCAGAGGTTCTAGGAGTGGAGATATCCACTCAAGCAAAGTCTTCCAGAGATGGACGAAAGCGCATAAGAGAAGGTGACAGATTGTTGGAGGATTCGAGAGAGAATGTCGGAGCACCATCTTCTCAGCGTAAATAGAGGAGTTCACCTAAGAGGTACACTAGATACATGGCCCTTGCTGGGGAATGTGTTGAGACTGAGCCATCTTCCTTTGAGGAAGCAGTGCAGTAGCTGATTTGGGTTGATGCTATGGTGGAGGATTATGACTCCATAGTTCGTAACAGTGTTTGGAACGTGGTTCCAAGGCCAAAGAACAAGTGAGTTGTGAGTTCCTGATGGATTTACAAGGTAAAGCAAGCTACTGATGGTAGTGTGGAGAAGCATGAGACAAGATTTGTTGCCCGTGGCTTTTCACAGGGCGAGGGGATTGACTATGATGAGACTTTTGTTCCTGTCGTAAGGTACTCATCTATCATATCTATGTTGGAACTATCAGCACAGATGGGTTCGAAGATCCATCAGATGGATGTGAAGACAGCATTCCTCAGTGGCAAGATTGAGGAAGAGGTGTACATAGAGCAGCCAGAAGGTTTTGAGACCTTCGTTCGTGAGTCGCATGTGTGCCGACTCAAGAGAGCATTGTACGGGTTGAAGAAAGGACCTCATGGTTGGTACACCAGGATAGACAACTACTTCACTGGGTTGGGCTTCACAAAGAGTGAAGCAAATGCGAACCTATACTGCATCGTCGTGAAAGGTAAGTCGTTGATCATCGTACTTTATGTTGATGATCTCATATTGACTAGTGATGATCAGTTGATCATGTCTTGCAAGGAGAACCTTGCAAGAAAATTCGAGATGAAAGACATGGGTCTCATGCATTACTTCCTTAGCATGGAAGTGTGGCAGAAGGATGGGGAGTTGTTTGTGTCTCAAGGCAAGTATGCCAACGAGATACTCATGGAGATTCCACATGGAGAACTTCAAGCCCACGCAGACTACTCTAGCAGGTAACTCGAGGAAGAAGGTTGCTACTTCAAGAGAAGTGGTAGTGGCTACTGTGTACAGGTGGCTTGTGGGTTCACTGATGTACTTAGTGAACACATGACCAAATTTGTGCTATGGGTGAACTAGCTAAGTCAAGCGATGGTTCAGCCTACCAAGCTATTTTGGAAGGTGGCAAAGCATGTATTGAGATACCTCAGAGGCACATCCTAGTATGTATTATTGTACAAACGGACAGAAGGATTCAAGCTACAGGGCTTCATTGATGCAGATTGGGCAGGGAGTCCATCAGATAGGAAGAGCACATCAGGAGGTATTTTCAACCTCGGGTCAACGGTAGTTTCTTTGTACAGTAGGAAATAGAGGTCGGTTGCACTCAGCTCAACAGAGGAAAAATACATGGCTGCAAGCCAGGTGGCAAGTGAGGCCATATGGATGCGGAAATCCTAGTTGGTTTGTTTGATCAGAGGAATCCAACTGTGATCTATTGTGATAATTAGAGTTGTATCAAACTCTCTAAGAATCCAATATTTCATGATAGGTCCAAGCACATCGACATCCGATATCATCATCTCAGAGACTGTGTAGCGAGGAGTGTCATGTTGCTACAGTATATTTCAATAGAGGAGCAAGATGATGACATTTTGATAAAGGCATTGTCAAAGTGTAAATTCGAGTTCCATAGAGTCAAGATCGGGGTGGAAGATAATCTCTTTCTTGTTGAAAGGGATTGTTGAAATATGGCAACAAGAATATTCCAATTTAATTTTCCTTTGAATTAAATTGTGAATTAAAATCGAATTTAGTCTTAACAGCTACTTGGAAATAGTTAATTAATTTATTTTAAATTAATTAGTTGGAGAAATTCAAGTTAGAAGTCTTTCTGAAGTCATGTAAGAGTTATCCCTTAAATTAAGGAGATAAGATTGAGTTATAGTTGAGTTGTAATTAGTTAACTCAGTTTACTGATTTAAGTCCAGTTAAATTAGTTCCAAACTATTTGAGGAACTAATAGTGAGTTAACGGTTAGTTAATGCATTAATGCACTCAACTAGTGCTACTCCAGTTAACTGAAGATTCCCTCATTAGAAACTCATACATGTCTATTCTGAGAAATACCCAATTGAGATTAATGGTCAAGTACAGTTTACTATCAGTTGCATGTGTTTTTCTCGTGGAGAAAACTCATGCATGTTGTCAAGGATTTATCGTTGAGGATTGCACAATTTTAAAGGAGGTTTTCCACTTGGTAACAAGAGAATCATCCATAAGGAACAGAGCAAGGAAATAGGAGCTTGGAGGGAAGAGAGGAAGGCTAGAGAGAATCCAAGATTTCCTGTGAGCATCTGTGAAGATTGTACTAAGAGATGGCTAGATATGAGAGCTAAGGCTTTGTATAATTCCTATGTATTTCCACCTTGTATGATAATATAATAGTGTTGGGTTTTTAACTGAGGATTTCCCCAAAGTATTTTCATTTGTATTGTGCCATTGATTCTTCTTCTTTTGGTTATATTGTTTAGCTCGATCTTTAAGCTTCCACAAATTGATAGTAGAAGTAGGTTATAGTATTCTGCTTTGATTTATATTTCATTATTGGGTTAACCTACACAGATTTTCTACTTGGTATCGGAGCTGTGAACAATATACTGAGAAGAGAATTCGATGTTTGAAGAGTGGGGTTACAAGTGAAAATTGAATTCAAATAATACTTCAAGGTTGGCCAAAGGCGTTCTATGGCTTGAGACTCGAGTATGCCTTGGAAGGTAGCTCAAATTACATAGTATGGAAAGATAGAATGGAGGCTATGTTAGAAGACAATGGCTTGAAGGAATTCATTGATCAAGAAATCCCAAAGCCAGCTTCAACTAATGCACAAGAGTTGGCTGAGTGGAAGAAGTGTGTGGCGAAGGCAAGATGGATCATCCTTAAGGAAGTTCGATACCATATTGTCTCGAGTCTCCATGGGAAGGATACTCCATTTTCAATGTCGAAGACATTGAAGGACCTCTACCAAAACAATAGCAACTAGATGAAATTGTCGCTCAAGGATATGCTTCGAAGAATCAAGATGGAGAAGAGTGATACTATTTCCACATATCTGAATAGGCTCACCACCTGTAGAGATGAGCTTGGCAGTGTGGGAATAACTATTGTCGATCAAGATATGGTGAGCCTCACTCTCCTTGGCCTTCCAAAGAGTTGGAATAGCTACCGAGACTCTGTGAATGGAAGGGAGAAACTGCCAAATTGGAACAACTATGGTTAGATCTTATGCAGGAGGAGCACACAAGATGGTTCTTCATCTAAGAATGATGATGAAGAAAATCTGGCCTTAGCAAGTAAGGCAAGGAAAGGGAAGGGTAAGGCTTCCCATTTCAAATCAAATTCTTCTCATGGAGGCAAGAAGAGTGACATGTCTAAAGTAAGATGCTTTAATTGTCACAAGATGGGACATTATGCGACTAATTTCCCATTTAAGAAGTCCAAGAAGGGATCCTCGAAAGGATCGGAAGGTTAGGCATTAGCCTCTCAGTTCGAAATGGACTTTACCCTCATCGCATGCATGGTATCATCGATGATGGGTTGTGTCTAGTATCTTGATAGTGGAGCCTCATTCCACATGACCGGTGATAAAAATTTATTCAGTGCCTTGGAGGAGAAAGACCTCAAGATGTGCATAGAGATGGGTGACAACGGAAGGTATAGTGTTTCAGGAGTGGGCATGGTTGCTTTTCAGAGGGAGCATGGAGCTCCTTTCACGTTGACAGATGTGATGTATGTGCCTGGACTGAAGAAGAATGTGATATCAGTCGCGATGTTGGAGGACAAAGGCTACGATGTTGTCTTCGGTAAAGGAAAGGCGTTCCTAAGACACATAGACATGGGTCAGACCAAGAGGATAGGGATTCAGGTGAAGAATCTCTATAAAATAGAGGTAGATGATTGTGCAGCATTGAGTACGAAACCAGAATTGGTGCAAATCCAAGACATTGGTGAGTTGTGGCATAGGCAGTTGCGCCATTTGCATCATGGGGCTTTGAATATAATGCAGCAAATATCTACAAGACTTCCCAAAGGTAAACTTGAGCAAGTTGACACATACAACGGTTGTACCTTGGGAAAGTACACCATGTCTTCCTTTCATGATCGCGATAGTTGAGCAGAGGCTATCTTAGAGTGAGTTCATAATGATTTGTGTGGACCATTCTCGACAACATCCATAGTGAAGAAAAGGTATTATGTGATTTTCATTGATGACAATTCTCGTAAATGCTAGATTTATTTCATCCAGAGGAAGAACCAAACTTTCAAAAAGTTTTGCGAGTTCAAAGCTTTGGTCGATAAAGAGTTAGGGAAGAAGATCAAGGCCTTGAGAAGTGACAATAGTGGAAAATATGTCTCTCAATAGTTTAAGGACTTCTATGCAGCTGAAGGAATTAAACAAGAGTTGACGGCACCTCATAACCCATAGCATAATGGGGTGGTTGAGAGGAAGAATAGAACTATTGTAGGAGCAGCATGGGCAAGGTTGCATGACCAAGGCCTACCACTTCACTTGTGCACTGAGGCATGCAACACAGTGGTCTATTTGCATAATAGAAGCCCACATTGCATACATGGGATGAAGACACTAGAGAAAGCTTTCTTCATTAAGAGACTAGATGTGGGTCACTTCAAGATCTTTGGCTCATCAGTATATTGCCATATGACAAATGATGCACGGAAGAAGCTTGAGCCGATAATAGAGTTGGGGATATTTTTGGGGTACATTGATACACCTCACAATTATCAGGTGTACTTGTCTACCAGTCGAAGGACAATGGTTTGCAGAGATCTCAAGTTTGATGAGTAGAAGGCCATGCAAGTTTCCCTTAAGAGGGAGCTCCAACTACAGGCTATGGAGGAACTGTTGGTTCCTAAGGAGGAGGAGCCTGAGACTGATGCCGAGTAGCCACATGCAGAGGTTCCAGGTGTGGAGACATCCAGTCAAGCAGAGTCTTCCAGAGATGGATGGAAGTGCACAAGAGAAGCTGATATATTGTTGGAGGATGCGATAGAGAATGTGGGAGCACCATCTTATCAGCATAGACAGAGGAGGTCACCTGAGAGGTACACTGGATACATGGCCCTTACTGGGGAATGCGTTGAGACTGAGCCATCTTCCTCTAAGGAAGCAGTGCAGAAGCCGATTTGGGTTGATGCTATGGTGGAGTATGACTCCATAGTTCATAACAGTGTTTGGGACATGGTTCCCAGACCGGAGAACAAGTTAGTTGTGAGTTCCCACTAGCTTTACAAGGTAAAGAAAGCTGTTGATGGTAGTGTGGAGAAGCATAATCCAGGATTTGTTGCCTGTGGCCTTTCATAAGACGAGGGGATTAACTATGATGAGACTTTTTTTCCTATCGCAAGGTACTCATCTATCAGATCTATGTTGGCACTATCAGCACAGATGGGTTAGAAGATCCATCAGATGGATGTGAAGACTGCATTCCTCAATGGCCAAATTGAGGAAGAGGTGTACATAGAGCAGCCAGAAGGTTTTGAGACCTTCAATTGTGAGTTGCATGTGTGTCGACTCAAGAGACCATTGTACGGGCTGAAGCAAGCACCTCGTGCTTAGTACACTAGGATAGACAACTACTTCACTGGGTTGGGCTTCACAAAGAGTGAAGCAGATGCAAACCTATAACACATCATGGTGAAAGGTAAGTTATTGATCATCATACTTTATGTTGATGATCTCATATTGATTGGTGATGATCAGTTGATCATGTCTTGCAAGGAGGACCTTGCAAGAGAATTCGAGATGAAAGACATGGGTCTCATGCATTACTTCCTTGGCATGGAATTGTGGCAGAAGGATGGGGAGTTGTTTGTGTCTCAGGGCAATTTTTCTAACGAGATACTCAGGAGATTCCACATGGATAAGTGCAAGCCCATGCAGACTCCTCTAGCAGGTAACTGGAGGAAGGAGGTTTCTACCTCAAGAGAAGTGGTAGAGGCTACTCTGTGTAGGAAGCTTGTGGGTTCATTGATGTACTTAGTGATCACATGACCAAATTTGTGCTATGCGGTGAACTAGCTGAGTCAAGCAATGGCCCAGCCTACCAAGATGTTTTGAAAGGCAGAAAAGCATGTATTGAGATACCTTAGAGGCACATGTCAGTATGGATTATGGTACAGATGCACAAAGGGAGTGAAACTACACGGCTTCACTGATGCAGATTGGGCAAGGAGTCCATCAGATCAGAAGAGCACATCAGGAGGGATTTTCAACCTTGGGTCAGCGGCAGTTTCTTTGTACAGCAAGAAATAGAGGTCAGTTTCACTCAGCTCAGCAGAGGAAGAATACATGGCTGCAAGTCAGGTAGCATGTGAGGTTATCCGGATGCAGAAAATCCTAGTTGGTTTGTTTGATCAAAGGATGGATCCAACTGTGATCTATTGTGATAATCATAGTTGTATCAAACTCTCTGAGAATCCAGTATTTCATGATAGGTCCAAGCACATCGACATTCAGTATCATCATCTCAGAGACTATGTAGCGAGGAGGATCATGTTGCTGCAATATATTTTGATAGAGGAGCAAGATGCTGACATTTTTACAAAGGCATTGTCAAATTGTAAATTCGAGTTCCATAGAGACAGGATCGAGGTGGCAGATAATCCCTTTCTTGTTGAGAGGGATTGTTGAAATATGGCAACAAGAATTTTCCAATTTAATTTTTCCTTGAATTTAATTGTGAATTAAAATCGAATTTAGTCCTAACAGCTGCTTGGAAATAATTAATTAATTAATTTTAAATTAATTAGTTGGAGAAATTCAAGTTAGAAGTCTTTCTGAAGTCATGCAAGAGTTATCCCTTAAATTAAGGAGATAAGATTGAGTTATATTTGAGTTGTAATTAGTTAACTCAGTTTACTGAGTTAAGTCCATTTAAATTAGTTTCAAATTGTTTGAGGAACTGATGAGCCCCATAAATGGGTAATTATATGGGCTCATTTTGCCTCCTAACATAGTTAAATCAACCATTCTCTTAGCTTATTGCATGTTTTTATTATATTTATGCTTATGGAGTGAGTTGAGTTAGTTATGATGCCATGAGGTCTAATATGTGTTTAATGCATATTTTTGTTGAATTTTGAAGACAAATTCAAAGATTCAATGGACAATTGGCAGCAATAATTCGAAGTGGAAAAAGCAAAGGATTTATAGGAGGGAATCCCCCTCATTTATTACTCCCCACTTCAAATTCCCCTTCATGCAGCTCAGAGTACACACAGCCAAATCAATTCACTAGAAGGCAGCCGAGAAAGTGGAGGATAACTTAGGTTTATCTCGAGTTTTGGGAGCCAAGCCTCCCTTATTTTAAGGAAGCTGTTGGGAGCTTCAGTGGTATAAGTAGAGAGGCCTCGGGCCTCACTAGGGTTGAATTTTTGTCGAAATTTTGTTGAATTTCTGTTGCAGTATTGCTAATGTAACTCTGCTCAACTTCGAGATTATTATCTTGACAGTTCATGTAATCTTGTTATTGTTTTGAGAATAAAGATGGAATCCTTTTTGAGTTAGCACTGAGTTACCTCAGAGGGCTAAATCTCTTGGGTTAGGGCCTAATCCAAGTAGCCAAGCTCCTCTTTGTTTGTATTTATATCCTTTGTTTCAGTTTATGGAATAGTTACTATCAGATGAATTTCTTTCTTGGTTAAGAATAGGTTGCTTTTGGTGATTTAGAAGGTTGTTCCATTTTTGTTTTCTATAGCAAGTTAAGCAGTGATAGAAAGAAGATTCAAAAGGCTAGAAATAGTGCCTTGGCCTCTTTTCCTCTCTTTGGGACCATGAATTGAGGCAAAGGCCCTCTTGCTGCCCCGAAAACACAGATTTTCCTTCTCCATAGGATTTCTAGTGTCTGCATGTTTGTTAGAAGGTTAATGCTTTGCTTTAGATCTCTTCCACCATGCTCATTACTGTCTTTGCAATAAGTCTTCTTCCATGCTTTCTCTCCTTGTATCATTTTTCAGCATTTACTTCCATAGCTCATAATTTGGAATAGCTTGATGCAAAATCTATTTTTTTGATGTACTCATTTCCTTGCTTGCTTGATCTCATTGGTTGACTGTCAGTTCTTTTGCAGTAGATCTCTTTTCAAAATAGGTCAACCTATCAGCCATCACATTCTCTTCCTGATCCACGCCCTACAGGTCGCCCAAAGTTCACCTCAAATCTGCCTTAGTTTTCTGCATTTTTCCATAGGATTTCTTCCTCTCTCCCAATCATCTTTCCCTCTCCTAGTGACCCTTGGTGGACCCTAGGTGCCCTACCACATCATCCAAACCTTCATCTACCTTTTTCACCCACTCTCACACCCTCATAAACTTCAAAACTGCTCTCGGCATCCTCTTGTAGACCTCCTGTAGATCCCCTATGTCCTCCTGTAGATTTTCCTGTAGGCTTTCTTTTGAAGGCCGAGTGTGGAAAAGCCTCCAGAATGCCACCCGAGACCTCCTAGGACCCATCCACACCATCCTACATCTCCTCAAACCCCAAAGTCGCCCTTCAACACCACCTATTCGCTTCCACCTTCACACACAATAAAATACATTCATGCCAATTTCACATAAAAATACATAAAAATCCAAAAAGATGTTTTTTTCTCATTTACTTCTAGAAATAGCTTGAGAAGATGTTGTTTACTTCCTTAAGTAGGTGATGGCATTCATTTCATGGTTTTCATAGTGCTTTCTACAAAAGTAGGATTAGTTGGTTAAGTAGGGTTTGCTAGGTTTACTTTACATTTCAGTCTTTTTCCTTTCTGCAATTAGAGTAGCCTCTATAGAGTAAGCTTTCCTTTCTTTCATCACATATAGAGTTTCTTCTGGAATCCATAGAAGTTGGCTTGAGCTCCTAGTGATCTTGCGCCAGCTGACCAAGTGATAGCCTGCGGTAAGAACTAGTACTTGTGCATATAGCATCGTCGCTTCCAAGTTTGTTACAAACTACCGAGTTGATAAGAGTAAAGTAGACAACCCATGAGTTGCAGCATTATTTTTGCAATATTGGTGCTCACCAGGAACTAGTAGTCAGTTAACAATCAATTGATGCATTAAGGCAGTCAACTAGTGCTACTCCAGTTAACTGAAGATTCCCTCATCAGAAACTCATGGATGTCTATTCTGAGAAATACCCAATTGAGAATAATGTTCAAGGATAGCGTACTATCAGTTGTATGTGTTTTTCTCAAGGATAAAACTCATGCATGCAGTCAAGGATTTATCCTTGAGGATTCAGCAGATTTGAAGGAGGTTTTCCACTTCGTAACAGGAGAATCATCCACAAGGAATAGCGCAAGGAAATAGGAGCTTGGAGGGCAAAGAGGAAGGCTGGAGAGAAGCCAAGATTTCCTGTGAGCATCTATGAGGATTGTACTGAGAGCTGGCTAGCTATGAGAGCTAAGGCTTTGTATCATTCCTATGTATTTCCACCTTGTATGATAATACAATAGTTTGGGGTTTTTAGCTGAGGCTTTCCCCAAAGTATTTTCATGTGTATTTTGCCATTGATTCTTCTTCTTCTGGTTATATTGTTCAACTCGATCTTTAAGCTTATGCAAATTGATAGTAGAACTAGGATATAGTATTCTTCTTTGATTTATATTGCATTATCGGGTTAACCTACACAGGTTTTTTACATGGTATTGAAGCTGTGAATAGTATACTGAGAAGAGAATTCGAAGTTTGAAGTTTGGGGTTGTAGGTACAAATCGAATTCATATCATACTTCAAGGTTGGCAAATGGCGTTCTATGCCTTGAGACTCGAGTATGCCTTGGAAGTTAGCTCGAATTACATAGCATGGAAAGATAGAATGGAGGTTGTATTAGAGGACAATGGCTTGAAGGAATTCATTGATCAAGAAATCCCAAAGCCAGCTTCAACTAATGCACAAGAGTTAGTTGAGCAGAAGAAGTGTATGGCGAAGGCAAGATGGATCATCCTTGAGGGAGTTTGAGAACATATTGTCTCGAGTCTCCATGGGAAGGATACTCCATTTTCAATGTGGAAAACATTGAAGGACCTCTACCAGAATAGTAGCGACCAGAGGAATTTGCACTCAAGGATAAGCTTCGAAAAATCAAGATGGAGAAGGGCGATACTATTTCCACATATCTGAACAAGCTCACCACCTGCAGAGATGAGCATGGCAGTGTGGGAATAACTACTTCCGATGATGATTTTGTAAGCCTTATCTGTTGCATTATCTTCAAAGCCCCATGATGCAAATGGCCCAACTACCTGTGCCACAACTCACCAATGTCTTAGCTTTTCACCAATTTTGCTTTCGTACTCAACGTTGCATAATCACCTACCTCTAGTTTATAGAGATTCTTCACCTGAATCCCTTTCCTCTTTGTCTGACCCATGGCTATGTGTCTTAGGAACACCTTTCCTTTACTGAAGAAAACATCGTAGCCTTTTTCCTCCAACATCGTGACCAATACCAAGTTCTTCTTCAATCCAGGCACATACATCACGTCTGTCAAGGTGAGAGGAGCTCCATTCTCCCTCTAAAAATAAACCATGCCTACTCTTGAAACACTATACCTTCCATCATCACCCATCTCTATGTACATCTTGAGGTCTTTCTCCTCCAAGGCACTGAATAAATTTTTATCATCGGTCATGTGGAATGAGGCTCCACTATCAAGATACCAGACAAAACCCATCATCGATGATACCATGCATGTAATGAGGGTAAAGTCCATTTTGAGCTGAGAGGTTAATGCCCCACCTTCCGATCCTTCTGAGGATCCCTTCTTGGACCTCTTTGATGGGAAATTAGTTGCATAATGTCCCATCTTGTGACAATTAAAGCATCTTACTTTAGACATGTCACCTTCTTCCCTCCATGAGAAGAATTCGATTTGAAATGGGAAGCCTTCCCTTTCCTTTTCCTTGCCTTACTTGTTAAGGCTATTTCTTCATCATCATTCTTGGATTAAGAACCATCTCGTGTGCTCCTCCTGATCTCCTCCTACATAAGATCTGACCACAGTCGTTCCCAATCTGGTAGTTTCTCCCTTCCATTCACAGAGTCTTGGTAGCTATTACAACTCTTTCGAAGGCCAAGGAGAGCAAGGCTCACCATATCATCATCGGCAATAGTTATTCCCACACTTCCAAGCTCATCTCTACAGGTGGTGATCTTGTTCAGATATGTGAAAATAGTATTTCCCTTCTCCATCTTGATTCTTCGAAGCTTATCCTTGAGTGCAAATTTCCTCTAGTTGCTATTGTTCTAGTAGAGGTCCTTCAATGTCCTCCACATTGAAAATGGAGTATCCTTCCCATGGATACTCGAGACAATATGGTCTCAAACTCCCTCAAGGATGATCTGTCTCACCTTCACCACACACTTCTTCCACTCTTGTGCATTAGTTGAAGCTAGCTTTGGGATTTCTTGATCAATGAATTCATTCAAGCCATTGTATTCTAATACAGCCTCCATTCTATCTTTCCATCTATGTAATTCGAGCTACCCTCCAAGGCATACTCGAGTCTCAATCCATAGAAAGCCATTAGCCAACCTTGAAGTATGATATGAATTCGATTTGCGCCTGCAACCAGGAACTTCAAACTTCGAATTCTCTTCTCAGTATATTGTTCACACCTCTGATACCATGTATAAAATATGTGTAGGTTAACCCGATAATGCAATATAA
Source organism: Pinus tabuliformis (assembly GCA_031772625.1). Classification (NCBI taxonomy): domain Eukaryota; kingdom Viridiplantae; phylum Streptophyta; class Pinopsida; order Pinales; family Pinaceae; genus Pinus; species Pinus tabuliformis. The sequence continues at coordinate 582,796,458 of CM062820.1, forward strand.
ATCAAAGCATAATACTATAACCTACTTCTACTATAAATTTGCAGAAGCTTAAAGATCGAGTTGAAAAATATAACTAGAAGAAGAAGAATCAATGGCACAATACACATGAAAATACTTTGGGGAAAGCCTCAGCTAAAAACTCCACACTATTGTATTATCATACAAGGTGTAAATACATAGGAATTATACAAAGCCTTAGCTCTCACAGCTAGCCAGCTCTCAGTACAATCCTCATAGATGCTCACAGGAAATCTTGGTTTCTCTCCAGCCTTCCTCTCTGCCGTCTAAGCTCCTATTTCCTTGCGTTGTTCCTTGTGGATGATTCTCCTGTTACCAAGTGAAAAACCTCCTTCAAAACTACAGAATCATCAAGGATAAATCCTTGACTACATGCATGAGTTTTCTCCATGAGAAAACACATGCAACTAATAGTACACTATCCTTGAACATTAATCTCAACTAGGTCTTTCTCAGAATAAACATGCATGAGTTTCTGATGAGGGAATCTTCAGTTAACTGGAGTAGCACTAGTTGAGTGCATTAATGCATCAACTGAATGTTAACTCATTATTAGTTCCTAAAACAGTTTGGAACTAATTTAACTAGACTTAACTCAGTAAACTGAGTTAAATAATTACAACTCAAATATAACTCAACCTTATCTCCTTAATTTAAGGGATAACTCTTGCATGACTTCAGAAAGAATTCTAACTTGAATTTCTCCAACTAATTAATTTAAAATAAATTAATTAATTATTTCCAAGTAGTTGTTAAGACTAAATTGGATTTTAATTCACAACTTAATTCAAGGACAAATTAAATTGGAATATTCTTGTTTCCATATTTCAACACCTATCAAACTTTATATAATAACTTTGTAGACGTTTCTCTGAATTCTTTTATGAATTTATTGAAAAATTTACAATTGAGAAGACGACATGTGGGTTGGTTTGGACAACTCCCTAAGAATATAAATCTCTTCATTACATTGGTTTGGTTTTGGTCGGTTTTTTGTTGTATTATCTGGAAGAGTTATACATAAATTACATAAACCTCTAAGGAAGTAAATAAATTTTTACTCAAACAAAGATGAGGCCATTTCAACCACTGTTCACTAGAATCAAGCTCCTTATTGAGGAATAAGTAATGCCACATTTTCAAAAAAATTATATGTTCTAGGTTGAATTAATCAAGTTGCTTATTGAAGGATAAGTAATGCCACATTTTCAGGAAATTTATATGTTCTAGGTTGCATGATTCAGAGCCTCTAATTGAATGGTAATTTGAGATATGCTACATTCCACAAGTAGAACTTGCTCACCAAGTCATCTATGAAAAATAGGTTGTGTAACTTTGCATTGTAAAATATTGATTTTTTGCTTAAAGTGTTGTTGTTAGTGGAGTTCCATGTTTCATGTAAGTTGAGGTTTATTTAGTGGTGCATTTTTTAATCTTTTCACCTAAATTACATAAACCTATAAGGAAGTAAATAAATTTGTACTCAAACACAGATGAGGCCATTTCAACCACTATTCACTAGAAATCGAGCTACTTATTCAGGAATAAGTAATGCCACATTTTCAAAAAATTTATACGTTCTAGGTTGATTTAATCAAGTTTCTTATTGAGGGATAAGTAATGCCACATTTTTAGGAAATTTATATGTTCTAGGTTGCATGATTTAGAGCCACTAATTGAATGGCAATTTGAGATATGCCACATTCCACAAGCAAAACTTGCTCACCAAGTCATCTATGAAAAACAGGTTGTGTAACTTTGCATTGTAAAATCTTGATTTTGTGCTTAAAGTGTTGTTGTTAGTGGAGTTCCATGTTTCATGTAAGTTGAGGTTTGTTTAGTGGTGCATTTTGGATCTTTTCACTTGTTAGCTTTCCTTGTGTTAAAGTTGGATATATTTTCTATTGATTAATTTTTGGGGAGCCATGAGTCCCATCATCACATTGATGAAGAACAAACCCACTTTAACATGAAGTGAGAGATCTGAATCTTGAGCTTGTCCCAAACTTTAACAATGCTTTTACCAACAAATCATGGGGGCATACCTTTCTCTTTGTGGGTGTCATTTCTGCTTGCAACCATGGAGGATTTTACCAACAAATCATGGGGGCATATCTTTCTCTTTGTGGGTGTCATTTCTGTTTTCAACCATGCAGTCCTAGTGGATGAAGGATGTAAATACTTTAAATCAATGAGTCAACACTATGGCATCAAACCAAGAGAGGAGCACTAAAACTGCATGGTTGACCTTCTCAGTTGGGCTGGTCTCCTGGATAAAGCATTGAACTTTATCAATGAAATTCCATTTATGCCTAGTGCTTTGGTCTGGGGAAGTTTACTTGGTGCTTGTAGAATCCATGCCAACATGGAGCTAACAAAACATGCAGAGTGGAACCACATTGAAGTGGACCATATGTGCAGTTGTCCAAAATCTACATTTTCATTGGTAGATGGGATGTTAAAGCCAATATTAGAAAGGTGATGAAAGACAAAGGGGTGAAGAAGGAAATGGGACACAACTGGATCGAAATTAAGAATGAGGTGCATAAATTCAGCACACCAAATAGATCACATTCAGAAACAAATAAAATGGAAGGTTAGCCATTTCCTTTTGGGTTTCTTAATGAAATATTAGGAACAAGTTTCACAATCATTATGAATGTTTGTTGAGACTATTATATTTCCATCAAGTTTATCTTCAAGATTCATAATCATGAAATTGTTGCAAATGATAGCCACTACTTCCATTATTTAATGGGTTGGTTGTGCCTTTTTGTTGATTTCCAGTGATGCCATGAGAAATGGGGAAAAAAAATATTTCTCATAGAAACGTCAATAAATATATAAAATTGCATAACAAAAATTACTTCTATCTTCTATGTTACTCTTTCCTATGCTCACGCCTTATGACGTTTCCTTTGTAACATATGGTGCAATTGCTAGTAATAATAGTTAAAGATTAAAGTAGATTGATCATCATTAACCATAACTTACACATTTAATTATGGTTATCTATGATTAACCATGTTTTACCATATATTCATATCATAACCATATTTATTTATAGTTGAGGATGGTCGATTATTTTTTACAATGTTTAACTTAAGTTGGAAATGGTTGACCATAGTTTATTTTGTTTCACTATGATTGACAATATTTGATCAAGGCTGGCCATGGTTGATTTTGTTTATTCAATGTTAACCATAGTTAGCTATGTTTCACTATAAGTTAGAATGGTTCATTATGTTTGACCATATTTAGATGTGGTTAATATGGTTATCTATGATTAACCATGTTTTACCATGTACTCATATCATAACCATGTTTATAACATAGTTGAGGGTGGTCAATTAATTTTTAAAATGTTTGACTCAAGTTATGATTAACCGTGTTTTACCATATACACATATCATAACCATGTTTGTTTATAGTTATGTTTTACCATATACTCATATCATAACCATGTTTATTTATAGTTAGGGATGATCGATTAATTTTTACAATTTTTAGCTCTTGGAAATGGTTGATCATTGTTTAGCTTGTTTCACTATGATTGATAATATTTGATCAATATTGGCCATGTTTGATTTTGTTTATACATGCTTAACCATAGTTAGCTATGTTTCACTATGAGGTAGAATGGTTCATTATAGTTGACCATCTTTATATGTGGTTAATGATGGTTTCTTATATTAGAATATGTTTAGCCATGGTTAACTATAATACACTATCTTTAACCATGGTTAACTATAGTATATCATATCTAACCATGGTTGATTATGTTTCATAATGGTTGACTATGGTTGGACATGATTAACCATTTTTAACCATGTTTCATAGTGATTAGAATTTTTGACTATGTTCTAACATCTTTTGTTATGGTAAGGATGGTTTGCTTTGATAAAATTTCTACATTTGTAAATTTTTATAATGGATAACAAAGGCCAATAAACTATGTTAGAGAATAGTTTAGTATGTTTATGTTGGACTGTAGAATTCAATCAAGTATGTTAGAGTATGGTTCAATATGGTAGAATAAGGGTGATTAAAACTAATTATGGTTGACCATGTTTCACCATAATTGAAAAAAATATTATTGGACTTGGTAGATAATTTTCTAGTATTATTAACTTTGATAATTATATTATCAACTTTGTATTATCAATCACTGTTAATCATGGTTGATAATGGTTAAGGATGTTTGATTGTTGTTAGATCGCTTTTTACTATATTTGATTTTGGCTAAGTAGGTTTAAATATGATTAATTATGGTTGAGATGGTTTATAACTGATCTAATTAAGAAAATTAGTTTTGATGTGCTAAAATTCCCTTTCAGAATATATTAAAGGTGCTTGAGGATTAGTGAAATTATTTGCAAGTTTAAACATGGGTTTTGAGTTTTTTTAAATGTAATTTTTATGTGCAAATTAACATAAAAAAATGACTGAAAAAAAAAAACATATAATAGACATAAACATCACCATAAATAGTATCACAACGACACATGATGAAGGAGTTCATCCCTCCTGGGCTACATCTCCTTGATCCAACTTCCAATGGCTTGGACCTCTCTATTATGCTCAAAAGTGTGAATACATCAGTTTACAATGCTCGGAAAGCTCTGAAACTTGTTCCCATGGCTCCAAAATGCCCAAATATGCCTATGTAGCCTCTTTCTCCTCCTGATTTGGTAAAAAACTGAAGATGTTATGGCCTTTACCCAATCTTCTATTAATTTCACCGCAAATTCCCCAAAATCTGGCACCATCCTACAATTTCACCCAAAAATGTGCTAACGGAGCGACAATTTTGCCGAAATTTGGGCGAAATTGTCAGACACTTTAAATGTCTGCTAACACCTGTTTTCTAAAAAACGTGGCCACATGGGGGGCCACGTGCCCGGGGCTAAGGCCAACGACCCACCCGAGCTGGACGGACCCCGCACTACTCCAATAATGGTCACATGGGGTTGACATGTCCACGGACTGGCCCCCAGGGGTTGGCCCCTTTTTGAAATAGCGCATCCATAATCTTTAAGTAGTGGTCGCCATCATAGTCTATTAAGACTCATGCTAGTCGCACAATGGTAGGAGGCTTAGTTATATGTTGTGAAGTCACGGGTTCAACCCCCTCTACCTCCCCCCGGACTTAAACCAAAATTTTGGTGGCCACCCGGGCTGCCACGTGGCGGCCTCTGGCTAGGCCATGTGTCAGCCCGTGGTTGGCCACCACTCCAAACAATCATTTAACTTCGCCGAAAATGATCCATTGACAAAATGCCACTTGTCATCAATGTTGAAAATAGCAATAAGAAATGTTAAAATTAGAAGTGCTAAAAATAGTGCTACTATAAATAGCAGTTCGGGTACTAGTGATGGACATAGCAACAAGGAATGAAAAATGGAAGTGCTAAACATAACATTTCTATACATAGCATTTTAGGATACCTTCCCATTTTAGTTAGTCCCTGAACTAAAATAGAGAAGTAAAAATTCGAATTTGATCTTAGCAGTTGTTTGTAAAATAATTAATTAATTCACAATGAGTTAATTAGTTGTAGAAAATCAAACATGAATTCTATGTGGGGACATACAATAGTTTCTCCATTGATTGAGGAATTTATCCATCTATTAAAGAGATAAGGATGAGCTGTAATATTGAGTTGTAATTAGTTGGCTCAGTTGACTGAGTCAAGTCCAGTTAGATTAGTTCAAACAGTTTGTTGAATTAATTGTGAGTTCAGTTAGTTAATGCATGCATGCATGTAACTGCTGCACTTCAAATAATTGAATATTCTCTCATAAATAACTCATGCATGTCAATTGATTCAGAAACCCAGTTGAGATCAGAGCAAGGGACAGTGTACTATCAGTTGGAGGATTTTTCCTATATAGGAAAATCGTCCATGCAAAAGGAATTATCTCCTTCAGGTTTGTGCAATTATTTCTGAGCCAAGTGAGCAGTGTGAGGTGGGAATTCACACAAGTGGAAGCACTGGACCACACGAAAAACTGTGCAAGGAAATAGGAGGCTTGGAGGGCAGAGGAGAAGGTTGTGAGAGCCTTTGATTGTCTATGAGCAGTATTGTTTGATTGCAGAGAGAGCGGGATAGCTTGAGAGCTAATTCTTTTGTAACTTGAACATATTTCCACTTGTATGATAATACAGAGATTGGGGTTTTAGGTTGAGGCTTTCCCTGGGTTATTTCTTCTGTGTTATGTGTGATTGATTTCTCATTCTCAGTTATATGTGTTATCATTAATTTTGCTCATATTCAATTAAGCTTCCACAAAGTTTGTTGTAGAAGTAGATCTTGTATTTTGCTTTAGTATATTGCATAATTTGTTGATCTACAGTGGGAATTTCTACATGGTATCGAAGCAAAGTTGATCAAAGCGAAGAAAAGTATACAAGAAGGGAGAAGTTCGAAGTTTGAGGTTCCTGAATATAGAAATCGAGTTCTTATCACATCTCAATTTCACCAATGGCGTTCAACTGTTTAAGACTCGAGTATGCCCTTGATGGAAACTCTAATTATATAACCTGGAAGGATTGCATAGAAGCAATATTAGAGGATAATGGTCTAAAGGAATTCATTGATCAAGAATTCCCCAAGCCGACTGATGCTACTCAATTGGCGAAATGGAAGAAATGTGTGGCTAAAGCAAGAAGAATCCTTCTGGAGGGAGTTTGAGACCACATAGTCTCGATTCTCCATGGGAAGTAGATACCATTTTCGATGTGGAAAACATTGAAAGATCTATATCAGAACAACAGCAATCAGAGGAATCTGGCGCTAAAAGACAAGCTTCAGAAAATCAAGTGTGAAAAGGGCGACACAATCTCTACATATCTGAACAAGCTCACCACCTGCAGGGATGAGCTTGGAAGTGTAGGGATCATGACTAGTGATGATGACATGGTGAGTCTTGCACTCCTCGGTCTTCCTAAGAGCTGGCATAGCTACCAAGACTCAGTTAATGGAAGAGAAAAATTGCCAAATTGGGAACGACTTTGGTCGGATCTGATGCAGGAGGGGATAAGAAGAAGCACCAGAGATGGATCCTCATCGAAGCAAGATTATGAGGAAAATCTAGCCTTAGCCAGTAAGGCAAGGAAAGGGAAAGGGAAGGATTATCATCCCAAATCCAATTCTTTCCATGGTGGGAAGAAGTTTAACAAATCGAAAGTGTGATGCTTTCATTGTCACGAAGTGGGCCATTTTGCTACAAATTGTCCACTAAGGAAATCCAAGATGGGATCCGTGGAAGGATTAGAAGGTGAGGCACTGGCCTCACAGTTCGAGTTGGATTTCACTTTTCCCATCCATGGTTTCATCTATGGTGGGAAGTGGTTGGTTTCTTGATAATGGAGCTTCTTTCCACATGACCGACGACAAGAGTTTGTTCAGTACCTTGGAGGAGAAAGATCTCCAGATACTCATAGCGATGGGTAATGGTGAAAAATATGGTGTCTCAGGTGTAGGCACGGTTGTTTTTTAGAGGGAGCATGGAGATTTCATTACCTTGATCGATGTCAAGTATGTACCAGGACTGAGGAAAAATTTGGTGTCGATCGCCATTCTGGAAGACAAGGGCTATGATGTAGTCTTCAGTAAGGGAAAGGTTTTCCTTAAACACGTCACCACGAGATAGGTGAAGCAGATCAGTTCACAAGTCAACAACCTATATGCTCTTGAGGTTCAAGATGCATGTAAAGCCTTGAAGAGCAAGGAAACTGATGGAGACTTGGTGGTTGAGAGGGAGAGTACATTACCTCTCAACATGCAGTGCCAAAAGAAGTCTCAAACAATTGTGAAGGAGCCACAATTGGTGAAGTAGCTTTAGGAGGTTGTGTGGCAGCCACAACTAGAGAAGTCGAGAGGAGATCGAGTGGAGGCATCCACTCATGCAGAGACCTCCAGAAGGGTGGAATTTTGAGCCAAGTGAGCAGAAGGATCACATGCATCCATACCTCCAGGTAGGAGGTGGGGCGATGTGGGGTGACAGTCCCAAAAAGGCTGGAATAGGGGAAGGATCATTGAGGTACCCAACCACTTTGATTAGACCTTACTATAGGAGCCCTGACAAGGAATAGCAGGATTGGCTAAGTGGGTAGAGGAAGATGTGGATGGATCGGCAGAGAGAGCTATAGTGCAGGAATCTCAAGACAGTGCAGAGCTAGCAGGCTGCAATAACGTGAGAGGCACAGGAGTGTTGCACCAGTGCAGGATGGCACGGAGAGGTGTGAAATGGTGCACGATGCATGGAGTGTTGCAGAAGCACAAAGGTCAGAGAGGGAGCACTTGTCAGTGACAGAGGGAGCTTCAGCATCAAAGGGTGTTTCTAGCCCAACATAGAGGTCATTTGGGAGAATTTTTTGTTTCTAGAGTTGCTAGAGAAATAACACTTGGGAGAAGTGTTGCATGGAGAACATTCCAAAGGTTCAGGATCGGGTTCGAGTTGAATGCCTTTCTTGTTGAGAGGAAGTGTTGAAAATAGCAACAAGAAATGCTAAAAATAGCACTACTATAAATAGTAGTTTGGGTACCAGTGTTGGACATAGCAACAAGGAATGAAAAATCGAAGTGCTAAAAATAACATTGCTATAAATATCATTTCGGGATACCTTTCTATTTTAGTTAGTCCCTGAACTAAAATAGAGAAGTAAAAATTCGAATTTGATCTTAGAAATTGTTTGTAAAATAATTAATTAATTCACCATGAGTCAATTAGTTGTAGAAAATCAAACATGAAGTCTATGTGGGCACATGCAATAGTTTCTCTCATTGATTGAGGAATTTATCCATCAGTTAAAGAGATAAGGATGAGTTGTAATATTGAGTTGTAATTAGTTGGCTTAGTTAACTGAGTCAAGTCCAGTTAGATTAGTTCAAACAGTTTGTTGAATTAATTGTGAGTTCAGTTAGTTAATGCATGCATGCATGTAACTGCTGCACTTCAGATAATTGAATATTCTCTCATAAATAACTCATGCATGTTATTTCAATTAGAGACCCAGTTGAGATCAAAGGAAGGGACAGTTTACTATCAGTTGGAGGATTTTTCCTATATAGGAAACTCATCCACGCAGAAGGAATCATCTCCTTCAAGTTTGTGCAGTTATTTATGAGCCAAGTGAGTAGTGTGAGGTGGGAATTCACACAAGTGGAAGCACTAGACCCCAAGAAAAACTACGCAAGGAAATAGGAGGCTTGGAGGGTAGAGGAGAAGGTTGTGAGAGCCTTTGACTATCTATGAGCAGTATTGTTTGATTGCAGAGAGAGCAGGATAGCTTGAGAGCTAATTCTTTTTGTAACTTGAACATATTTCCACTTGTATGATAATACAGAGATTTGGGTTTTAGGCTGAGGCTTTCCCTGGGTTATTTCTTCTGTGTTATGTGTGATTGATTTCTCATTCTCAGTTATATGTGTTCTCATTGATCTTGCTCATATTCGATTAAGCTTCCGCAAAGTTTATTGTAGAAGTAGATCTTGTATTTTGCTTTAGTATATTGCATAATCTGTTGATCTACAGTGGGAATTTCTACAGTCAACCCATTCGCTGAAGGATCTTATTGACCAGTCAACTGCCACATACCCTACCCATTCAGCGCCACATCAGTAGTATGGACTACTTACAGGGTTGTCAATTGTTTTGAAAAATTCACCTATTTGGGAAAGTGAACAAATCTCATTTCTGGGAGCATACGGAGTCCGTTTCATGCGAAATGAGGTACGTCAGATTCAAGATGATGAGAACTATGTGGTTGTCCAAGTTCCACCCCAATCCAACAACTTTGAAATTTGAGCTATTTTTTTTAGAATTTGATCTTTCCTCCCCACTGGAAGGCTTTTGGACCCCAAAAGATCACTTTCATTTTTCCAACAGGTGATGGTACAATACCCTCACTTTTCCAATCTTGATCCATCTAGACTTTGAAGGATTTGTTCCCTTAAGCCCCACTTGAAGGTAATCCACATTCCCTCATTTTGAAGACCTTGTTCTTCTATCAAGAATGGTGTCTTGTTGCAGTTCATCAAGGTATTCAGGAGAAAAATCCTCTATGGAAGGAATTTGGACATTTTCTCCTTGATGTTCAATCAACGGAGACTTATACAAAGTTCTCAACATTAACAATAGCATGAATTTGCATATATGAAGGCAAATCCAACATGAAGACATTGTTACCAATCTTTTCCAAAATTCTGAATGGACCATATCTAATTGGTTTCAATTTACCTTCTCCTTGGAGCCTCTCTTTGCTAATGTTAAGCCAAACTTCATCACCGACTTGAAACTTGTGTTCTACATGATGCTTGTCATGCCTTGCTTTGTACTTGCCTTGCCTCTTTTCAAGCTGCTCTTGAACACTTTGGTGTACCAATTGGATTCGTTCAATGAACCTTCTTTCTTTGTCTATGTCACTATGACCATCAATAGCAACATCTTGTCCAAGAAAGAAATCCAAAGGTGACTTAGGCAAGTATCCCAAACGTGTCTCAAATGGAAATGTTTGAGTTGAAGAGTGCTTGCCTCGGTTGTAAGCATGCTAAATATAGTGCAATTGTTCATCCCACAACATAGGATGCTTGCTACAATAACCACGAAGAAGATATATCATTGCCCTGTTCACCACCTCTATTTGAACATCTGTTTGAGGATGAAATGTTGTACTCTTTTTCAATTTGGTGTCCATGAATCCCCACAAGCTTTACCAAAAATTCCCAACAAAGAGAGAATCTCGATCACTAACATATCTGAAATGATCATATGTTAAACTGAAGTAAAATTTATTAATGCCAACATTGAACTAAATTTTAACTTAAAGTGCTTTAACTGTGAGAATTGTTTTAGAGGAAAGACTTTACAATAGATGAGAAACATAATCAAGATATAAAACATAAGTGAAAAGTAGCAAAAACACAGTGATACCAGACAGCAAGATTGACTACGAAGTTCGTCCCTGATGGACTACATCTCCGGGTCCACTTTCAAGATGGGCAACCGCTTTATTAGGATTAAATCCAAGGAGGTCGATTACACAAAAAATTAACCAGGCTAATTGTTCACGCAGGCACTTCTGGTCACTGTCATAAGAAAGCTCTCTGATATAGCTTTCCAACGCATGTCACGGTTCCCAATTCCGACTCCTAATGCTCCTGTCATTGAAAACAAAACAGCCTATATTCTCCAGAATCTACATACAAAACTCAAAACCACTCCCCTTCACTTCAATGAGCCAAATTGTCTTTATAGCCCTGCAAATGCACTCTAACCTCCTTAGGCTGAGTTTAGGAGTGAATGAGCTAAATTCAGGGTTCATATCCTTCAATCTTGTTGTTTAATGACAACTAATGATAGGTTTACAAGTTCATTTAATTAATTTAGCCCTTAAACAACAACCAAAACCCAAAAATGCCATAGGTTAGTTTTGGCGGTCAAGAAACAGCGTGCGCTGGCTTAAATGTCCATGTGAACAGTTGGATTCATTTAGTGGTCGACTATTCGACTGCCACCTAATGGTTTATCCACCCAACGATTTCGGTCTTGTTGGTTTATGTGAACAGTTATTGTTACCAACCTATGTTTGATTAGCAAACTCCCACCTGTCTGCCACGGTTAGTTGCCCACATGTCCAAATACTTGCACTGTCTACCCTATCTACTCACATGGCCCAGGCTTATGACGTGGCTAACAGTTGTAGTTAGGGAGCTATTTTATGTAACCTCTGCCCAGTTTATAGTTGACTGCCATGGTTGTCGTTACCTATTCACATACCCGTGATTCCGACGCGATTTAAACCTGCAGTTAGGGACCTGTGGGTTTGAATTACAATGTATTTGCAATGTATTTGTATTGTAATGTGGTTACAAGGTCTGAGGGTTAGGTTTTACGTTTATACATTTTTTTTTCACCTTAGGATTATCGACTAGGTGTTAGGCTTAGTTTTTCTAATACAATGTTTTAATACAAGTATATTAGGACTTGACATATCAAATTAAAATAACCCTTTTTACAATAGATTGTCACAATGTGACATCACCCAAAGACCACATCACTGAGCCACATATTATTGACGACGACTGGACGATGCCCATGAAATTCATGTTGACGATGAACTGAACCTGTGTAACTAATCCGATGACATCCTCCTAGATCAATCCTCTCCACTTGAAAGCTTTTGGACCACAAAAGTTTGATTTTAAGCAGATATCAAGTGAGGATACAATTCCCTCACTTTTCCAATTTCTATCCACCTTGCCTTGATCGGATTCATGCCCTCGAGTCCTGCTCAAAGATATTCAACATCTCCACACATCAAAGACTGAATCTCCTTGTCCAAGATGATATCTTCCTACAACTCATTCATATACTAAGGTGCCAAATCATCAATAGGTGGAATCTATGTATCTTCCTTAGGATCCATGATCATCGGAGGTTTATACAATTTCAAATTTTCCACATTTACAACTGAGTAAATTCGCATGTAAGGAGGTAAATTTAAGCGAAATGCATTATTTCCAATCTTTTCCATAATCTTGAAAGGGCCATACCTGATAGGTTTCAGTTTCTTACCTTCTCCTTTCAACTTGTCTTTACTGATATACAATGATACCTGATCGCCGACCTGAAAATGATGATCGACTCAATGCTTGTCATGGCGCATTTTATACTTGGCCTAACTCTTCTCTTACTGATCTTGCACTACTACATGTATCTATTGTATCCGTTGAATGAACTTAACTACTTTGTTCACATCTTCATGTTCACCCACTTTATCCTCTTCACCAAACATGAAATCCATCGGTGACTTCGGTAGATACCCAAAACATGTTTCGAATGGTGATCGATTAGTTGACAAATGTAAGGCTCGATTATAAGCATGTTGCACATAAGGTGAAGATTCATCCCACAACTTAGGATGTTTACTACAATAACCTCAGAGAATATGTATCATTGTCTTGTTCAGCACTTTGGTCTGTTCGTCAGTTTGTGGATGAAAAGTTGTGCTCATTTTCATCTTTGTGTCCATGAGTTCCCATAAAGTGGACCAAAATTCTCCTACAAAATGAGTGTCTCAATCAGAAATAATGGAAGTAGGTAACCCAAAATGAACCCATACCTAATCGAAGAACATCTTTGTAGTCTATTCAGTTGTCACTTTCTTTTTGCATGGAACAAGAATGCATATCTTGCTGAATTTGTCAGCCACAACATACAAGTAATCATGCCCTCTCCTAGACATAGGAAGTCCTCCAACAAAATCCATGGAAATATTGTCACATGGTCACAAAGGAATTGGAAGTGGCATGTACAAAACAATCTTTCAATTTCTTGGTTTGCTGGTCAAACACATCACACATCCTTTAATGTATTTAGCAATAGTTTCATACATACGAGGCCAGTAGCAATACCTTTGAACTTGTGCCATTGTTTTGCTTACTCCAAAATGTCCTGAAATGTGAGAAGAATGTGCTACCCGGACAACATGGGCTCTTTCTGGCTGCGGTATGCATAACTTACCCAGATGATATAATAACCTATCATGAACATGATAATTGATTTCTTCCACCTGAGCACCATGAGTTAGTGATTCATAAATATCTTTGAAATCAGCATCCGTACAATATTTATCTATATAAATTTCATGCTTTAAAGAACTACTATGCAACACTACAAAAGCATTCAAATATGGTCTAGACAACATATCAGCTACTTTGTTTGTGACACCTTTCTTGTACTTAATTAATAAGTGAAATTGTTGAAGAAATCCCATCCATCTGTAATAACGAGATTGTTGCAACTTAGTTTGACACTGAAGGTACTAAAGCAGCTAACGATCTATGTGAATCATTGTTTCCTTACACATTAAATAATGTTTCCACTTCTTAACACTTTCAACCAAAGCAAATAGTTCTTTATCATATGTCGGATAATTCATGACTACCTTAGAAAAATTTTCTGAATGAAAAAAGATTGGTTTCCCTTTTTGAAGACTGCACCATTACATAACCACTAGCATTTGTTTCAATTTCAAATGGCTGTTGAACATCTGGTAAAGCTAAGATTGGTGATGTGACTATTTTTTTCTTAAGTGTATCAAAATATTTTTGTTGTTTACCTCCCCACTGAAAGGGAACTTTAGAACCTGTTAAAGCATGTAATTGTGATTCAATCAAAGAAAACTGAGCAATAAATTTTCTCCAATATTGAATTGCACCTATAAAACTTCTAACTTTAGTCACATTCTATGGTCTTGGCCACTTAACAATCACATCGATTTTTGCTGGATCTATTTTTAAACTTCAACCTCCAACCATGTAACCAAGATAATTCAGTGAAGTTTTCCCAAACTCACATTTGGAAAGTTTAAGGTACAACTTTTCTCTCAGCAATACTTCGAAAACCTACTTAACATGCTTAACATGCTCTTCTATACTATAACTGAAAATCAAAATGTCATCTAAGTATATTATGACAAATCTATCAATGTATGGGTGAAAAACATCATTCATAACCCACCTGAAAGTTGCTAGTGCATTACACAAACCAAAAGGCATTACTAACCATTCAAATAGTCCCTGTGTAGTTTTGAATGCAGTCTTCCAGATGTCATTTTCTGCTATGCGGATTTGATGATATCCACTTCTCAAATCTAACTTAGTGAAATAGACAACATTTTTCAGTTGATCAAGTAAATCATCTATCCTAGGAAGAGGATACCTATTTTTTATCGTTATCTTGTTTAAGGCCCTAAAGTCAACACACATTCTCCATGTCTCGTCTTTCTTAGGAACCAAAATTATGGGTGAGCCACATGGAGATGAAATAGGTCGAATAAAACCTTTTTCAATAAATTCTTGGATTTGTTTCTTTATTTCTTCATTGTCTATAATCAATATAAGATACATTATGATATTAGGAAGAGGGGCATCAGACATTAATTGTATTTCGTGTTGTATTTCTCTTTTAGGAGGAAGATTTTTTGGTCCCTTAAATAGATTTTGAAAAGAATCTACCACTTTAACCAATCTATCTTTGAACAGAGATTCACAACATGAAGAAACATCATGTCGATCCTTATGTTGTTCTTTTACAACCATAAGTACATATTTCTTACTTGAACTTATTAATCTCTTCATCTGATTAACTGAAACTCAATCCAAGTGTGTTTTAATTTTATGTGCCCTGGCAATAAATTCAATCGCATCTTTCTTAAGATGATATTTATGCTCTTTCCTATAAAACAATGCATCATGATTATAGATATAAGGACTTCCTAGCACTACTCCACATATATCTACTGGAATCACATCTAAATCCACTTCATCAATGTAGTTATTTGTTATGGCAAATTTTAACTGACACTGCTTTGTGACATTAATATGAGTCTCTTTATTTAGCCAACATGGAGGGTATGGCCTTGGATGATTATGTGTCTCCAAACCCAATTTCTTAACTAAATCTTCAGATATTAAATTTTCCTGTGATCCACTGTCAAATAATCTATCTATCTTTGTGTGCTTAGAAGTTATCCTTATGTGAAATAGTTCAACCCTTTTATCCTCATTTAGATGATTTCAGTTTGAAGAAGGTGCAAAAGTGCTAGAACTTGAACCAATATCAGAAGTTTTACCTATTGAAACCATTGCAGTTATTTTACCTTCATCACCTGAGTCGGAGCCCAAATCTTATTAGATTGTTGTATTAGCCTTCTTTTCACCTTTCTTCTTCTAGAACTTCTTTGGTTCAAGTTCTGGGTGAATTTTTCAACATTTGGACTCATCATGTCCGATCCTATGTCAATTAGTACAAGTAGGTCTTTCAACTTCCTTCTGAGCTATCACTGATCTCTTTCCCTTCAAATTTCCCTTCCTCTTGTTGTCTTTGGAATCCTTGATTTCCAATTGTCTGGATGGTTTCTGTGAAAAATTGAATGGTCTTCCACCTGATTCAACATGTATGGCTTGAACACACACTTCAACATGTATGTATTTTAATAAAGTTACACATGTGTCCAATGAAATACCAAGTGCTAATGCTTTCTTTCTGAACTCCTGAGTAAACTCCTGAACACTATGCCCTTTACCTTGCCTCAAGTGTTGCCAATCAATAACAGCTTGTTGCATATATCCTAAAGGATAGAATTGTTTCCTAAGAGCTTTTAAAAACTTAGACCATGAAGAGATGACTTTACCTTTCCGCTTTACATCTATTTGAGTTTTACTTTCCCACCAGATTAAATTTGTTCCCCCCATTCTAAGTGTAGCTAACTGAATTTTCATTTTATCGTCATAAATGTTCTGAATACGATAATACACTTCTAACTACTTAATCCAGTTCTCTAGATTTTCAGGATTCATTTCACCATCATTAATAGGTAACTCAAATTTTACATCAAGTTTCAAAAGAGATGGTTTCTTAGGTTTCTTTTCTGTTTCAGATTCTGCATTGGAAGAAGAAGAAGATGATGATGGAGATGATGGAGGTGAAGGAGGTTTATCAGCCTTGCCTTTACCTTTAGCCTTCTTCAATGTCTTTGAAGAAGAAGCCACATCTCTTGCCTTCTTATCTTTGTAAAGTTCTCCCAACATCTGTTGCATACTCAAGAATGCTTGTTGAAACTATTCATCGCTCATCTTAGTTTCCAGGGTTTCACTTGCATCAGATCCTGTCATGGTCAGCTTATGAGTGACTCTTCTATTCCCAATCTCTAGATTGATCTCCTCAAGGATTCCTTCTCCACGTTACGACTTTGACCTGGTTAACATTCACTGACAAATTCTACAAACGCAACCTACTCTGATACCAAATAATATGATCTGAAATTTATCATATGTTAAACTAAAGTAGAATTTATTAATGCCAACAGTGAACTGAATGTTAACTTGAAGTGCCTTAACCATGAGGACTGTTTGAGAGGAAAGACTTTACAACAAATGAGAAACATAAGCAAGTTATAAAATAGAAGTGAAAAGTAGCAAAAACATAGTGATACCAGATAGCAAGATTGATTACGGAGTTTATCCCTGATGGACTATGCCTTCGAGTCCGCTTTCAAGATGGGCAAACACTTTATTAGGATTGAATCCGAGGAGGTTGATTACACAGAAAATTAACCAAACTGATTGTGCACACAAGCACCTCTGGTCACTGTCATAAGAAAGCTCTCTGAAATAGCATTCCAATGCCTATCACGGTTCCCAATTCTGACTCTCGATGCTCTTGTTACACCGAAAACAAAACAACCTATATTCTCCAGAGTCTGCATACAAAACTCAAAACCAACCCCCTTCACTTCAACAAGAAAAAATGTCTTTATAGCCCTACAAATGCACTTTAACCTCCTTAGGCTGAGTTTAGGAGTGAATGAGCTGAATTCAGGGTTCATATCCTTCGGTCTTGTTGTTTAATGACACCTAGTGATAGGTTTACATGGTCATTGAATTAATTTAGCCCTTAAACAACCACCAAAACCCAAAAATACCATAGGTTAGTTTTGGCAGTCAACAGACAGCGCGTGCTGGCTTAACTGTCCATGTGAATAGTTGGATTCCTTTGGTGGTCGACTATTCGACTGCCACCTAATGGTTTATCCGCCTAGCGATTTCAGTCTTGTTGATTTATGTGAAAAATTTGTTGTTACCAACCTCCATCCGGTTAGAAAACCCCCGATTGTCCACCATGATTAGCTGCCCACATGTCCACATACCTGTGTGGTCTACCCTGTCTTCTCACATGACCCGCAGTTCCGACGCAGCTAACTATTGTAGTTAGGACGCTATTTTATGTAACCTCCACACGGTTTATAGTTGACTACCACGGTTGCCATTACCTTTTCGCATACCCATGGTTCGGACGTGGTTTAAACCTATGGTTAGGGACCTATGGGTTTTAATTACAATTTATTTGTATTGTAATGTGGTTACAAGGTCCGAGGGCTAGGTTTTAGGTTTATACATTGTTTTTCTTCACCTTAGTATTGTTGATAGGTGTTACGCTTAGGTTTTTTAATACAATGTTTGAAACAAGTCTTTTAGGACTTGGTACATCAAATTAAAATAACCCCTTTTACAACAGATTATCACTATGTGACATCACCCAAATACCACATCACTGAACCACATATTACTGACGACGATAAAATTATGCCCATGAACTGCATGTTGATGATGAACTGAACCTATGCAACTGATCTGACGAGATCCTCATGGATCACTAATAATGGATGTGGGAAATCCAAAATCCACCCATATATTCTGAAAAGAATAACTAAGCGGTTTGTTCATATGTAACTTTCTTTTTACATGGCATAAAAATACACGTTTTTTTGAACTTATCCACAACTACATACAAATAATCATGACTCCTTTTTGAAAATGGAAGACCTCCTACAAAATCCATAGAAACACTCTCCCATGGTCGTGAAGGAACTGGAAGTCGTGTGTACAATCTTAAATTCCTATTGCTAGGCTTACTAACTGCACATAATGAACATCCTTTCATAAAACGTGACACACTTTCAAGCATATGAGGCCAATAATAATACCTTTATAGATGTGTCTTTTTCTTACTTACACCGAAATGACCAGAAATAAGAGAAGTATGTGCCTCTCTTATGATGTTGACTATTTCTCCCTATGGAATACAAAGCTTGCCAAGATGGTACAACAAGTTATCATGCAAATTATAATCGAATTCCTCTACTTAGTTACCTTCACTCAATCCTATATAAACATCGTGAAATTCATTGTCTAATGTATATTGCTCAATATAGATTTCATGCAAAAAAGAATTATGCTTGAGTAAAGTAGTTTCACTAATAATAGGCCTAGAAAGCATATCAACAACTTTATTGTAGATACCTTTCTTATACCTTATTACCTAGTGGAATTGTTGAATAAAACCCATCCGTCGGAAGTGCCTTGATTGCTGCAACTTTGATTGAGATTGCAAGTATTACAATGGTTAAGGATGAGTGTGAATAATTGTTTCCTTACCCATAAGTAGTGTTTCCAATTTTTCACACTTTTAACCAATGCATACAATTCCTTGTCATATGTAGGATAATTAATCACTACAGCATTGAATGTTTCTGAATGAAAATATATAGGCTTAACCATGTTGCATGAGGACTGCACCCATGGCATAGTCACTAGAATTAGTATGAATCTCAAATGACTATCTCAAGTCTGGAAGTGCAAGTACTGAAGCTGAACTAATCTTTTTCTTCAATGCATCACAGGCCTTTTTTTGTTTGCCTCCCCATTGAAAAACCTTTTTCACACTTGTCAATGCATGCAAAGGAGCTGCTATAGAAGAAACGTTATCAATGAATTTCCTCCAATATTGGGCAGCCCCCAAAAAACTTCTTACCTCAGTAACTGTCCTTGGCCTTGGCCAATTCAAAATGCCATCAACCTTGGAGGGATCTATTTTCAACTCACCTCCTCCAACAATATGACCCAAGTAAATTAAAGAATTTTTTCCAAACTCACACTTTGACGTCTTTAAATACAATTGTTCTTTCTTTGAGACATCAAGTACTTTTCTCACATGCACGACCTATTCATCATGAGATTTATTGAAAATTATGATGTCGTCTAAGTATAATATAACAAAATCATCAAGAAAAATGCCTCAATAAATCATTCATCACACGCATGAAGGTAGCAGGAGCATTACATAAACCAAAAGGGAAAACTAGCCATTCAAAAAAACCTTGTTTTGTTTTGAATGTTGTCTTCCAAATGTCTCATTCATTAATTCTAATTTGATGGTAGCCATTCCTTAAGTCCAACTTAGTAAAATACTTTGCATCTTTCAATTGATCAAGTAAATCATCTATTCGAGGTAGTGGGTAACAGTTCTTTACCGTAATCTTGTTCAATGCACATAAGTCCAAACACATGTGCCATGTTCCATCCTTCTTTGGCACCAAAATGATAGGTGACCCACATGGCGAAGAAGATGGTCTGATGATCCCTTTATCCAACAACTCTTAAATTTTCTTTTTAATTTCAGCACTTTCCGTCATTGACATCTTGTACATGCCAATGTTAGGAAGAGGACTATCTTGCTGCAACTGTATCTCATGTTGGCTTCCTCTCTTGGGAGGTAATCCCTTTGGTTCCTAAAACATCTCATCATATTTCATAACAACATCAACCAATTCAGATTTCAATCTTGAATCACAACCTTGAAAAGCTTCATTATCAACATCATTGTTGGGTTTGATCATTAGAAGCACAAAATTTTTGCTTGAATTCACAAGCCTTTTCATTTGCACCGCATTAACAAGTGAAAGATTCAGTTTCCTGCTATGAGATCTCACAATATATTCTACTCCATCTTTGAACAAATGGTATTTATTTTCATATCTATGGACGATAGCTTTTTCTGTCATAGAGATACACCTACCCAAAAGTATACCACATATGTCTAATGGCACAACATCAAGCTCCACTTCATCTATGAAATTTGCATTAATGGTGAATTTCAGTTTACACTTTGTAGTTACCTACAATTGTGCATTGTCACACACCCATCCAAGTGGATATGGTTTCTGATGTGGAATGGCTTCCAATTTTAAACTTTTGACAATGTTTTCAGAGATAAGATTGGCTTGAGAGCCATTGTTGAAAAGTGTATCAACTTTTCTATGTTTTGAGATCACCCTTATGTTAAAAAGTTTTATCCTCTTTTTTTCATTTGGAATTTCATTGTGTGAATTTGAAGTACTAGTGCTAGCAATGGATTATTTTACCTTCATATCCATGGCTGTAATTTTAGTTTCATCACCCGAATCAGATCTCAAATCCTATTGAGTGGTTGCAGTTGTCTTTTGTTTTCCCTTGTTGTTGGATTTCTTCGGTTTCATTTCGAGATGAAGCTTCCAACAGTGAGCTTCATCGTGACCCTCTTTGGAACTATGCCCGCATGTTAATTTCTTTCATTACTTCTTGATAGATGCATTTTTATTTCCCTTCCCTTTGAAACCCTTTTCTTTTGCTTTACCCTTAAATGGATTTTTACTACCCTCTTCTGGAGTGTTTTTCCCTCTTGCCTCAAGATGAGTGGCTTGCACACACACCTCATCTAGATTATTGGCAGTAAACATAAGGATACTATGCCTAAGGTAACAGTGCAAGCCCCCTATGTACTTGAGCAACGTGTCTTGTAATTGCAAATCTACACCTAACATTAGAGACCTTTTTCTGAATTCTTGGGTGTAATCTTGCACATTTTGACCTTTAAGTTGTCTAAAGTTCTGCCAATTCATGATGACTTTCTGCATATAAGCTATAGGGTAGAATTCTATTTTAATTGGAGCAATGAAATCAAACAAAGAAATTGAGATCTTACCATGATTTTTTATCTCTATTTGTGTCTTTGATTCCCACCATACTATTGTTGCACCCTCCATCCTCAAGGAAGCTAACTGAATCTTTATGTCATCCTCTTAAAGGTTTTGAATTCTGGAATAAACCTCCAACTGATGAACCCAATTGTCAAGCTTCTCTTTAGTCACTTCACCATTATACATGGGTAGTTCAAATTTAACATCAAGTTATAATAAGGGTGATTTACGAGTAGCTTTTGAGGTATGTTGATGAGTATTAGTAAGGGTTGTGTTAGTGGAAGAGGGTGAAGATGCTTGTGAAGAAGAATATGAAGAATATGGTGGAGAGGGTGGAGTTTTGCCTCCATTTCCATTACCTCCTCCTCCTTAATAACATTCTCCTTTGGGAGGTTTGGATCTTTCACCCTACAATCTGGTATTCCCCTCTCCATATAAGACCTTCACCATCTCTGTCATATCAAAGAAATCCTTCCTGAAGACCTTCTCATCCTCTATCATTGTTGGAGTCTCAACTGCAACTTGATGAAGAACTGGTGATGGAGATTGTGGAAACCTTTCCATCCTTCCCTTTGACCCAATTCAGGGCTTTCAACCAGCTTCCTTTCTCCATTATTGAGTTTTAACCTTGTAAGCATGACATTCACTTGCAAATAGTTAAATCCTTATTGCACAAATAAAACTAAGAGCTCTGATACCAAACTTGATGTGATTAAGAAAAATAGTTTTGTTGTGCTAAAATTCCTTTCCAAGATATATCAAAAGGTGCTTGAGGATTTATGAAATTATTTTCAAGTTTAAACATGGGTTTTTGAGTGATTTTATGTCATTTTTATTTGCAAATTTACATAAACAAATGACTGAACAGCAGCATATATTAGACATAAACATCACCATAAATAGTATCACAGTAGCACATGATGAAGGAGTTCACCCCTCCTGGAATACGTCTCCTTGACCTGACTTCCAATGGCTTCACCCTCTCTATTATGCTCAAACGTGTGAATACATCAATTTACAATGCTCAGAAAGCTCTAAAACATGTTCCAATGGCTCCAGAATGCCAAAAATGAATCTGTAGCCTCTTTCTCCTCCTGATTTAGTCAAAAACTGAAGAATTTATGGCCTTTCCCCAATCTTCTACTAATCACACAACAAGTTCCCCAAAATCTAGCACCATCCTACACTTTAAAAGCCCGCTAACGCCTGTTTTCCGAAAATTCTGGCCACATGGGGGGCCATGTGCCTAGGGCTAAGGCCAACGACCTGCCCCCATCGGTCGAGGCCTCGTACCACTCTGGTAATGGTCGCTTGAGGTTGACTTGTCAACATGCTGGCCCCCTTATGAAATAGCGCGCTCATAATCTTTAAGTAGTGGCCGCCACCATAGTCTATTAAGACTCATACTAGTCACACAATGGTAGGAGGCTTGGTTATGTGTTGTGAAGTCATGGGTTCGACCCCCGCGACCTCCACCCAGACTTAAACCAAAATTTTGGTGGACTCCCGGGCTGCCACATGGCGGCCTCCAGCTGGGCCACATGTCAGCCCGTGGTTGGCCACCACTCCAACCAATCAAATTCACCGAAAATGATCCATTGACAAAATCCCACTTTTCAGCAACCCATTCATCGAAGGATTTCTTTGACCAGTCAACTGCCACATACCCTACCCATTCAGCACCATGTTAGCAGTATGGACTACTTACCGGGCTATCAATTTTTTTAAAAATTTCGCTTGTTTGGGAAAGTAAACAGAACTCGTTTATGGGAGAATATCAAGCCTATTTCACGCGAAATGAGTTGCACTTGATTCAAGATGACGAGCACTACGCAGTCGTCCAGGTTCCACACCAATCCAGCAACTTTTAATTTTGAGCTATTTTTGAGCACCTGATCAATAACTCACATCGTTCACACTGGTTGAACATTTTTGAAAGCCATAATTCACTTTTTTCATTCTTGTTTTATATAAACTTTAATGGACTAATTTCGAGTATATTTGAATTAGCCTAGTTGATTATAATTGGCACGTTTCACTCTAATTAGCATACTTATGTTTGCTTTGCTTATATTTGAGTATAGATGACTATGGCTTACTATGTGTGTACAAGTTTAATATTTTCTATTTTTCTTGATTATAATTAGGGGTTTAATTTCATAGATATTTATTCATATTTTATTTATTTAACCATCAAATACTAACCATCTTAAAATTTAGATAAATTTAGATGTCACTAACTTGGTTACCTAATTTTTCAAAGCTTTAGAGACTTGAAAAAAAAAAAAAAAATATATATATATATATATATATATATATATATATATATATATATATATATAATTTCAAATAAAATTATAGAAAACAAAAGAATTCAGTGATTCTTTTGGCCGAGACTCCAAAATGAGTATCCCACTATGCGACACCCACAATCCTAAGATTTTAAGATGAGTTTTCAAGGTGAGCATAGACTCATCCAAATTGGATCTTTGGACTTATTAGAAAAGGCTCTCAGTTTTTAACCACACCATGTGATTCTACATTCTACACACTTACATAAAGAATGAATGCTAAAAATTTGAAGTTTAACCACACCATGTGATTCTACATTGTACACACTTATATAAAGCATGAATGCTAAAAATATGAAGCTTAAAGGTTAAGACTCACATGATATGTCCACACCCATGGGTCATTGGTAATCTATATAAAATATCAACTAAATTTTCTTGTTTATGTAGGTCAAATAGTTGTTTTTAGTTTGATATTGAGAGTTTATTGTAGTTTCTTTAGAGTTGGCCCACTCGTAAAATAGGTCTATTTATTAGTTTGACGAGAAAACAAATATGTTTTGTAGTTGGATATGAAAATCTCAAATGTGTGGTTACCAAGACTATGATGTTTTTTATACATTCAAACTTGAATGAAGCACAACTAGGTTTGTGCTTTATGTTAGCCTATCTACTAGAAATATCTATTCTTCTTCCTTATCAAAACATTATGAATATCTTTAAAATCCATGTTTGTCTATTATTATTGTTTGAAATGTTAAAATCCTATTCGTATTTAAAGGTGGCTTCAAATTTGTATTATTATTTCTAAGTTCCTCCTTAAGTCGAACACATCAAACTGAAACTAAGATCAATTGTTCCTCTTCAAAATACATTATAGTTGATGGGTTTGACCAAATTACTTGAAATTTTTTCAAAAATGGTTTAGCATAATTTGTAAAACCTTTAAAATTACATAAATAGTGACTATACATATTTGTATCAAATATCATTAGGAATGAATATGATTTAATGCATTTGATTTTTTTTAAGTAATAGAAAATGTATACAAAACATATACATCTATGATATTGCTTTGTTCAAGCTTATATTATTTTTAAGTTAAAATTTAAAAAAAATACCAACGCAATAGATATATATATATAAACAATATATGATATTTAAATGATGGGTAAAAATAAAAATCAAACATCATGTGAAGGGAAAGTCATAAAAAAATTATTTGGCGCATCAAATTTATACCTAAATATGGTTGACTATGGTAAGACATAGTTGATCATTGTTAACAATGTTTAAATATAATTGATAATATTTTATCATGCTTCACTATGGTAAGACATAATTGATCATATTTAACAATATTTAAATATAATTGATAATATTTTAGCATGCTTCATTATAGTGCAAAACCATGGTTAATCATGTTTTGTTGTGATGTGATTAAAAAAGATTAATTATCTTTGATCATATGTAAAGAAAGTTAAAGGTGATTACATTTATTTGAATGGTTACATGTTGAAGTAATTCATCAAGGTAAACCATATATTATTATTATTGTTAATTAAAATTGTCCATGTTCTAATATAGTTCACTATCTTTAACTATGAATTCACATTGTTTAGCTTGGTTAATTATATTTCACTTATTATTATTATTGTATAAATGTTATCTTTAATTACGAATTCACATTGTTAATTTTTGTTAAATATATTTAATTATATTTCATTATTATTATTATTATTTAGTGTCTATTATAAACATAAATTATATTAAATTATATTTATGTATAAGCTTTGTTTTAGAAACAAATATTGATAAGTTAAAAGTAACTTGTGAAAAGCATCAACATTAATATTATCATTATCATTATTATCATTATCATTATCATTATTATTATTAACCATTATTATATTTATGTATATGCCTGCTTTCAAAAACAAATAACGATAAACCAAAAGTGACTTGTAAAAGGCATTATGAACTCGTTTCATTGTATCTATTTATTTTCAAAGAGACTTATGGTTTAAATTATAGATTTTTTAATTTAATAATAATAGTTATTAAAATTAAAGTTTAATATAATTAAATAGATTAATTATGAATAATTATGAATAATTCAGTATGATTGACTCTAAATTAATTATGACTTAGATAATTATTTAATATTTATGTATTATTTTTTTATTTTTTTGATAAATTAAGTTTTCAAATTTAATGAGAACATATTACAATAAATTTAAATATAAAATTATACTATTGTAAATTTGATAAATCCTATAACATATAACAAGTATTGGAGTGTAGTTTTTTCTAATTTAAGTAGATGTTATGTTTATAGAAAAATTGCAAATTGATAAATGAAGTAAAAAAATAATTTCTTACTAACCAATAAGAACTTGCATAATTTTTTGATGAGTAATAACGAGTGCTAAATTTGCACATTCACACTTTTATTTATTTATTTGGTGAGTAGTATATATTTATTTCCATGTTGTTTCTATTCATTTTTTATGCAAATACTTGTTTAAATTATGGTGAACTGCAACTAATCCTAATGGTAAATAGGTTATTTAACTGAGTATGAGCTATTTTAAAGGATTTTAATTTTATGTGGTTTTGGCTTAACAATGAAAAGTAATTGCCCAAACCAAGCAGGCTAGGATCATTTTGCTGAATAGGAAACATTAACCACTATTTTCCCTACTATTTCCCACGATTTTCATGTTTTTTACTAATTTATATTTTATTTTGATTCAAAATATGCTTTCATATCATGCTTTTTTAACTAGATGGTTATTATTTTTTTGTCTCTTAAATTGACTTGATGATTTTGTAGCAAATGCTTTAATGTTCTAGTAGTATTCACCTTGCTAGTTCTCTATTTTAAAAGAAAAAGTTATTTCATCTAGGGTCTTCCTACAATTTGGTCAAAAGAACATATTACATTGGGTTAGAACAAGTGTTGAGGCATGTGTAGTGTAATAACCATGTATATGAATAAAACTCATTAGCCATAATCACTTATATTTGACTCTACACCACTTAAATAGAAATATTCAAATTTTAATATACACAATGTTAACATAAGGATTCATATCCATTGCATCAATTAATTTAAAATGAAATATATTGAGATGGAGAAAATTCTTGAAAATAGTCATGGCATCAAATCATTTGAAACCTAATAATTAATAGTTGTGTTCAATTTTTGTTAAAAAAATGTAAGAAAAATATTTTTAAATCTATCATAGTTGTCACAGATATAACCGACCAATTCATTAGAGACAACACTAATCTTTGCATAGACATTACAACTTAAGAAAATGAAAAGTGTTTTCCTTCTAATAAAATTTATCTTAATATTTTGCATAGGAGCATGCTATGATATATGCATATAAGGAAATATCAAACTCTAAATTCTTCTATATGTTACCAAACTAGCTAAAACATTTGTTCTGCTACATAGTGACTATGAAAATTATTTTATAGAGCATGATACAATTACAATATTTATAGCTATTGTATTATTCCATATCTCTTGAAGACACAAACACCATAAGACTGCAATCAAAACTATGATAAAATGGTGTGAGTTATTGATAATATCAAATAGATTATACAACCACCATAAGGCTGCAATCAAAACTATGATAAAATGGTGTTAGTTGTTGAAAATATCAAATAAGTTATAGAACCAAACAACACTAAACCATATATGAACCAATTAAAATATGAAAACTTGTGATACAAAGAAAGATTGAAAATTGAAACAACACAAGAAATGTTATAAAAGAGAGATTACAAAACCAAAACAACCCTAAACCATACATGAATGAATAGAAAATGTGAAAATTTGTTATGATACTCAGAAATATTGACAACTTAAAACAACACAAGAGATAGTTATAAAAAACTTTTTTCATATATTTCATAATGAATGAAAGAACTCGAATGTTTATAAGACATTTTCAAAATAAAACTCAAAATCCCATAATGGTGTACTTATATCAACACTAATAATTAAAACGCAATTTAATATTCAGAAATAGGAGGAAAAAACTAAAAGAAAAATCTACAACCAAAAAAATAGGGAAACACTTAAGATTATAAAATTGTAAGGCCATGGTCGTTGGATACCACTACCTCAATGATCTATGTAGTACACACTTTGAATTTGTTTGATTGGGGGAAACTCTTTGTAGTTGTCATGTTATTTTAAATATATGAATAAAATATTATTATTTTTTATATCTTTAAAAACATTATATAAAATAAACAAAATTGTTTATATTCAAAGATGACAAACATTTGTGAATTAATTTCCTACTAAGGGAAAGGACTTCATAAATTTTTGGTAGGTGGTAACCATTATTAAGTTTGTATATTTACACTTTTACATGTTAAAGCTTTAAGAAAACATAAATAATGGTAGGCAATAACTATTGTATGTATATTTTTTTCCATTTTTTTATTCATTTTTTATGAAAATACTTGCATAAATTATTGTGGGTAGTAATTAATGGTAAATAGAGTCTTTACATGAGTATGAATTGTTTTCAAGGATTTTAATTTTAGGTGGTTTTCCTATCACGAATAACAATGAAAATTCATTACACAAATATTTAAAATCATGGCATAAATATTGCAACTACATTCGGAAATTATGGCAAAAATATCTGAGGTAGGTATCACATGGCACAAAGGTTGAAATAAGACCTTCAAATTTATGCTACAATCAAATGTTAGAAAAATATTGTTTTCAATAATATTGAAAAATAAATATTTGTTTTCGTATTTAAACATTATAACTTGCATTAGTCAATGTTAAACTAATAGTTGTCAATAGGAAAATTTAGAGTCTTTCCTTGGCCAAGACTAATAATATATCATATACAATATTTATGCCCTAAGGTGTTCCCTTTGAGAACGACTCCGTGAGTTGCCACTATGTATCAGTCTACACCATCGGATGAAATGTTAGATGGTTGAAGATTTTTAGACCCCATGATTAATAGTTAATAGTTAAGAGAAAACTAATAATTAGGGTGTGTAACTATTTCTTGATGGTTTAACACATGCTTATTCCCATGTACTTTGAAGATGGTTCTCATGGGGAGTGTGCAACATTCTGAAGAGAAAGTGTGGCGAAATTTGTGTTTATGCATAGTATTTCTGCTCTCATGATATGGGTGTAGGGAAATTTAGCAAAATACATAAAAAAAAAAAAAAAAAAAGGAGAGAACAACTTCTCAAGCTGCTGTGAAAGTGTGGTTGGATAAACTTTCATAGTTACCTCTATGAATCTGTTTTTGTATTTGTATTTAAACAGACTTCAGCTTTTGTTGGTTTTATTTCCCACTTCTAATCATAAAATTCCCAGTGCCATATTATTTTCTCTGCCTGACAATATATGCCATCATAATCCATGTGGTTTGTCGAAGAAGAGAAGGCCGAATAGATCCTCTGACCTTCTAACCATGGTTGGATAAACTTTCATAGTTACATCTATGAATTTGTCCGTGTATTTGTGTTTAAACAGACTTCATCTTTTGTTTCTTTTGTTGCCCACTTTTAACCATAAAATTTCAAGTGCCATATTATTTTCTCTGCGTGACAATATATGTCATCGTCATCCATGTAGTTTGTCGAAGAGGTGAAGGAAGAACCAATCTTGAGACCTCGTAACCACCAACCCTTTTGTATGTCTCCCTGGTTGGTTTTATATTATAAAAATCTATTGTATTATTACTTGAAAACTGTTGCAGAGCCGAAATGTTAGTTCATTACTCTATATCTTCAGTATATGTAACATGAGCTTATGGGTTTTATTATACGTTCTAGATTTTGAATGATTCCATGGGATATTTGTAAGAGAACTTTCTTAATAATTATGAATATCGTTTCTATTTGGTGAGCAATGTCTTTTTTTTAATGCATAATATTTAAATAGATTCCTGATTGGAGGCCTGAATGTGTGTTTTATCATGAGTAAAATGTGGCAGATCTTTAAGTATTATGACTCCGTTTAGATATTTAAATAGATTCCTGATTGGAGGCCTAAATGTGTGTTTTATCAGTTGTAAAATGTGGCATATCTCTAAGTAGTTGACTTATTGCTGTCTATTTAGTTTATGTAACATGATGCTTTTGGATTTTATTGTGCAGGCTAGAATTGGAACAATGCTATGGGATATCTTTTTATGAATTTCCTCTTAAGCATCATAAATAATCTTTATGTTTGGTTGATGCCTCACTATGCTGAAGATGATGTCATTTGAGTAGATGCCTGATTGTTAACCTGAATGTGTAGTTTTGTAAATGTGTCTGGCACCCTTTTGTTATGTTAACTTAGATGAAGCAGTTGTTTAGTATGAATGTGTCATGCATCATTTAAGATGATTAGCTCTCTTGACTCCATGGATTAGAATTTTGTTATCAGTATTTCCAATTCATAATATCACTGAATTATTCAAAATATAAAATAAATATGTGCGTTTGATTGGTGCTCAACCAACACTTTATCAACCATGTTTTAGAATGCCTAATTGAAGTTTGAACATTATCTAAGTCATCTAATAGGAAAAACTGTTTAAGTGCCTTCCAGCTTCTATATATATTTAAAACATCACAATAAATAAGTTTATAATTATTTATGCTTCACATTTTATCGAATGAAAGAGTACATGGGATTTTATGATAAATGAATGATGTAACAAATTTCTGGGTTTACATTATTAGAATGAGCTCCGTTTTCAAAGAGAATATGATGTTGTTAGCAGATCTGATTGAGTAGATCTAACTTTATTTTTCACTCAAACTATTGTCAATAGTGTTAAAAGTGGGAGAATTTAAGGATAAGATTATGGAAAAGACCAAGTTCTTGCACTTTTTCTTCCATCCCCATCACCAAAGGAATGCTAAAAAATCTGTCAAGGAGACGACCATAGCCCATGATTATCAGTTTGAAGCCTCGTGATCCTTCGTTCAAGTCCCC